>JAUMJJ010000210.1:0-546501 GCA_033556795.1 Tapera naevia | reverse complement strand
CCCCCAACTCCCCGTCCCCAACCTCTGCTCCCGATCCCGTTCTCACCACCACCAGCAGCAGCGCCCTGGCCCCGCAGGCGGTTCTCGACCCCCTGAGACCCCCCCCCTCACCCCTCCCACTCTGACATCTCCATTCACCAATACCCCGCCCCCATCCTCTCCCCTCCCCTCATCCCGCAGACGGAGCCCCTCCACCCCTGACTCCCTCACCGTCTGCCATCAGCACTGCCCTGGCCCCACAGGCAGATCTCGACCCCTTGAGACCCCTCCCCATCCTTGACCCCCACACACTCTGATCTCCCCAATCCCCGACCCCTCACACCCAATGCCCCCATCCCCATCTCTGCAGCGCCCTGGCCCCGCAGGCAGATCCCGACCCCCTGAGCACCCCCTCTCCTCATTCCCGACCCCCAAACCCTGACCCGTCCCCCCCGACACCCCCGCACCCCCCATTCTCACCATCCGCCACCAGCAGCGCCCTGGCCCCGCACGCTCGCAGGCGGTGCCCACGGAGGCGGCCCGGGCGCCCAGCGCCGCCGGCTCCACCCGGCCCCGCACGGTGGGGCGGTCCCTTTGTTCAGTTGGCTTGATCAGCAATTTATTCCCAGCTACTTATTACAATGAAGCAAGACAATTCTTAGTTTTATGCTTGGTTAAAAATATACAAAGATTCAAATTACCAAAGTAGCATAACATTAGAATTAAACATATTTGAGCGAACAAGACATTATTTTCTAGGTTTGATTAACAAATACTTCAAGGTTACCTATTACAGGGGGACACCCCGGCGGGACTTCGCGAGCCCCCCAGCTCACCCCCCGCCGCTGAGAGAGGACAGCAACTCACCTGTAATCAGCCCCCAGCCCTCCACAGGACAACAGCAGCTCACCTGTGCCAGCCCCCCCCCGGACACAACATCTCGCCTGTCCCCAGCACCCCCCCCCCCCCCCCCCCCGGACACAACAGCTCACCTGTCCCCAGCCCCCCCCCGCAGCCTGAGCTGAGGAGAAGGCTGAGCCACCTTCCCGCCGCGCAGCTCCGCCCCTCCTCCCGAGCCAATGGCGTTTTTTAAAATACCAAAGTTTATTCAGCAAGTGCCTATTTTATTCTTCCCACAACAATTATTAAAGGTAAAAAATATATGGTCATGTTTATTGTTTCTTAGTGCAAATCACTTTATGCACGTTTTGGAAGCATCCGATGAACACAACAGGTATTTAAGCATATATTACGAGCACTTTAAAGTTACTGTAGTGATATTGCTTGTTTATAAACCCGCCAATGTATGTATTTTTTCATTTTTGTTCAGATCTAGTTTATATAGATGTCTCTCTATTGAGAATGCTGTGCACTGACCGAGTCGCACTAACAGTGCGTTACTGTAGGATTGGTAAACCTACAGATTCTTAAAGTATTTTTCTTACCTGGGGGTATTTATTTCAAAAGAAAACAGCTTGCAAGTACGACTCCTGAAGTTTCAACATCTCCGATAAAACAAATCAGCAAGCCATGTCAAAGTCACTTTACACAAAACGAATCAGCAAACCATGCCGAAGTCAGTTTTCCAAACTTAAAAGAATTACGACTTTAACTCTTCACACAATCACAAATCACACAGACAATTACAAATCACAAGGAAACCGAAACCAAAATCGCGATTACATTCCAACCCAAAACCTGAATTATATATCAAATATCAAATTCCAACGCCAAATCTGAATTATATATCAAATTCCATACTAGGTACCCTTCTAGCCCAACACTGCAGGACTTTCGCCTCCGACTTACAAGCAGGCAACAAATTAAACCAAAAATAAGAAAGGATGTTTTAATTCTTTAATTCTTCCCAGTGTAACCCTTGCTCCCAAAACACGGTGGGGGGTGGAAATGCACATTCCACCACTCCCCACCCCCCCACCCCGAGAAGTTCTTGTTTGCTGGTTGGAGGGTCCTCGACCCCCCAGATTCTAAATCCTGAAAGCAGGTCCCACCTGGGTCACAAAATGATACTGGAAATGCTGGCAAATAAGCTAAGACTCGTTCTGGAGTTTTAGAAAGCAGCTGCATTATTTCAGCGCTGGGCGGCTGGGGACAGGATATATATCCACCTTACATGGATGTGTATAAATTCTCCCTGCATAATTCTACTACTTTCCAAGGACTAATTTCATTACGAACTTCAACAAAGCCAAGTCTGTCTCCGCTAATTTGAGTTTCGGAGCCAGCTCTCTGTTTGGCCTTGGAATTTTTAGAGAAGTACAAATAAAAACATTTACTGGGTACAGCACTTTTTAAAAAACATACTGGATCAGAGGAACAGTCTGTGTCTGTCTAACTTAAAAACAGTGCCCCTTAGATATCGCTGGACTGGAGTTAGTTAGAAACCCAGTTCTACAGAAAAACAACTCTGCTTAAATCAAAATATTCCACTCTCTGCAAAAACAACCACTTCTTGTATCAGTATGGCTTTGAATCTGTTGGGTTTTTTTAAGTAAATGTTATAGGTGGTGACCAGACATCTTCTGCTTAAATAGAAGAAAGAAACAAAATACCCAGAAAGCCCAGTATACTCACCACATTTTGCGCTGGTTCTGAACGCGTCTCCTCTCTCTGCTCCTCCGTGTGCTCGTTTGCATCCGAAAGGTGCCATTCCAAGCCCCTGGAGCTGTATTCATCCCTCCGCTCCCGTTCCTCGCAGGTCATTAGCATGCACGATGGGCCATCCCCAGCGGCAGGGGCTGCTCTGCCCTGCCCTGCCCCACCACGGAATGCTCTCGGCGGCAGCTTTTAACGTGAGGCTCCTCCTGGAAGGATTCTGGCTGGAGGCAGAAAAGCTTGGTGACCGCTTTGGAAGTACTGGGCGATGCCTTCGATTTCCGATAAACGCCTTCAGCGGTGGATGCAGGGGGAGCGCATCCCTGGCAGCAGAAGGGAGGCTTTTCCTCGGCGATGCCCGCAGGGTGAGGGCTCTCCGGGGAGCGCCTGGTTGCCGCCTGACGGAGAAACAGAACCTTTTTCCTTTGCTCTCTGTAAGAGTCACGGGCGTTGGCAAAGGAGTGCGATGGATCAGCCCGCAGGTACGGCCGGGGCTGCGGCGGTGTTAAACACCCCCTGCTCCAGCGTTAGTGCGGGGCACAGAGCGGGGAGGGTGCGGGGGCACCGGGGAGGGGGAAGGGGACACCGGGATGGGGCTGCCGGGAGGCTCCGGGGAACCCCGGGCCGAGAGGTCCCGCAGCCACAGCCCCCCACGTGCTGAGCGTGTCCTCACCCGCACCCCGGTCCCGCTCGGTGCGGTGAATGCATGCGAGCGCGTGTGGGGGGGGGGGGGGGTGCGCGTGTTTATGCGACCCTGTGCGTGTGTGTACATGTGTGTGCGCTCGTGTGCGTGTGTGCGCTGTTCTGTGTGTGTGCTCATGTGCGTGTGTGCTCATGGGCATGTGCGTGTGCGCGCGTGTGCTTGTGTGTCTATGCGTGTGTGTGAGCGTGTGTGCGCTGTTCTGTGTGTGTACTCATGTGCGTGTGTGTACATGTGTGTGTGCGCTCGTGTGCGTGTGTGCGCTGTTCTGTGTGTGTGTTCACGTGTGTGTGTACATGTGTGTGCGCTCGTGTGCGTGTGTGCTCATGGGCATGTGCGTGTGCGCGCATGTGCTCATGTGTGTGCGTGTGTGCGCGTGTGTGTGTGCTCATGTGCGTGTGTGCGCTGTTCTGTGTGTGTGCTCATGTGCGTGTGTGTACATGTGTGTGTGCGCTCGTGTGCGTGTGTGCTCATGGGCATGTGCGTGTGCGCGCGTGTCCTCGTGTGTCTATGCGTGTGTGTGTGTTCGTGTGTGTGTGCGTGTGTGTGTCTGTGTGTGCTCATGTGCGTGTGCGCGCTGTTCTGTGTGTGTGTACATGTGTGTGCGCTCGTGTGCGTGTGTGCTCATGGGCATGTGCGTGTGCGCGCATGTGCTCATGTGTGTGCGTGTGTGTGCGCGTGTGCTCGTGTGTGTGTGCGCGTGTGTGTGTGCGTGTGTGTGTGTGCTCGTGCGTGTGTGCGCTGTTCTGTGTGTGTGTTCACGTGTGTGTGTACATGTGTGTGCGCTCGTGTGCGTGTGTGCTCATGGGCATGTGCGTGTGCGCGCATGTGCTCATGTGTGTGCGTGTGCGCGTGTGTGTGTGCTCATGTGCGTGTGTGCGCTGTTCTGTGTGTGTGCTCATGTGCGTGTGTGTACATGTGTGTGTGCGCTCGTGTGCGTGTGTGCTCATGGGCATGTGCGTGTGCGCGCGTGTCCTCGTGTGTCTATGCGTGTGTGTGTTCGTGTGTGTGTGCGTGTGTGTGTCTGTGTGTGCTCATGTGCGTGTGCGCGCGTGTGCTCGTCTGTCTGTGTGTGTGTGCTCATGTGCGTCTGTGCGCTGTTCTGTGTGTGTGTTCACGTGTGTGTGTACATGTGTGTGCGCTCGTGTGCGTGTGTGCTCATGGGCATGTGCGTGTGCGCGCATGTGCTCATGTGTGTGCGTGTGTGCGCGTGTGTGTGCTCATGTGCGTGTGTGCGCTGTTCTGTGTGTGTGCTCATGTGCGTGTGTGTACATGTGTGTGTGCACGCGTGTGCGTGTGTGCTCATGGGCATGTGCGCGCGTGTGCTTGTGTGTCTATGCTTGTGTGTGTTTGTGCGTGTGTGTGTGTGCGTGTGTGTGTGCTCGTGTGCGTGTTTGTGTGTGTGCTCATGTGCGTGTGCGCTGTTCTGTGTGTGTGCTCATGTGCGTGTGTCTATGCGTGTGTGTGTGCGTGTGTGTGTGCTCATGTGTGTGTGCGCTGTTCTGTGTGTGTGCTCGTGTGCGTGTGTCTGTGCGTGTGCTCGTTCCCGTGTCTGTCTGCACCCGTGGCCCTGCCCGCGTGTCCCTGCCCCAGGTCACTACCGCTGATCTGCAAAGAACAAGAAAAAAGATCTTCACATGTTTTATTACTTTGCCTGACAAAAGTCGAGCTGTTTGTGTTTCTGGTGTTGTAATAGAATGTTGTACGTGGAAGTACTTGCGTAGTTCTTGCACGAGCATGTCTTTTACTTTTGCTAGATACAAAATCTTAAGGCCCAAGTTACTCTACTGCATCATATACTTCTAAGAAATCCAGCTCTTCCTGCAGGCTTTGAAGAGCACACGATAGCTGGTGAAAATCTGTGAAATATATTGAATAGAAAGTTATCGGAGTCCATGAAATCTCAGCTGTATTTGCTTTTATGATAAGCTTATCTTAAAGCGTTTAGCATCTTGAGTCACTGTTTGCATTTATTAAGAGTCTCTCAGCATAAACAGTCCTGGGGATATTTTCTGTAAACTTTCTATTGAAATGTTGAGCAGAGTGGTCATGTCACTGTGTGGTTCCTGTAGTGTGATGGGGAGCTGATAACCAGCTCTGCTGGCAGAAGCTGACAAAACATTACTTTGTTTTCTATTGTTAAAGTGTGTCAGGATCAAATCTAATATATGGAGACGAAAGCTTGCAGCTCTTGTCTTTTGCGTAATTTACCTATGTAGGTAACCTTTGAAACCTGATATTCTGAAGTGACTCTGGCTGTCAGAAACTCTAAGGGAAATATTAACATGTCATACAAGTTTTATAAACTCAACATTAAATCTGGAGCCGGTTGCCTTCTTCTAAACAAAATGCTTTTTTTTTTTTTGTTTGTTATTTGCTGCCATGTGGACCAAGGCACTCATTCACAAGATTCCTTGTATGGATTGGAGAGTCTGATTTACAAGGATGCCAAGCCCGGTGGGTATGGATGGTTACATTTGGCACATGCACGGTGGATATGCAGCTTACATTTTTAAAAGCATCCCTCTCTCAAGCAGCCAAATGCAGAAATGAGAAAACAATATTTGTTTCGTAAACATACACATATCAGTGGTTCTAGAAATAAGATTTTGATGACTCTGCACTCAAGTGGAAACTTGCCATTGACTAGTGCTGTCTTAACTGAGTGGCTGTTAAAGAAAACAGATCATTTAGAAGTATTTCCATCAACTATGTCAAGCTCAAGAATGACAACAATCTACTGCAGTTTCAAAACCCTTTCTTTAGATGTTGGTTGAATAGAGGATAATTAGCCTTACTTAGTGTCTGGAATTAAGATACTGGAAGTTTAGGCTGTCTTGAAACTGTGGACAAGCAAAATGAACCGTAGCAAATGGAAGGCATTTAGCATGCTTTTCCACGGTTCTGTTTATTTGGATTGCTCTCAAGTTAGGCAAGGATATTGAACCAGATCTTCAGGAATTTATTCTTAGACAAAATTACTTGGTGGGTTTTTATCTGAGAGCAGGTTTAGAAGGAGCTTAAAACCATACATTTAGTTTCTCCATTGTAATGGATGCGAGCAATCCAAAGGAAAACCATGTTGCCTTAATTTTGTCATACATGGGAGTGAAAGCCTGAGAACTACAGCTTAAATAGCACGTGAAAGAAGCTGTCTTTGTAGAATATCATTTGCAGACAATTACTTGCACTGTTAGAAAGTTTTCTTTGCAAAAGAAAATGTTGTTTCTGTATGCCATAGTCCCCATTTTGTTATTTGTAGGGTGATCACCTTACCTGCCAGACAGGTGCACTTTGCCCTATTTTGTTTGAACATTCAGGGATGACAATTGCATAAAGATAAAGTTGTTCCCCAGAGTTAAACATTTTGTTGCACTTGCTTTAGTGGGATACACCCTTCTCAAACTACAGCCTCTCAAAGTGAAGCACAGGCAGCCCTGTTCCTGGGTTGTGCTCTGTAGAGCCAGAGAGGGGCAGGAAACAATGCAACTCGCCGAACTGTTTTACTTCAGAAATGTGAATAAATATGAGCATTAATTAAATTCATGAAATGGTTGTGGTTATATGGGTCATAATTTGTGTGTAAATAATGGAATTTAATTTCATGTAAAGCTTTTAAAGAGTTATCGTTTTTGTATGCCTTTTTGCAGTTACACTGGTATTGTTCTTTCAGATTGCTTTCATACCATACTCTTGAAAAGCATGAGAAGCATATTGAAAAGTGCTCTTTGGCTTTCCACATCCATCTCAAATAACTTGGAAGTTATGCTCTCGTATAGTAGAAGCCTGTTCAGTTATGACATTTATGACAATTATGCCTTTTGCCGAAGTCATTAAATATTGTAAATATTGTAGAAAACCTCTTCACTGGGGTTTCTTGTTAAGCAGTCATGTGCTTTTTTTTTTTGTACCCAAGTGATCTGCAATTATGTTCCGCAATGCTCTTGTGAAGTAATCTGGGTTTGTAGTTGCTGAGAAGCCTGGTGATTATTTCTAATTCCTCGAACTCTTGAGATGTTGTATAAGGAATATAGGAAAGCTGAGTTAAATGCCTTGACCTTACAGTTGGCAGGACTGTTGATCCAGTAGAAATTTGGATACTTAAAGCTTTTACTGGCTGTTTAGTTTACTTGGGCTTTGAACTTCAATTATTTTTTCTTTTTTAAGAAAAAGAGAAAAAAAAAGAAAAGCAAGGCTTCAGTTCCTTTATGAAAGTGAATTAAGGAATACATAAATTATGAAAAATTAGGCTCTGAGCTGTAGAAAGTAGCTGATTGTTTTCATAACAGATCTGAAATTCTTTAAAAGCTTTTAATGATACCTTCCTAAGGCATTCTGCTTTAACACAAACTAAACTTTCTTCCATCTTCTCTCATGCTTTCTTACATTTCTGCTTTAATAATTTGAATTTTATTTTTTCCCAAAAAATTGCTTGCCCTGGAAAAGGACATAAGCGTAAAAAGTATACAAAGCATTTTAAGAGACCCTTTAAAGGTCATGATCACTCAAAAGGTGGGTAAAATTTATGGCTTTTAACTTTTTCTAAAGGCTTTTTGTTTTGTTTTCTGTTTGGATTAGTTTTTTTAGTCTTGGATATACATCCACTGATAGCTTTTTTCTACTGTTTGAAAGAGAGGGTGTAAATTGGAGAGAGCTCTTATTTTGCTGTTCATCCATTCTGTGTATCTGGTAAGACTGAAGAGAGTCCTTGTTTCTCTCTGCTTGGACAGGTGTTCTTGTTTCTTCAGCTTGAGCTACCATCTGTGTGATTTCCAACCAAAATGTTCGCATTTGGTAGGCTGATTGTTGGCCCTTCATCGTGACTGTTGGAAAACTGCGTGGGGAAGAGAGATCTGTTCATCTAATTTTTGTAATATTCCAGTAACAGCTAAGTAAAGTAAATCTGATACTGCACTGATGATATGGCAGTAAACTGCCTCTTTTATCACCTTTCAGCTTCTGTTCTATGTAGCTGGCATTGTGTTATGACATATTTTGATAGCAGTGAAATGGGTGTTTTTTCTCCGAGAGAATAATCGCCCATAAATCCCAAACCATGCAGGTCTTCAGTATTAGCACTTGTCTAAGAATGGGTTACCATATCCCATCTGGTCGTATTGTTACTTATTTGATCTTGGAGGAAGGTGCAACATAGACTTATAATTGGAGCAGAAACTTTGTGGGGACCCTAGGAAAGCTTTGTAAGGTATCAAGCTTATTGCTGCTGGTAGCTGCATCTATCTTGAAAAATGTTAACTTGCGCTTGAAGGTCAAGAAGGTTTGATAAGCCTTTTTCTTTATCAGTATTGTATTGGTTTCTGTTAATAGGGAGTGGGAGTTGTGAAGAAATGGTTAATAGAGAGAAATGTGAGCAGCATGTAAAACTGCCATAATGTTTTGGTTTCTTCTGAGTACCTGACTATTTTTTTTACTTGAAATCAAATGCTCTCTTGACTAAAATAGTGTCATATTGCATACAATAGCAAAGTCTTTTCTTTTTAAGTGGAATCTACTGGACCTCTCTTAGATCTTTAAAAAAAATTGTGTTTTTATAGCAAGATGTACAAAGTTACATATATATGTGGTGTTCAGCCTGCATTGCATATTTCAAGATACAAACAGCTAAAGTAAGCCAAGAATCCAAACTGGGAGTGCAACCCTGCACGTAGTCAAAACCTATAGTCCTTATTTCTCTGCACTTGGATAGCCATGGATTGAGCCATCTGTAGCATTTCCAACAAAAATGTAGAAGGTTGATAAGTGATCAGTGGGATTCACTTTGTAAGGTGGATACTGAATAGCACAAGGTAACCTGTAAAGATAGCTAGAGAGCAAGCTCATCTAGCCCTATTTTAGGTGAAATATTAAGGCTCTCGGCCTGAGATAATATTTGTAGAGTTACATCATTAAATAATGACGGATTGTAAATATTGCCCCTGCCTCAGCGTTTGTCGAGTGGGGTGTTAAAATTCTATGGGGATGCAGCTTCTGCTACCCTGTCTTGTTCAGCATGAGTTCAAGTGTCACTACCTGACATAGCAAAGTCTGATATAGACCTAGCTTAAACGGTCCAGGATAAGCCCAGAAGAAATGTAATATTTCACAGTAGCTGTTTGTTTGTTTGTTTGTTGTCACTTTTAGTGTGCCAGCTTTTTAACGCTCCGGTAGAGACCTGTGAAAGGCTGTAATGGACTAGTCTCTCGTTGTACAAGTAATATCTTCACCTGGTTATTCAAGGGTATTTTGTGCTGAATTACATCATCTTACATATTTGTTTAAGACCCTACTGAAGGTCTCTTAAGAGAAAATCTTTTGTCGTGGAAGGAGTGGGCAGAAGTATATTAAAGAAGAACTTGCTGTAAGCTAAACTGTTTTGACTGAAACTTAGAGATAAATTTTCTTATGGTTGTGTTGTGCACGTAGCTAACATCACATCTTCAGAATATGGATGTACAGCAAAGGAAAAAATTCAAATATATAAACTAAATGAGTGAAAACTTGAATGTTAGGAATTTATGTTAGAGTAAATCTTAAATTTACATTAGTGTATCTGTTTGTGTTATTAAACTCAAGATACAACTGCTACACTGAGTGCTGACTATTTTTACATTATTGTTTTAGACAAACCAAAGGAGGAGAAGAAAGATACTTTCTTAGAAAAGCTTGCAGTTCAAGTTTTAAAAAATGTCCAAGTCAAAATCACGGGCATTCATGTTAAATACGAAGATGATGTAAGTATCTGGAGCATGTTCTCTTCATTTTAAATTGGACTCCGGTGCAGTCGTGATTGTCTAGTCCATAGAGAGAAACTGTTATCTGCCACCATGAGAAAGTTGCTGTGGTTTGTTCTGCACCTCTTCAAATAAAGTACCTCAGCTGTGACTGAAAGCCAGAAATATTTTGGATATGTGAAAGAGGTATTCTCTCTTTTGCCTTGTCCAGTGGTGCTTTGCTCACTAAGTGTGGGTGGTGGCTGTTCTTTAGATGTTAATGTGTGCAGCTGACATACAGAATTTTTCAGCATCCTGGGTAAAATCCAGAATGGTAGAATCTGGTGGGGTTGTAGATGAGTCTGAAGGCAAATAGTTGAAAACAATGAGAATGTTTATATGAACCAAACTGGTGGTATTGTAGCCTGCTTCCAGCTTTCTTTAGGAAAGTGATAAAGCAGTTTGTGATAAGATAATGCAATGTAAAAAAAGAACCTTGTATATAGAGTATTTCTCAAACCTATTTTGGGGCTATTTTCAGAGACACTGAAGTTTTTTTTTTTAAAGGAGCAGTTGGAGGGAGCCAGGAGAGGCAGGTGTGAGGATGCATCTTCGCTGTGTCTGCACCAAAATAACTCTCCCTGGATGCTTTGGGGGTGTTTTCCTCCTGCTCCCCCCAAGCATTGCCTCTGCCTGCCAGGCTGGTCCATGCCTGCCTTCAGGCTCTGCTGGATCTGTAACATCTCCACTTGTTTTGAAGCTCAGGAGGGGAGGAACACAAAGGGTGTGCCTTGCTCTGCAGCACCTGGCAATGCAGGGCACCCACAGGGCTGCAGGATTTGGCTGCATCCCAGAGCCCTTTGAGGAGTCAGGCAGTTGAGTGATCCAGCAGAGATAAGGGATCCCCTGGTCCTCTGTCCAGGGATTGGACAGAGGAGTGAAATCTGGCTGAATCTTAAGCTCTTGGAGTTAAACAAGTTGAGGTTACTTGATGAACAAAAAAAAAAAAAACCAACCCAGGGAGTTTAGGTTAAGCCCTGCATGAATTTGGGTGGGGCAGGTTCAGGATGGAGCACAAGGCAAAGCCAGGGTCTGGTCCCCGTCTTCCCATGTACCAAGTTGTGGGATGCCCCTTGGAGGCCCGGGATGCTCTGCAGAGCTCCAGAGTCCCCCTGGGGGAGTTGCAGGCACCTCTGGTTTTGCTGGTTGAATTTGCATGTGGAATTTCAAAAGAAGTTGGGTTGGGAGGAAATGTGGCAGAATCTCCCGCTCTGCGCAGCTGTACTCAAAAATATTAAAATATTATGTTTGTGGGTGGTTTTCTTCCTTTTTCTTTCTGCTTGGCTCTTCCCTCCGTGCCTGGAGCTGCTGTCGTGCTCTCTGCACAGCCGCATCGTGATGCCCTAGCACGGCCATGTCGAGGGGTGACCGAGCTGTTGTCCTCACCCTGATGAGCTCCACTGTCCTTCCATCCCTTCCAAGGAGTCTGTCCTTCGGCTGGTAGCTCTGGCACCTCTTCCTGACCAGCTCCTGCTGGGGAACCATGAAAACCTTGAAAAATTAAGCTTGATTTTTGGCTCCTGGGGAATTACACTGGTTTGTCCGAGGACTCTGTGGTGGTGGTGGATCAGCTGTCGATGAGAAGTTTGTCCTGGACCTCATGGAGAAGTGGGTGCCTGAATCCCATGCTGGCTCTGACATGTCAATAAGAAAACCCAGTGCATGAGGAGGCACCGTTGGGCTTCATCTTTCTGAGCCATTTCCTGGAGGCAGGCGCTGCAGACCCGGTCCCTTGGCTCCTCTCCCTGCCAGCCTGCCTTCTGCCTTTGACAGCTCTTTGATTTGTCTTACTTTTATCTCTCAGTGGTTTTGTAGGAGAAACTCAGCGAGACGGGGGAGCGGGTGCTTCCTCCTCCTCTTGCTGAACTGCTCTGGGTTATTCCCAGAGGGATGCAGCAGCTTGGGAAGGACAACACGATGGGGATTGCTGCTCCTTCCCTGTGTGCAAAGCTGGGGAGAAAATCCTTGGGAGCTCATTGCTCTTGGATTCACAGCCAAGGTTATCGGAGGTGCCAAGTTATCTCTGAAGACCTGATTTGAATCCCAGGGATGGGCTGACAATCCCACAAGTGGGAAAATTCAGCTGAAGACCCAGCGTGAGGACATTGCTGGGATGGGGAATGGGGCTTTCCCTAGGCAGCCCCTGAGGGCTGATTTTTGCAGCTTAAACCTCATCGTTGACTTCTGTGTAACAAACTGATGACTTTCCTGTAGGGAATGTTCCTGGAAGCTTGTTTCTCTTTTCATTTGTTTGATTGAAGTTTTATGTAGCGCTTTGAGTCTTTTCTCTTTCTCCACAGATCTCCACAGAGCTCTTGAGCTCTTCTCTAAAAGCCCACCTGAAAACTAAAATTATATTGCTGCAGCCAAGCTGGGAGGGGGGACTTGTTATTTACGGTGACAAAGGGGGGTGACAGCTCACCTGGACTCACCTGGACCAGCATCTTGATTCAAACAGACCTTGGATTGAGGATGGATTTAGTGAGCAAAGCACAGTGTCAATGGTGCCCATATCCTGTCCTTTGGTTTGAAGTCTCTCAGCCAGGGCATGCCCTGGGGCTCTTTCTGTGGCTCCCATTTCCAGGGAGGTTTGGAACTGATTTTCCCCATCGTGATTGTTTTTTGGAGCAGACTTCTGCTGTGTGATGCCAACATATGGAGAGAGCTCAAAAATAACCCCAGCTGTGCTGATGAGCTGTGATATTGCATCAGCCTTCTGGCTGTTGGCAGTCGTGCTGCTTGTCTCCCCCCCACCAGCTCTGAGACACAGCAGGGCTGGGATGTTCCCTCCTCTCCATCCCTATCTCTGTCTTTGCTCACAGGAATTAAGCCACACTACACAAACCACCAAATTCCAGGTTTTTATAGCTCCTACTGCAGCTCTGGCTGGGAAAGCTGCTGGATCCTGGTGGAAGCTGAACATCCAGTGGGGTGGGGATGCATAGGGGACCTTGGCAGTGGTGGTGCATTAACAGGGAACAAGTGGAAGGGATCTGGAGGACCCCAAAATCCTTGCTGCATCTACCCGAGAGCATCCAGAAAGGACTGAGAGACCAAGGGATCAGGTTGGTGTCTGTGGGTTGGGTGCTGACCGAGTGAGTGCAGGTTGTCACCTCCTTTTGTCATCAGCTGGCTGTCCTGCTGCTGGTAGGAGTGCCCAGGCAGGGCTCTGCTGCTGTTTTATTGGAGTGCATTAAAAAATGCAACCAAAAAACCTCACTGAAAACCAAAAACCACCCCGTGTGTGGAGCCCAGGGCTGCTGAGGGAGCTTGTAACCCCCATGCCTGGGGATACTCCAGTGCAGGATGCAGCAACCCAAAACTAGGACAAGCAACTCTGCTTCTCCTGCATTCAAAAAGCAGAACCCATACTCTGGGCTTGAACCCGGGACCACTCATTGACAGGAGAGGAGGATATAATTAGCACAAAAACAAGTGGTGGGAGCCTGCTTTTTCCAATGCAGCAGCACGAGGAAGAAGATGAAGGGGGGAGGAAATAGCATGTAGGGCAAACCCTGCCAGCTGAGTCATGCACGGGTGGGTTGCCTCATTTTTGTGTCTGTGGTGGCCTTTAGGGACACTCTCTGTCTTTGCAAATAACTTGCCAGTGGTTTAATTTAAGTCTCGGTCTCTTTTATCTTGGTCCTCTGGCTTTTTGTTTTTAAAGGGAGGGGAGGAAGAAGGGTCTGTGTTTGTTAATGGGAGCCCAGCAGATCGAGTGGGCAGAGGTGGCTTTTGGGAGGTGTCCCTGTGCCACTGCCTGGACCAAATGGAGCCGATCTCATTAGTGCAGAAGTAATTTTGCTGGGCGAAATGAGAGGGGAAAGCAAGAGAAGGACCATGGACACAGTGCCTTCCCCTCCGTCAGTGGAATGTGGCTGTGCTTGAGTCCTAGAAAATAATTGTTAGTGTTTTACTTGCCCCTGAATACCTGCCCTCGGGGGCTGGGAGCACCGGGTGGCTCCGTGGGTCGGTGCCACGGTGACAATTCTGCTGTTTGGTCATTTCTTTCTCCTTCCCCATGTCCCATCCCTAAGGATGCACTGGAAGATGCAGTGTGGTACCTGGCACTGCTTCTCCTCAATTGATGCTGTGACCTCCTGGGTGTTTTGGGATCCTACCAGGCATTTTGGGGTCATCCCAGGTGCAGCTCCCAAATGCTGGGGGGGACACATGAGTGCCCCCACAATCTCCCATTGCCCTCATTAGGCTTTGCTTGCTGGGAGCTGATGGGAGGGAAGTATGTGGATTTGTTTAAATAACTGGTGGTGAAAGCCATTAATAATTAAGTGCCTGCTGTCACAAAAACAGTGGCAGACCTGAACAAATGGGCCAGCTTTGTTACTTACAGCTTCTGCCAATATTCAAATGGAAAAGATATTAATAATGCCCTTGGCTTTCGTGATGGGGAGGGTTTGGTGGAGCAGCTTCCATCCACCCTGTGTCCCAGCCCTGTTGCTGTGCTGAATGGGTCCTACAAAGAACTGGGACTTCTAAATCCATGTCCAGCCTCTGGACTGCCTGGGATGGAGCATGTGGGGCAGGGAGAGATGCAGCTATGGGATGCCCTGTGGGGTTTTCATCCTGCCTGCCCCATAAATGCAGCCTTGGGGTTGTACTGGGACAAACACTGGACTCCTGGTCTGATTGATGGTCATTTTGGGTGATGGGAGTTGGGTCTGGAGCCAGCATCCCCGAGAGCTGTGGTGCTGCTGCTCATTAAGCCACTGAGTGGTCCTTCCCGCTGCGAGCACCTGCTGAGCACAGTTTAAACTCAGCAACAACTGCGTGGTAAATGATATGAGGTGATGGGAATTTCACTCATTGTGAAAGGTGGGTGATGGCCGGGTTTTTGGGTCATGGATGGGGCCAGGCTGGATGGGGTCTTGAGCCCCCTGATCCAGTGGGAGGTGTCCCTGCCCATGGCAGGGGGTTGGACTGGATGGGCTTTAAGGTCCTTTCCAGCCCAAACCATTCCATGATTCTGTGATTCTAAGATCACCGTTTCCGTGACTTCATTAAGCCCAAATCCTCAGGGTTAAGTGTCCAAGCCATAATCTAAACAAAGTTTCCCTTTGAGAAAGAAGCAGGTTCCAACAGTCTGAATGTCTGTGGGATGAAAGCTCTGGGTAATTGTGAAATTACAGGTCAGTGGATTATCGCAGAATTCCCCTCCACTGATTCCCATCATCCCAGTCAAGGTGAAGGAGAGGGGAAAGCAGGCAGCTTTCCCTGCCAGCCCCAGCTGGCAGAGCTCTCCTGCTCTGACTGTGAAAGCAGAACTAGGTAAAGATGAGTATTAAACAACAAAAAGAAGCTCAGCACCTGTCCCAGTTCGTGCCTGCTTAGCTATTTTTGATTGGAGACTTATTCCCATTGAAATCTTCCTAAAAGCCTGGTCAGCTCGCTTCTCGGAAATGGCTTTTTATAGTAAGTCTGAAAGTTAAGCATATGGTTTGCTAAAGTGATATCAGAAAGCTGCCCTTAGAATTTAACCTGTCACATACCAGAAAGACAAAATATGGCATTGTTTTTCCATTTAATTTGTTGTTTTCTTTTTCATCCTTCAGGCAACCCTAAACAAGTCACCACCCAAAATGATTTTACTTGCGTCTCTGAACACCCAGCGGGGTCTTGAAGAAAGAAGATGATGGGACTTAAGTTATTGGCCAGGTTTTGACCGAGTCTCCCTTGTCAACTCTGCGGACTCTGTGAGAAGAACAATCAGTGACTGCTTGGGGAGTGAAATTCTTGCCCTTCAGAAGAGTTTGCAGCGTCACAGAGAGGGTGGAAGCTTGGCTTCTGAGTTAATCAACAGGAGGCTTCACTTTACAAAGGGCCCCTCACTCCAAGGACACTGAGGGCCTGGAGCATGTCCAGAGAAGGGCACGGAGCTGGGGAAGGGGCAGGAGAACAGGGGTTATGAGGAGCAGCTGATGGAACTGGGGTTGTTTAGTCTGGAGAAAAGGAGGCTGAGGGGGAGACCTCAACACTGCCTACAACTGCCTGAAAGGAGGTTGTAGCAAGGTGGGTGTTGGTCTCTTCTCCCAGGTGACAGGACGAGAGGAAAAGGCCGCGAGTTGCACCAGGGTAGGATCAGACGAGACATCAGGAAAAATCTCCTCACCAACAGGGTTCTCCTGCTGCCCAGGGAGGTGGTGGAGTCCCCATTCCTGGAGGTGTTCTTAAAAGATGGGTAGATGAGTTTCTCGGGGATGGTCTAGTAGTGGACAGGTATGGTTGGACTCGATGATCTCAAAAGTCTTTTCCAACCAAGCAATTCTATGATTCTATGAAAGTATTAAACCTTTTCACTTCTGAGTAATTTCCCTCTTCCTCCTCATTTTAAAGGAAGACCACCTTTACCATTACCTCTTGCTTTCTCTTGACTGTGGAATCAAAGACAAAAAAGCTGTGAAGTTTCAAATGCTCCTTGTGGCTCTGCAATGTTGCACACATACACAGAAAAAGAAATTAAATAAACCAATCTTTGCCATTGCTTTGCTGTTTTCCCAGCTAGAAGTTGATATAAGCAGGTGATCACCCGAGCCTGAAAGCATGAATTACAAAACATTTCAAATGCTACACAAACTGATATAATTTCTTCTCTATACAGAGATTCACAGGATTCACAGGAACCAATAACTTTTCCCTCCTAAAATAAGCAATAGCAGTGCTCTGTCCCTGACCCCTCTCTCTGAGCTAAGAACTATGCCATTAAATTCATGGCTAGGACTCAGATTGGAGTTTATTGGAGGAAAGAGAGGGCTCAGAGTAAGGGCAGGAAGGGAGGAGATTTACCAGGTCATTCTAAAACTACCTCTGATCCAAGTGGGCTGTGCTAAGTTATGATTTACATCTGTCTTTCTGATACAGCAGCAGCATCAAGAAATATAACTGTTAATACATGAAAAGACATGACAAAAATCTTATTTACTCTTTTGATTTGGCTTTGATGCCTGCAGAGGAAACCTCTTCCACCCAGTACCTCTCTTGACTGTGTTCAGACAGACTCTGCACACTGCTTTGACACAACTTTTCAGTGTCTGGTGCAGATTTTCTGGAAAGACAGATAAATGACAGTAGCTAAGCTGCCATCCTCTGTTCCCTTCTGCCGCAGGAGAGCAAAGCTGGCTGCTCCTTAAAGGGAGAGCAACAACCACCATCTAGTGGTAGAAGCAGTCCTCTCCCCCACCAGCATTACTGGCACAGCACAAAGTGTCCTTTGCTCTTGAAGGATTATGTGAAATAAACCAGCCCTGTGGCTGCTCCCAGCAGCTACAAGGAGCCCACTGAAGCAAGAGTTATAGTGAAATCAAGAGATTTAGCATTTCTGAATCTTGTTACCTCCAGGTAACATCTAAGAGTCTCAATGACTGAGTTTGAAGCATAGACTGAGCTACGTGGTTGCCCAAGGAAGGACAAGCAGTAGGGTGTTACCAGCTCTGCAAACTGTATTGAGACCTCCTGCTATCAGGAAACGAGATATTGGAAAGAACAGAATCACACTGCCATTTTAAAATGCCTTTTATTAAACTAATTCTATAAAACCAGAAAACAAGAAACAGTTCCTGAAAAGGCTCTCCTACTCCGAACGAAAATGGAGAAGGAGTCTCCACACTCCTGGAACTGTGTGTGGAGTAGCCTGGGGAGGGTTCCTCCCCGTCCTGGTGGTCTTCTCAGGTAAAGTTTGTAACAGAATAAGGGCAATCAACCAAGCTGTGTAAAAGAACAAAAGAGAGAGAGATAACAATACAGGTTTTTAAGCCCTTCAGCCTTACCAGCCTCAGGCAGGCACATTAAGCAATGAATCCCAAAAAGTGAGGCCAGAAATACTTGGGGAGATCATAGAATCATAGGATGGTTTGGGCTGGAAGGGACCTCAAAGCCCATCCAGTCCCACCCCCTGCCATGGGCAGGGACACCTCCCACTGGATCAGGGAGCTCAAAGCCCCATCCAGCCTGGCCTTGAACACCTCCAGGGATGGGGCAGCCACCACTGCTCTGGGCAACCTGGCCCAGGGCCTCCCCACCCCCACAGCAAAACAATTCTTCCTCAGATCTCATCTCCCCTCTTGCAGCTGAAAACCCTTCCCCCTCATCCTGTCCCTGCTCTCCCTGACCAAGAGCCACTCCCCAGCTTTCCTGGAGCCCCTTTCAGTCCTGGGAGGCTGCTCTGAGGTCTCCCTGGGTGGGGCCTTCCCTTCTCCAGGCTGAACAACCCCAACTCTCTCAGCCTGTCCTCACAGCAGAGGTGCTCCAGCCCTCGGATCATCTTTGTAGCCCTGAAGACGAGCAGGGCCATTTGTTCAAGTTTTGCTGAAGGGTTGCTGCACTTTTGACAAGAACTTATTAATGTTTTTGAATCAACAGCCTAAAACAGTGGGCTGAAATAGAGATGCTGGCAACCAAGCTGTCTTCTCCTGCATTTCTGGGTGGAGGAGACAGCAGAAATCCAGACACAAGATCTGCTACTTGTGTTGATGATCAGCATCTCCAGACTACATAAAAGAGCTCTTGAAAACTGTTAAAAACTAATTCAGTGAGAAATGTCTGTTCTGGCTCTCAACATGTATTTTTATCTACTGATTTCCTGTAATTGCTGGCTGTAATAACAATAATAACAATAATAATAATAATAATAGTATTAGTATAATATCAATAACTGTGCCGTGCATTTGCACTTCCCAGTGCTGAAGTGTCCAGGTAAAAGCCAGTGCTTCATCTGATGGCTCAGCACCTCCACAGCTCCCACAGACAAGGAGAATGACCCACACCCAGCAGGAGTGTAAGCCTGAAAGGGAATCTGCAGAGCTTACAACAAAAGTGGAGATGAGAACAGCCAGCAGAGAAGACAGGTTCAGAGTCTTCCTACCCAGCCCCAGAAATATCTCCATCAAAACCCTGGGGGAAGCCAACCAGCAGATGCTTGCCCAGGCTGGCAACACGAGGAGAGATGTCTCCTCAAAGAAGAACTTGCCTGCACAGGGGTGTATGGGTTCATGCTGGCAGCTCCTGTTGCCCCCAGAGCAGTCAGCTAAGGCACAGCTCTGCTATAGTAGTAAATCTCTCAGCCTCGTGCACCTTTAGCACAGCCCTGCAGCACTTCTGGCCTACAGCACCCAGCACCATCCCAAACGATTCCCCAGCACAGTTCAGGAGTCAGCATGGAGCTGAGAGACTGCACAGTGGGTGTGATCACCCTGTTCTGGAGGCTGGAAGTGTTTAATAAGGTCTTTATATACATGTTTATGTAAGTGTTTCTATATGACCAGACCGCTCTGGTCTCAAAGCTCCAAACCAGGCACTTTAGTTTAACACAGACACAGACTTCACTATGTATCACCTGTGTGAAAGGGAAACACTGATGTCATTGCTGATCCACTACCCTGGAAAAAAGGGGCTCCAGCTTCCCAGAACGACCAGGTAAAGAGATCCCAGGCTGTAAGCATGAGAGGGATGTTTGACTCTATCAAACAAACTAACCACAAGCCTTCTCAGGAACTCTACCTCCTCATCCACAAGGAAAAAGCTCACCTTCCAAAGGAACCTGAGAGGCATCAGGGAAGCTGTAAAGAGCCACAGCAGAGCAGTCTGGGCTGGCATCGACTGCTCCTGCAACATTTTGGATGGCAGCTACTCGGGCTTCTGGAGGTGTTCGGTCCAGTGATGACTCGTTTAGATGGAACTGCAGGTAACAGAGGAAAGCAAGTGAATAAGCAGTAATAAAAGGGGGTAGGAAGGGGATATAGGATTCCCTGAGGAGCAACGAGGTGTGGGACAAAAAGGAATGGCTGTATGTGCATTAAAAAAGCATTAAAAATAAGTAGCAATAGAAGTGAGAAATAACCCAAAATAACTCTTCCTCAAAATGCACCAATGGGCTCCCAGAAAACCCCAAGGATGTGTTGTGTTGTCAATGAAGGAAAGCAAAGTTAATTCTATGAGCTTTGGATGTGCTCCCTGTATAAAACCCAGATCTTTGAGGAGCACATCAGAACAAATACCCTGAAAAAACAGTTTAATCCAAAACTCTGCTCAGACAGTTCAGATTCATCCAACAAAGTGCAATTACATTTATCACAGGAACAACATACAGCAACTTCCCTAAAATCTCAGTGAAGCAGGAATCACCCAGCTGCTGACAGAGAGGTCATGTTCCTGTGGAGAACTTGTCCAATACATCCTCCAGCTGGGCTTTAAAGACCTCAGAGCAGCAACAGCTGGGACTGCACGAATGCAGGAGCATCTGGAGCTGCAAGGCCAAGTGGTTCTCAACCCTTCTTCAATGACACTTGACAGTCTGGTGGGAAATGAACCTCCCAGAGGAGCAGAGGAATGCAAGGACAGGCAGAGGCTGCTGAAGAACAGCAGGCACTGAGAAACAACAGGTCTTTCTTCAATCAATAAGCTCTGCCTTGCACACTACCAGGATTAGTGAAAGCCACAGCAGGGCCCTGATCCACAGAAGGGAGAGTCATGGGTCATGGAATCACTGGAAATCACTGGAAAAGACCTCTAAGATCATCAAGTCCGACCATCAGCCCAGCACCACCATGCCTGTTGAACCATGTCCCACAATGCCACGTCTACAGGTCTTCTGAACCCCTCCAGGAACAGAGACTCCACCACTGCCCTGGGCAGCCTCTGCCAGGGCTTCACCACTCTGTCAGTAAAAACATTTTTCCTAATATCCAATCTAAACCTCCCCTGGTGCAACTTGAGGCCATTTCCTCTCATGCCATCTCACTTGTTATTGGGGAGAAGAGACCAACAACCACCTTGCTACAGCCTCCTTTCAAGAGCTCCAGAGAGTGATGAGCCTCCTCTTCTCCAGACTAAACAGCCCCAGCTCCCTCAGCCACTCCCCATAAGATTGTGCTCCTTTGCAGGTCCAAACCAACTGTTTCAAACAGCCCAGAAATGCTCCTCACAGAAGCCACAGGCAGCGTAGGCTGGGTGGGAGATGTACCAGGATGGTCAAGTCCCAGTGTCCGAGCTCCCAGTCCCGGATCCCCCAGGTTTGGACCCTCAGAAGCCCTCCCTCAGCTGCTGGGGGAGGTGACTCTCCCTGGGAGGTTCTGTGAGCACATCCACCCTCTGCTCCAGCGCTGCCAACCAGCCCTGCACACACAGTGTTCCTCCTGCTACAGCCCAAGAGCACATTTGGATGCAGAGCAAGGAGACCCCTCTAGAGACACAGCAAAGTGCTCACATCTCAGGAGAAGGAATGATAATGTTGCAGACTTCAGAGACTCTCACCCTTTGACCTTAAAACATTTCTTAGGCTATGAAGGAACGCTGCATTGGTCCAGAGAAAATTATTAAAGTGTGCCAAATAATGTCAATGGGCACCTTTTATTAACCCTGATCTGCAAAAGCAACCAAGCACCAAAAGAATAAAATGTTAAAAAATCGCCTTTCTGATGAACAAACAGCTCTGAAGTTTATTCACTCCTTGATCTTCTTTACTGTCTGCAATATGGAGCCACTGAACTCCAGAACAAGAGAGACAAGTCAAAGGTGGGTTGTGTTTGCAAGCTCTGCTCCAAAGCTTTTATTCACAGCACTTTATCAGCCTGAGATTGTTTCTTAGCATCCGCTCTTCACTCAAAGCCACCAAACCCAGTTTGAAAGCATTTGCTTCACCTCTGAAGCAGAGCTCAGGTGCACTGAGAAGCTTCTTCCTCTACACCTTCCTGGGCTCAAGATCCTGCCTCCAGCAAGCTCAAGATCAAAGCCTCATCCCAAATGTTCTTCCCCCTCTTCCCTCTTTTTTTCTCTGAAGCCTGTATTTCTTAAAGCATCAAAGGTGCTGGACTTCCTCCTAAAAAGCTCACTTCCTCCTCTGCGGCCCTGAACAGCCAGAGCATCATTTTTATTTCAGCATGAGGAGGAACAATCAGTTTCAAAGAAATGGTAAATCTAAGTGTACTGAGCTTCGTGCAGGAGAGAAGAAACCTGTCCCTTTTCCCAGCCGCCTGAGGAGCAGCAGCACAGCGGTGCAGATCCCAGGGGTTCTGTGCCACGGCTGGTAGTCATGGAATGATGGAATGCTTTGGGTTGGAAGGGACCTCAAAGATCATCCAGTTCCAACCCCCCTGCCACGGGCAGGGACAACTCCTGCTAGACCAGGCTGCTCAAGACTCCATCCAACCTGGCCTTGAACACCTTTGCTGGCAGACACCTTCTCCCGGTAGCTGACACGAGGTCTGACAGCCCACGCAGAAGGCTGTCCTGCACACAGGGAGGAGGGGAGGAAGGGGAAGACTGCCAACACCTGCAGAAGATGGGGGTCCTGACTCTCAGTGCCTGACGTGATAACAACAATCTGATTTTTCAGACCTCTCAAGTCCAATCTTCAAATTGATCTTTCTCTGCCACCCCCCCTCGCCCCCACCTCCCCCCGAGATTCAGAATCTGCAGCCTGGAGGGCAAGTTCATGTATTCATTTTCAGCCATCAGAAGTGCAATCGAATTGAAATAACAGCTGAAGGTAATTTGGGAAACAGTCAACAGACACTCACCCTCCTCCAACACAGAACACCATGTCTGTCACCACCAGACCTGGGTTCTGACTTACATGAGAGCTGCGTTTGTCACTACCAGGAATATCTCAGATAGAGGCAGCTGTCAAAGGCTGCAGAAAACCACCACTGGTGGGAGAAGAACCTAAAGACTCAACCCTGCAAACTGAGAAAATTTGTCTTTAAGACAAAATGCCTTTCTCACACTTGGCAGTGTTGTGGACATGACTGAAAATTAGGATAAGGCCCATAACTTCCATCAGCACAAAACAATTAATTAAAATACTTCCAGCTTTTAGAAATCAATTGAGCAAGAAATTAGAAGGGGAGAGGGATTACCTCCAGGATTTCAGGAACATTACTAAAATGCTACCACTTCCTTGGCAATGCCAACCCAGTTGTTTAAAATGAAGTGTTTCCTCTGCACAACTTATATTTGCAGACTACAGAATATACTGAAAATACTCTGCACTGCTAAATGCGTGGTGGCCACTCGTGTGCCATCTCCCTTGGTTTCTTACTTGTACGTCACTGCCATCCAGGGTACCAATGCTGTCTTTCTCCTCTGTCTCACTCAGAGTCTCTCTCTCTCCTGACAGGATGCTGTTGTCTCTGTCCTCGATATTCTTGTCCATCTTTCTGATTATATTCTTTAATTAGTTTTAAGAAAGAAAACCAGGGTGTGAAAACCAAAAAAAAAAAAACCAAAACCAAACATTTCACAAAGGGTTTTGGGGGCAATCCTAGTTACAAAAGACAGGAAAAAATGTCAAACTTGGGTCTTGCCCATGACACTTCAGTAAATATGAATAGAGTTAAGAGCTTTAAGCATATCTGAAGTTTGAGGACATCAGGATAAACCAGTAAGTTTTAGCAGTTACTTGATTTGTCTGACATTTTTGCCAGTTCCAGCTCACTGGTAAAACCCCAGCACCCTGGATTCAGTGGGAGCTTTGCCTGGGGCATTAGGAGCACCAGGATTTGCAATTACAGGAATGCAGACCCCCAGGTGCAAGCACAATCTCATATCCACATACAAGTGGTGAGTCTGTGCAGCCTGGGGGGAGCAGTAGCATCTAATGACTGTTGGGGGTTCCCTCTGTACCCTGTGCAATAGCAGAGATGCTGTAAAGCTCTTAAAATGCTGATGCTCATGGACTGCTTTCACGTCCCAGCAAATCACTGATGGGCTCCACCAGCAGACTCAACTCAAAGCCATACGGCTCCAGGGGCTCCCTGTGTACTCAGCTATTTTTGTGGTAGACATTAACCAAACACTCACCATAAATTCATAGACTCATGGAATGGGTTGGGTTGGAAGGAACCTCAAAGATCATCCAATTCCAACCCCCCTGCCATGGGCAGGAACACCTCCCACTGGAGCAGGGGGCTCAAAGCCCCATCCAACCTGGTCTTTAACACCTCCAGGGATGGGGCAGCCACCACTGCTCTGGGCAACCTGGGCCAGGGCCTCCCCACCCTCATTGTGAAGAATTTCTTCTAATATCTAATCTAAATCTTCCCCCTTCCAGTTTAAAGCTGTTCCCTCTTGTCCTGTCACTACAGGGCCCTGTAGCAATACATTTCTTCCTCAGATCTCATCTTAATCTCCCCTTGCTCAGCTGAAAACCACTCCCCCTGGTCCTGTCCCTGCACTCCCTGATCATGAGCCCCTCCCCAGCTTCCCTGAAGCCCCCCCCTTGGGGGCTCTAAAGTCTCCCTGGAGCCTTCTCTTCTCCAGGCAGAACAACCCAACTCTCTCAGCCTGTCCTCATAGCAGAGGTGCTCCAGCCCTTGGATCATTTTTGTTGCCCTCCTCTGGCCCACTCCAACAGTTCCATACCCTTCTTATGTTGGGCATTAACTGGATGTCCTGCCCTTTAAACCTAACTGGACTATTTTCAATCTATGGGCATAAGGGTTTGCTTAAAACAACCAACCAAACAAACAAAAAAGCAAAAAATATTCATAACCCTCAGCTCTACTGATTTTTCCAGTGTTCAGTTCCAAAAAGCAGAGCCCAGCTGAGAGGCCTGACTGCATTCCCGTGGGGATGGGTCAGGACCATCTTTGCTCTGAGTTAGCAAGGGCACTCAGAGTACAAGGAGGCATCATCAAGGACCATGAGCCCAATCTGATTTTGGCAGATTGTTTCTCTCTTTGAGCACTGGAAAGTGCCTTATGACACATGGCCAGAGCAGGTTTTTAACTTGCAGAGAGCTTAAATTAGGGTAGGCAAACTCCACTCCTGATCTGAAGGTTGCCACACGCCTGCAGGCTGAGAGTGCCAGTTTAGCTCAGCCAAAGGCACAACCACAGATCTGAGATAGGATAATTCATGACATTGGAGCGTTCCTGCAACTCTCATCCACAGCTCTTTATAATTAACTGGGCCAAAAGCAGGACAGTCCCCTGTGAACTGCAACACCGAAGAGCTTCGGGTATTCCAACCTACTCCCCGCAGGAGGAGCTCCTGTCCTTTTCTCCACCCTCCACCGCTCCCAGCCAAACTCCAGCTACTCACAGTGCCGCACCCCGCGAAGAGCTGGGCACGCAAAGCACTCCGAAGGAGTCAGGAGGGTGCAAAGGGAGGCGCAGCGAGCAGCGGCCGAGCTGCAGCGGCCAAGCTGAAACCACCAACCGATTGCAACCGAAGGGCTCGGGACGGAACCCTCGTGGCGTTGCCCGAGGGCTTTTTTCCCGAATTGTCATTTTACAGCTCAGAATAATGTGCTATACCTTTTTCTGAAAATAAGCTCCTCCAGAAGATGTTTAGTAATTCCCTTTTCAGAGGTTGCTCCTGACCATACCAATGCCAAGTATGTCCTCTGCTTTGAGCTGCACCTCCTTCGCTCCGAGGCACAAATTTATTATAAAGCTTCTAACTCAGTTCCTTGAAAGAGATGTGAACAGCAGGTAAACAGAAGAGGTTAAAAAAAAAAAGAGAATGTTATTTCTCACATTTTCAAAACCCAGATTTGGGAAAGTGAACACAGTTTGGGGGGCAAAACCCAATTTGTAGGGAAATGAACCCAGTTTTGGTGGAAAAAACCCGATTTTAGGGAAAATGAACCCAGTTTGGGAGGAAAAAAACCTGAATCAGCAAGACATGCCGAAGTCAGTTTTCCAAACTTAAAAGAACTACGACTTTAACTCTTCACACAATCACAAATCACACAGACAACTACAAATCACAAGGAAACCGAAACCAAAATCGCGATTACATTCCAACCCAAAACCTGAATTATATATCAAATATCAAATTCCAACGCCAAATCTGGATTATATATCAAATTCCGTACCCTTCTAGCCCAACACTGCAGGACTTTTGCCTCCGACTTACAAGCAGGCAACCAAATCAAACCAAAAACAAGAAAGGATGTTTTAATTCTTTAATTCTTCCCAGTGGAACCCTTGCTCCCAAGACACGGTGTGGGGGGTGGAAATGCACATTCCATCACTCCCCTCCCCACCACCACCCCCCCACCCCGAGAAGTTCCTGGTTGCTGGTTGGAGGGTCCTCGACCCCCCAGATTCTAAATCCTGAAAGCAGGTCCCACCTGGGTCACAAAATGATACTGGAAATGCTGGCAAATAAGCTAAGACTCGTTCTGGAGTTTTAGAAAGCAGCTGCATTATTTCAGCGCTGGGCGGCTGGGGACAGGATATATATCCACCTTACATGGATCTGTATAAATTCTCCCTGCATAATTCTACTACTTTCCAAGGACTAATTTCATTACGAACTTCAACAAAGCCAAGTCTGTCTCCGCTAATTAGAGTTTCGGAGCCAGCTCTCTGTTTGGCCTTGGAATTTTTAGAGAAGTACAAATAAAAACATTTACTGGGTACAGCACTTTTTAAAAAAACATACTGGATCAGAGGAACAGTCTGTGTCTGTCTAACTTAAAAACAGTGCCCCTTAGATATCGCTGGACTGGAGTTAGTTAGAAAACCAATTCTACAGAAAAACAACTCTGCTTAAATCAAAATATTCCACTCTCTGCAAAAACAACCACTTCTTGTATCAGTATGGCTTTGAATCTGTTGGTTTTTTTAAGTAAATGTCATAGGTGGTGACCAGACATCTTCTGCTTAAATAGAAGAAAGAAACAAAATACCCAGAAAGCCCAGTATACTCACCACATTTTGCGCTGGTTCTGAACGCGTCTCCTCTCTCTGCTCCTCCGTGTGCTCGTTTGCATCCGAAAGGTGCCATTCCAAGCCCCTGGAGCTGTATTCATCCCTCCGCTCCCGTTCCTCCCAGGTCATTAGCATGCACGATGGGCCATCCCCAGCGGCAGGGGCTGCTCTGCCCTGCCCTGCCCCACCACGGAATGCTCTCGGCGGCAGCTTTTAAAGCGAGGCTCCTCCTGGAAGGATTCTGGCTGGAGGCAGAAAAGCTTGGTGACCGCTTTGGAAGTACTGGGCGATGCCTTCGATTTCCGATAAACGCCTTCAGCGGTGGATGCAGGGGGAGCGCATCCCTGGCAGCAGAAGGGAGGCTTTTCCTCGGCGATGCCCGCAGGGTGAGGGCTCTCCGGGGGGCGCCTGGTTGCCGCCTGACGGAGAAACAGAACCTTTTTCCTTTGCTCTCTGTAAGAGTCACGGGCGTTGGCAAAGGAGTGCGATGGATCAGCCCGCAGGTACGGCCGGGGCTGCGGCGGTGTTAAACACCCCCTGCTCCAGCGTTAGTGCGGGGCACAGAGCGGGGAGGGTGCGGGGGCACCGGGGAGGGGGAAGGGGACACCGGGATGGGGCTGCCGGGAGGCTCCGGGGAACCCCGGGCCGAGAGGTCCCGCAGCCACAGCCCCCCACGTGCTGAGCGTGTCCTCACCCGCACCACGGTCCCGCACGATGCAGTGTGTGTGCGTGTGTGCACTCGTGTGTGTGTGTGTGCGTGCGTGTCTGCGCGTGTGCTCGTTCGCGTGTCTTTGTGCGCACCCGTGTCCGTGCCCGCGTGTCCCTGCCCCAGGTTGCTGATGATGATCTGCAGAGAAAGAGAGAAGAAAAAAGATCTTCACATGTTTTATTACTTTGCCTGAGTCGAGCACTCTTTGACATCCGAATGCTGAATTCTCAAAATATGAAGACTATAAAAGGCATTCTGAACATTGATTTTTTTTCTTTCACAATTCCCCGGATTTATCTTGTAATTAAGGATTTTTTGTATTTTTATTGTGGATTTTTGTCCCTAGAAAGTTTATAACCCAAACCCATATTAATACAGATTATAGAAATGAAAAGATGCTTTCCTGCTGAGGAAAGCAGTTAATGCTGAGTGCCGCTGAACTCTAAGGAAAAGCTTATCTTTTCTGAGCTTGGATTTTTGCAGTTCCTCTTGTAGGAATTGGAATTTCCATTTGAATGCAGCGTACAGAGAAGAAGCTACGTCAGCCACAATTGTGGTGGCTCGTGATAAAAAAAAAATCAAAAGGATTGGTATTTGAGGAAAAAAATCTGTGTGTTTTATCCCCTGCATATTACGTATTACCAAAATTTAATTTATTGCTGAAGGCAGTGTTAGCAGAGAGACGAGCACATAACCATGCGGGGGAGGTTATATGTCGTGCTTTATTTCGAGGCCCTGGGAACCAGGGGTTCGCACCCAAATCTGGTTCCAAAACCGTTACAGCGCGACTGCATTTTATTCTTTACATGTTACATAACCGAATTTATATTCAACAGGTTACAGCTAATACATATGCATATATGGATTACTTCGTCGGCTAATTATTATTACTTTGGCGCCAGCGTCTTCTGCTTTTCTTAGTTAACTCCGGTGTGCAAGGTCTTCTTATCTCAACCGCAGGCCCAGTCTCTTTATCTCTACTGCAGGTGCAGACTTGGCTTGGATAAGTTTCGGGTACTTCACAGAGTTTTCATGAGAGAAGAAAGTCTAAATAACCGCTACTTCTAATAATCACTAACACTCTTAAAGTAACAGGATTTAAAACCACTATAAAACACACATTTAAACCCACTATTCTTAAAACTATTATAATCACTATTTCTACCTAAATAATATCAGATTCATAAAATCTCATCAGACTAATAAAATCTCACACTTTTCCAGCAGGGGGACCTGATGTAGATTGTATTCTTCTGTTCTTCTTGCTTCCTCTTTATTTTTTTTCCCTTGGAAATCCAGGTGTAGTAGGATACATTGGAATAATATTTCCTAACATCAGTTTAAATGCTGTGAATCTGTTTTGCATAATCCAATTAAAGTCAGGATTTTTGAATACAGTGCTGGTTGTTTTTGGTTTTGTTTGTTTGTTTAATGTGCCTACGTCGTATAAAAGGATGAGGGTCATTCTCAGTAGTGCAATATCTCATTCTTGACAAACTTTCTGAACAGTTTGCCAGTGGAATTATTAGCAGGTCAAGAGCAGTGGTAAAACCCAGGAAGCAAGCTCACTGTGCAGCTCAAGGTGTTGGTGCTTTCCAAATGTGGTACAGAATTCTCCCTCCACTGATAACTTAGTTAAGGTGTTTCCCCAAAGTTCTTCTGCCCGCTCTGAAATCCTTTCATCAAATGGATCGAACCTAAAGCAGGTTGTAGGGAGGTGGGTGCTGATCCCTTCTCCTGAGGAACAAGGGATAGGATCAGAGGAAATGACCTCAAGTTGTGTCAGGGGAGGTTTGATTGGGTATTAGGAAAACTGTATTTACTGAAAGAGTGGAGAAGCCCTGGCAGCGGCTGCCCAGGGCAGTGGTGGAGTCACCATCCCCGGAGGGATGAAACACCACGTAGATGTGGCACTTCAGGACATGGTTTAGCAGGCTCGGTGGTGCTGGGCTGGCAGTTGGATTAATGGTCTTAGAAGTCTTTTCCAACCTCAGTGATTCTATAATTCTGTGTTAGCCCTTGGATTTAGATATTGAGCAACCTGTAAGTAGTGCTCAAGCTGAGTGAGAGCTTTACAGGGTTCCTAATGCTCTGTTTGAATTTGAGGGTGATTTTTTTTCTTTAGATTTTGCAAGCATTTTCTATAATGATGTTCCTGTAGTGCCATGAATCAGCAAAGTACTTTTGTGCAGGCTTAAATTGAAGTGTGGAGTTGTCTCGCTGTGCAAATGTTGGGAGTCTGTGAGACTATTTTACAATTAAGTATCCGTATAAGTGCTTTTGTCTAAAAGTAGGTTGCTTCATAACAGCTTTGGGCTGAATCTGGGGAGGAAGGGGTTATTTTTTTCAGACTTTGAAAATAGGTATAGAATTCTCTCTGGATGCCATGATGATAAAACATAGCAGCAATACCAGAGGGCAGGATGTTCACGGGGTAGAGTGTGAACTTTCTGCCTCATGAGATGTCGCCTAAGCTGCTTTATATTTATTTTTAAATAGAGAATAAGACTATTATGGTTTTCATATTGCGCAGAGGATGGTGTCAAGGAAAACGTCAGGAAAAGTTACTGCTTAAGTGACCCCTGTAGTGGAAGCACGTGAGTCGATTTGTCATCTTGTTTTAGTGAGTGCCAGATTACAAATCCGTTTTACTTCCATCGAGTACAAGTTTGTGTCATTTAGTTGAAGTCAGTGCTTCTCAGTGGGAGGGTCCTTAGCCAGATGTGTGCAAGTCACTTATATTTTCTATTTGTGGTCAGTGTCAGCATTTCCAGGGAACACTGAGAGCTGTGGTTTTTTTCCTCTACATATTAAGCAATTCACTGTACAGATTTACTGTGCAATGTACTTTACAAGATTATCTGGTTTTTAATTCTCATGGCACCTTGGTGAAATAGTGATCTTTTATCTCCTAGGTCTGGCTCTTTTCCAGACCACTGTTATTGGTTTTTTTCTTTCAGATTTCCTTTAAAAATAGACTGCTTCTCACAGGCGCAGGTATTCCCCACCTGCAGCAAACCCGTAAACAAGTAGTGGAGAGAAGAAATCACTGGAAACATAGGAAAGAGGAATGTGTATCAAGCTGCTGGTGCTGCCAGATTTGTGGTTGCACCACTGCTTCCTCTTCTTGCAATGTTGAATTTGAATGTCTTCCAGCTGTGCCTTTTTGCAGGTGTAAAGCACTGACCACGTTGTTAAGCAGGAAGCAATGAGACCAACGTGGTGCGAGCTGGGAAGCAGCATCGTTTGCCTGAGGTGGTACAGATACTTGGGGTCAGGTGCAGAATCAGTGCAGGTGTTTTCTGACCAGAAGATGATACTTGTGAGGGGCTTCAGCGTGACATGTGGTGACATCCACAGGCTGTTGTGTTTTTCTGCTGCAGTTCTTGATCTTTATCGTTATGATTTAATCTTTGTTAGTAGTAGGAACTGAGACTCACGCTTGCGTGTGAACGCGGTTCAGATCCTTACTGAAAATCACATAATTGTTTCTCTAAACTGGGCTCAGAAGGTTCCTGTTTGAAGTCCTGAATTGATATCAAGGGGGCAGGGAGTTCCATTTGTTTATTGTTGGTGCTGAATGTCTCTGTAAAGCGTTCACAAAGCAAACTTTACAGTGTTTGGGGAAAAAATGCCTATGTTGCCATCTTTACTCCAAGCATGTCAGTGACTGTTTATTGCTTTTTAAATTTGGTTTCACTGTGGCGCAGTGAGCTGTTCAATGAGCGCAGTGGTTTCATTTATATGAGGCTAGAATTGTTGTTAATGCACAGTTTCATACTGGAAATTACGTGCGTAATACTGTGTCTTGTGGGATCCTGTATCACAAAATTTGCATAGTTATAGTGCTGGTGACATCGTATCTCATGCAACGAACCTTGGGACCTGATGCAGTGTCAGTAAAAGTGTCTCGTGTGTGCTTCAAACAGTTTTATTAGCAACATATGGGGTACGAAGAGGGGAGTTTTGAGTGTCAGGGTGCTGGACTATCTTCTTCACCCTGTGATCACAGCAGTCCTCTTCCATGGCATTATTTGTTGCTGCTCTGGGATTGCTGAAAAGTAACTACTAATATGGTGACAGAAAGGATCAGAATAAATTATAATGGTTGACTTTACAAGAAATTTCTTGGCAAAAGGCTTAATATCCTAAGCTTGAATGTCATTTCGGGTTCACCTTTGGAGCTAAGCCACATATAGGAAAATCTTAGGGTTTTCAGGCAACTTATCCTCCTGTATTGGATGCTTTTGTGATGTGACAGATACGAGGCATAACTTCTTTTGGCTCCATGTTAGTTTTTAACCTTAAAGTAGGGGATGAATTGGTTTAATTGGTATTAGGATATTGAGCTCCAGATCCCCAATGGAACACATTAGCATTAGTCAACTTTCAATAAAGAATTTATCATTGAAACGTTGAGGCATTAAAATGGAGCAAAAAAAATCCCCTGGAAGATGGTACTACTGAGCTGTGTTCAGTTGTACTTTTAAATATCATGTTACATTTTTAAAAAATCATTTCTACGTGTCAAAAAGGATGTAAGTTTTGTGGTTTTCAAATAGATCTAATTATTTTCCGAACACTTCAACACAGCTGGGGCAATAGGCTGGTTCAGTTCTGTCAAATGCAGCCCTGCTGCAACACCTTATTTTTCTATTTAAAACAATATATATATATTTGCCATTTAAAGGAGGTGCTGCTGGAAGCCTCATAGTTTGCCAGTTTTGTTAAAACTGAAACATTTCTACCCACATTTCTTTTTGCAGCAAGGGTGTTACAAGAATAACACAGGAAATTATTTGTGATATTTCAACAAAATAATTTTCCGACTAATATTATCGAATTTAGGGAAGTTGATGTTGTATAATCTTGTTTACCTTCAGGCAGAAATAAGGGAAATTTACAAGTGCTATGGTTTACGTGTGCAAAATATAAATTGCTCAAAGATAGCTGATGCCTTGAGGGGCTTGAACAGCAGTTGTGCTTCTCACAGTTCTGCAAGAAAATGCTATTTCACAACTGTGAGACGTGTGATGTTTCACGTTGTTGCTCTTCTTTAGCTGCTGCTTGTTCTTTAGCATTTCTGTACTCACCTCAGGTGCCTGCCTGCAGATCTTATCTGCTCTGACAAAGAGTGCACAGGCAAAATTGCTCTAATAGAAGTTAGCAGAACAGTTGGGGGTCTTTTTTTTGTGTCTGACCTTGACGAAATTGTAGTCTTTCATTGATCTATCCTAGTTTCTTAGGCAGTGCTTTCCTTCTGTGTGTAAATAATGCTGTTAACGGCGACGGTGCTTGGACCTGTCATTTCTTACCCCTTGACGTTAATTACTAGAAACGTGGGGGTTTCTTTTTTACGTTAACCGGTTTCATATGAAGTCTGTCTCTCTTTACTGAGGGTATTGCTGTGAGGTGGAGATAATGTCAGTAAAGGAAGAGCAGAGCAGTTGAGCCTTTGATCATGTGAAAACATAAGCATGTGTTGAACTTTCCAGTCGAGCCTCCCCGCCGGCCGTGCGGTGTTCAGTGTGAAAACGGGGCTTCGGGTTTTGTTCTGCATTTTTGATGGGGATTGCAATGTATTTTTGTTGTTCAATCCCATTGAACGTTGTTCCATTGCTCAACCTGTTGTGTTTCAGGAGAAAGAGTTCCAAGGTTCTGCCCCTGTGCTGCAGAAGGAGGTGACCGGAAAACCTGCTGCCCCGAGCCCGCTGCTGTGTGGGCCCCGTGTTCCTCCAGAGATGCCACTGGGGAGAAGAGGTGGCGGTGAGTTTGGTCTTAGGAAAGTCCAGCTGGGTGCTGGGGAAGGGTCCCAGGCCTCGCTGAGCTGGGGGTGGGAGTGTGCTCCCAGCAGCTCCTCTCCGGCCCCGCAGTCCCACTGCCGTGCAGACGGGAGCTGTTGCTTCGTTCTCTGCTCTCTGATGGCTCTTGGCATGTTTTGTCTGAGCAGAAGGCTGAAGGGGAGCAGTTCTGCTCTGGAATTCCTCTGAGACCTGGAAGGGAGCTCCTTGTCCCTCCCTGAGCTGCCAGAGCCTGGGGCTGTGTTTCCCTGCTTCTCCCTCGATCGGACACTGTACGGAATGTGGCCAGGGCGCTGCTGCTCGCTTGCTCGGGATGGGAAACGCTGCGGCAAGCGCTGGGTTTAGAGCTGTGGGGCTCCGGCCGTAGCCCCCAGCCCTTGGATCCCAGTTCCAGGAGGTGGCAAATGTCACTGACAGCTGCTGCCTGGAGAGGGACAAAGAGCTTGGGTCATCTTGAGTGTCCCCAAAAGGGCAGGAGGCGGGATTGCTTAGGATTATTGTGGCTGTGCCGGGACCACGGCGGGTGGATATCCTGCATCGAGGAAATGATGCTCACGGGTAGTGTGGGGCAATGCCAGGGGAGAGGGTGATGTACAATAGTCAAAGAAGTATTATAGTGTTGAATTTTATTATCAGTAATTTATTTCAGGTTTTAAAATATTTAAATTACGTGCTGTATAAGGAATGGCAAATTTTGAGTGTGCGTGGAGACCATCTTTGTTCTTCTCACTAACCAGGTTATGTCGATGGGCTTGAGAAGGTGAGCCCTAAAATTTGCCATTGATCTGGCAAGAGTGGAGCATTTGACAAGCAGCTGCCACAAGTGGTGCTACCTTAATTTACAGCAGGGAGGAAAGTAGTGCTTCAGTCTTACTTCCACTGAAGACAGCAGAAAAAAGATCTGTAAAGAGTCAGGCCCAGCTTTCATCATCATGATACATCTGGTGATTCTTATTTTCATGTTGTGCTCCTTCCATAAGAGCATAACTCGTACAGCTTCCAAAACCCTCAGATACGCATTAGGATACTGTGGTAAAGCTGAACACTAGATAAAACCAGAACAAATGACAGAAGAAGGTAGTGAGACAAATGGGTCAATAAGATAGGGATGACTAAACTATCATCCAGTCTTCTGCAAGCACTATAATGAAGGATAGATTTGAGGGGCAGAGCAGAGGAAGTTTGAAAATAGAGCTTGGAAACCCTATGGATGCTGGGTTAGTAAAATGGAAAAAGCACACTTATTTTTCTCTGGTAATGGTGCTTACATGTTTTCTTGCACTCTACTTCTCCTCTGACTTTGCAGACGCTGGAAGGGGAGCTCTACTAAGAACTTCCATCTTCTCCCTGAGTTGAAAACCTGGAATATTGGCTACTGCTGAGTGTAAGTGCTGTGTTTCACGATTCATTTATTCACCCTCAAGGATAAGAGAGGAAGGCCCCAAAGGACCAATTCAGTAGCTTCCCATCTTACATGGCCCACGTGCCCTTGAGACCTGAGGATGGGGGAGGAGTTCAGCCCTGCTGTGTAGCTTCCCTCTGGTGTTACCTGCCCTTACTCTCCTCACATGCTTCTATTTACAGAGGAAGGATGCCAATACTAAAAAAGCTACTTTTCATCTAATTAGGTAGCAGTGACCAGCACCAGCAAGCCTTTAGCCACCACATGATGACCCTGATCCTACCATCCTTGCAGAGCCATCAGCAGAATTTCCCTGGATTCAGCTGCTGGAGATCAACACCGCATCCTGGAAGCAGGTGAAAAGCTCTCCTGCATGCTTGTTCTTTTATTAAAAGATGTGTAAGGTGAAAAGGGGACCACATTAACGGGTGTTTGTTTTAGATGGGGAAGCAGAGCTTTACCCACAGTGACCTCACACGGATGTCACCCTCCTGCTCCTGGACAATCATTTGGCAGCCACATACGGAGACTTCAGCAATGCAGAAAACACCATTGCCTTTCCTGAAGCTGCTTAACACTGTTTAATTGGGCAATTTAACCCAGGGGGTCTCTACAGCAGCCTCTCTCTGAGGCCTGGAGAAAACCAGGGAGGAGGAACCAGTGATTTTGCTGCATCTGTGCATGGGAAGAATTCAGCAAACCCAGCTGAGACCTGCAGAAACCAGGTGTGGCGATTGCAGGCTTCACATCAGCTCCTGTACCAGCAGGAGAAGGTCTCGACGTGGGCAGCGTTCCAGGAAGTGTCCACCTCTGTGTGATGCTGTGCCCATCAGAGCATGGAGAGGCACCATGGGTGCTGATGGGAGAGTTAAAAAGGTCTGTGGAGGCTGGGCTGGGGACAGAATGGAGAGGTTTCTTCTACGAAGGCCATACTCAGAGTCTGTCTTTGGATAGCAAGGTGTGTTTTACAGGCAATGCACTCATCAGTGGTGCATCAGAGTTTGAGGACTGGCATGCTGTAAACTGTGGGGGCTTTTTTTGCTTGCAGGGTTTTGGAATGGAAAGGACTGGGATTCTCCTTAATTTCTGAAGAGTCCAGGTGACTGTTGTGTAACGTAGCTGTGAAGCAACCACTGGTACATCAGTGAGATGCTTTTTCCAAGTAGATGTGTGTGTGAAAGTGGGGAGGTGTGAATGTTGTGCCAGAGGTCTTTTATTTGAACAGCTGTGTGAAAGAAAATGAGTGCGCTCAGGAGGGAGGCAGTAGCACTGCCTGGAGCGCTGTGGAGGTGGCTGGTGTTGCCAGACCTGCTGTATCCCTGGCTTGTGAGTTGGAAATTGTGCTGCTGAACTGGGATGACCTTGTTTAGTCTAAATGGAGCCGCTTTTTCTGCCCCCAGATTTTATCCAATTGTCTGTTTGGCACCCTGAGCAGAGCAGTGTCTGCAGCGGGACTGCTGGGTGTCTGAAAGACTGAGTGTCTGTGAGCAGATGGGAACATTCTGTATTCCTGTCTCGAGCTCTCAGGGACCTGACTGAGACTCACAGACCTCAGAATGCTGAAGAAGGATGCTCACAAAATGCCATAGCAAATACAGCTGGAAAGTTATCTCCTTTTTTAACTCGCTTTGATTTCTCAGGCTGTTTCACAGCCTGAAACCCAGGTCTGAATCTACTGATGTGCAGAAAGGCAGGGTTGGGTGCTTGCTCACTTCTGTGGCTCCCTCTGTGCCCTGCTTGCCCAGCAAGTGGGACATCTGGGATTTATGGACATCAGAGACTCAGGGTTCAATCTCCCACCTTCAGCAACAGCTCCAGCTCTCAGAACAGGCTGAGCTCCAACTCATGCCATGCACTTTCAACACTGTAAAATCCCTGAAACCAGGTGAAGAAAATGCAAAAAGAAGTACGTCTGTGTGATTCATTGCCAAGAGCACCACCAGGACAGGGAAAACCCTCAGCTGTGATTCCTGCTACACTCAAAAGTGGTATCTTCCAGTTACTTAGAATGTGTCTGTCTTGGGAGTGGTGCCGGTCCCACAGCTGCCCTCACAGTCCTGTTCCCTTTCTGTTGTGCTGTGCCTGCAGCAGCCACGCTCGAGGCCAGGACAAACAGAAAACTGACTGAAGAAAATTAAGCTGCACCTTGACGTCCCATTTTCCTCAGGCTGTGTTTTTGCAGTTGGTAGCAGATGGCAAGTCTTGGCTGTACCACTCTGGAGGTGCCAAGTGATGTGCAATCTACCAGTTCCTTTATTTAATGAGGAGGGAAATTTTGCCTCCTGCTTACACTTTGGAAGCTGCAACACGCAGACAGGACATCATCTCACATCATCTTTGTAGCTGCTCTCTGGACCCATTCCAACAATTCCCTATCTTCTTAGGCTGGGAATTCCAGAACTGGACACAGTACTCCGGCTAGGGTCTCACCAGAGTAGAGCAAAGTGATAGAATCCCCTCCCTGGCCCTCCTGGCAATGCTTCTTTTGATGCAGCCCAGGGCGCCGTTGGCCTTCTGGACTGCGAGCGCACATTGCCGGCTTGTGTTGGCCTTCTCATCAACCAGCACCACCAAGTCCTTCTCCTCACAGCTGTTCTGAATCACATCATCCCCAGTCCTGTATTGATACAGGGGTTGTCCTGACCCAGGTGCAGGACCTTGCACTTGGCCTTCTTGAACTTCATGAGGTTCATATAGCCCCACTTCAACTTGTCCAACTCCCATCATCCTGGTGTGACCACTGCCCCACTCAGCTTAGTGTCATTTAGAGAGAAGGATGTTGTGGGGCACTGTGTCAAAGGCTTGACAGAAGCCCAGACAGCTGACACCCATTGCTTTTCCTGTGTTGACGGATGCAGTCACTCCATCACAGAAAGCTACTGGGTTAGCTTTTAGGAGGATCTATTCCGTGATCTTCCCAGGCACAGAGGTGAGGCTGATAGCTTGGTTGTTTCCAGAGACCTCCTTTCCACTCTTTTTAGATTGAACTCAATGTTGTCCTTTTTCCAGTCACCAGGGACTTCCCAAGACTGCCATGACTTTTCAGTATTACAGAGATTGGCTTGGCAACCACATCAGCCAGTTCCCTCAGGACTCTGGGGTGCATCTAATCAGGTCCCACAGACTTCTGTATCTTCTGGTTTGTACATGTTCATGGAATGGTTTGGGCTGGAAGGGACCTCAAAGCCCATCCTGTTACCTGCTCTGCCATGGCCAGGTCTGCCTTCCCATGGATCAGGGTGCTCAAAGCCCATTCCATCCTGGCCTTGAACACCTCCATGGATGCAGCATCCATGACTTCTCCGGGCAAGCTGGGGCACTGCCTCAACACCCCCACAGGAAAATATTTCTGCCACGGATCTCCTCTCAGGCACCCCTCTTTCAGCTGATAATCATTCTACCTCCTATTATCCGTGCACTCCCTGATCAAGAGCTCCTCCCCAGCTTTCCTGTAGCCCCTTTCCATACTGGAAGGGTGCTGATAGTTCTCCCCAGACCTCCTGGGACAGCCTTGGGCACCTACTCTGCAGACCACCCCCTCTGCTCTGCTGTCTGCCAGCACATGGTGAAGAGCAGCGGGCAGAGCTCAGGCAGTGGGAACCCCTTCCTGCCAGCCCTGGGCACTGACAATGCCTCAGCAGCTGTGGAGATGCAGCAAACACAGCCCCAAACATCCCATTCAACGAGAGAGCTGGAACACCAGCCCCTGCCTGTCTGTGGCTGGTCTGGTGCCAGTCGATCGCTGCTGCTGTGTAGCTGGCCCAGGAGGTCCCAGGAGTTCCATGAGGGCACAGCTTCCCCAGCAGCCCAGCCCTTGGCAGCATTTACCTGGACACAGTCACGCTCCTTCTCCTTCTGCTGCTCCTGGGCGGTGCAAAAGTTCTCCATGTCCTGCTGGAATTTCAGCTTTTCCCTTTGCATCTGCTCCTGGGCAGTAGGAAAGTACTCCATATCTCGCTGGAACTGCACCTTTTGACTTTCCAGCTCCTCCTGGGCCTTACGAAGGCTCCCCATGTCGACATGGAAGGAGATTCGCTTCAGCTGCATGTCCTCTTGCTGCTGTCTGAGAACTTGCCACCCTCTCTTGAGGAGCTCCTCTCGCAGGGTCATGTAGGTCTCCTTCTCCACAAGCTCCTTCTCCCACACTTTTATATCCTTCTTTCTCTTCCCCTCCTTGGGTGTATTTGGAACATCTGACACCTTTTCCTCGTGCGCTTCGTTACCGCCTACTTCTCTTTTACCATCACTGCCTGCTTGCTTCTTGATGAAAGAATAGATCTTCCAGCAGCCAAGAAGTACAAGTGCTGCAAGTATAGCCCAGAGGACAATGTCACGAGGGTACAAACATATTTGAGATGTTCTCAGCAGATCCCTAGATGGAGAAACAGAAACCATGGTCAAATGGTCACAGAGAAGGTAACAGGAAGCCTAAAGTTCCATAATGCTTTCAGGTATTTCTGGTAGCACCAACAGGCTGGTTTTCCAGCCACTCTGGACATTCCCATTGCTGTTCTCCCAGCAGAGCACACCACAAGAGTCTCACCTGAGACCAGGGATCTCTAGATACTGCTCGCAAGGGGACCTATCACACTCACCTCACCGCGCCTTGACCCTTAAAAGAACTTCAACTTCTTGCGGTGAGTGCTCCCCTGATGCACACTCACACTGCTGGAATCCATGCAGAAGCACCCCAAGAGCTGTCTTAGAGACGCATCACGAACTCCCATGAGCGCAACTGCCATCACTGCACTGCCAGCAGTTTCTGGTGAGGCAGAAGGCTCTGTTCTTATCCCATGCCCGTTTCAGTTGCCCCAGCTGCACCAACAGTTTCCCCATGCAGCAGGAGGTCCCATGGAGGGACAGCCCTGTCCCAAAGCCCAGCAGACCAAACACTTCTTAGCTGAAGACGCTCAGCTTGTACCAGGCAGAGTAAGCGTGGAGTGCTGAGTGCCACAGGGCCCCGGGCAGCCCCACCAAACCCAGAGATGAGCAGGGTAGACCTCACATCTCCATTACGTTATATGCAGGTGAGAGGGTCACCACAGGCCTCAGCTCCAGACAAACAGGAACAACGCAAGGGACCCACTGTTCCCAAACCTTGCCAGAAGAGAAGAGTGTAAACTCTATCTACAACCTTATTAAAATGTTGTGTGATGTTAGAGGAAGATATGGAATACTTCCATAGATTTCTGACCCCTGTCACTAAGGAAGGACTAAAAAATCCAAAATCCAGCCCACTACATTCTACACCCCTTATTCCATATCGTTTCTTTAATGCAAAACCTATACTATTTGTTCGTCTATATCCCTCACATATGCATAGATATATATAGAACCTGTTTTAGTCCGATGTTGTTATCTGTCATTGAAGATTAGGTTTTATTTCGAGGCTGTCGTCTGTCATTGAAGATCAACACCAACAGCCACTCAGCTTGGATCCTCGGCCATTTTATTCACAGTCACAGTTCTGATTTTAGGGCTGGGTCAGTGGTCTGGGTTGGCTCATCGTTGGATACCGGTATCTGCTGAGTTCAGGTCTTTCTTGCCTGCTCTCTGGTCTCCTGTAAAACCCAACTCAAGGAACTGAATTAATTTTTCCCTAGGATAGTCTCTTTGAGGCACACACTGGATCTCTCCATCCTTCCTCTTTAGCCACCAGGTACTTCCAGGCCCTTAAGCAAAAACAATCCCACAAATGTGATTGTCTTGGCCTGAGGGATGAGTAATCCTAACGACCTTACCTCACATGCCTCTCAGGTGGACTTCTGTAACTGTGTCTCCATCTACATTGTGGAGGGATTCTGCTTGGGAGGACCAGCCCGACTGACAGAGCCTCTGATGTCAACTAGCCAGGTGGCCTTGGCTAAGTGCTTATTAGAGTTTTCCAAAGTTCCCCAACATAGTGCCTTTAGAGTTGTCTTTAACAGTCCATTACAGTTTTCAGATTTCCCAGCAGCTTGATATGGAATGTGATATAGCCATTCAATACCGTGCTCTTGTGGCCGAGTGGCCACTAGATTGTTATTGAAATGAAACATTTCTTATTGTCTTCTTTCTTATTGTCAACTGGAGTTCCAGTTGGGCTTTGGCCATTCTGACTTTTTTTGCGTACAGGATCTCACCTGCTCCTTGCAGTTCTCCTGAGATGCCTGCCCCCTCTTCCAAAGCTCATATATTTTTCTCTTTTTCCTGAGACCAACACAGAACTCTCTGTTAAGCCAAGCTGGTTTTCTTCCCCACCGGCTCATTTTACGACACACGAGGATGTCCTGCTCTTGTGCTGCCAGAATTTCCTTCTTGAAGGGCATCCAGTCCTCTTGGCTCCTTTGTCATTTACAACTGCCTCCCACCGAACTTTATCAAGCAGCCTTCTAAACAATTTTAAATCTGCCCTCCAGAAGTCCAGGGGGACAGTTCTGCTGACCCCCCTCCTTACTCCTCCAAGAATGGAGAATTCTATCATCGCTTGGTCACTGAGCCCCAGGCGTCCTCCTCCAACAGTCACCCACAAAGGCCCTCTCTGTTCACAAACAGCAGATCCAGTCGGGCACCTGCTCTCATCAGTTCACTCACAATTGTGTCAGCTTCAAGCTCCCCTTGTTTGTTGCCCATGCTGCGTGCCTTGATGTAAATGCACTTCAGTTGGGCTGTTGTTTCCACCCCTTTCCTAAGTGGAATAGGCTCGAGTCCTGACTGTCTACTAGAAGTGCTGGGTAACCCATTGATAACCTTTGAACTCTGGCTGCCACCTGGAGTGCTGTTCTCCACTCCCACTGAGGTACCAGACCAGGGACTCACCAGTACACTGTCCCTCAGAGCCTGAGGTGCCATTCCCATGATTTAATCTTTTGAGCCCATTGATGTCCCGCTACCCCTTCCAATCTAGTTTGAATCCCTCTTGAGTAGTCCGACCAACTTCTTGGGAGTGTCCTTATGCCCTTATGGGACAGGTGTGCTCCGTCGTTTGCCATTAGGCCTGGTGCGTAGCCAACCCGTTGTTGAAAACCACAAAATTTTATTCTTCACACCAGGTATTCAATTCCTGCCTCCTCCCATTCCTTCCCTCTCCATTGCCTATCAGAGATGAGAATACGACCTGCACACCTGATCCCTTTACCATTTGTCCTAAAGTCCTTTTCAATCATTTGAGGTTTCTAGTTGGCTTCTCACCATAACCCACCTGGAAAAATCAGTAATGGGTAATAATTGGTGGACTTGACAGGTTTTGGAAGTTGTCTTGGCACACCGCCAACTGAGGCCCCAGGTAGGCAACAGACTTCACTGTGCAATGGGTCTGGTCTGCATATCGGACCCTCCATACCGTTCAAGAGGGAGTCCCCAATGACAACGACCCTCCTCTTCTTTTTTACAGAAGTCGTCTTAATTGTTGGCTTTGGGTTACTTAACCTGGGGAACATTTCCAAGCTGTGAGAGTTGTCGGCCCTGGGAGTTGGCTCCACTTACTTTCAGACCTTCATATTTATTCTGCAATGGGACCTGCAGGGCCTTCTTGGTAACAGGGGATATGCGCCGGTTGTGATGCCCCTTGAGACGAGCAGAAACCTGTTGCCATTCTGCTCCATCTCCTAAATTACTTACTTTGGTTGAGTGGGCATGGGATGGGGGGTCCTCTGTCATAGGAGGCTTGTCTGCCTGTTGGGGCTGTGACGGGGAGCCTAGTAAGTTATTCCAACAACCAGCCCCCCTCTCGCATTCCCTGATGGTCCTCAGCGTTGTTACCTCCTCCCTGAGTTCAGTGACCAAGCGCAGATATTCCTCTATCCAAGCACAGCCCCAACACATGACTTCGCTACTGGCATCTGATACCAGTGCAGGACTGGGGCACAGCCTGCAACTTGGTACCCGGGTGGCAGCATGTCCCAGCTGGGGTTCAGTCTGGGAGGTTCCACAGGCATGGTTGGAGCAGAGATGGGAGATTTCTTATTTTTCTGGCAGGTGGCCACCATGGTTTTCTGTTTTTTTCTGTTTGAGATCCAGTGCCCTCTCCTTGCTTACTCTGTCTGCTCATCTTGCCTTTGTGAACTCCCTTAGCAAACCACCCAACCACGCCCCTCTGATGAGCCACAGCCCTCTTTGTGTGCTCCTGTTCAAGGTGCTCCGGGTCAGGGTGCTCTCTAGGGGGCCATTTAAATCTTCCATGGTTCCTTCTTGGAACTCCCCCACACACATCAGTAGCAGGGGCTGCCGGTTCTCGGCTGATCTCTCACCGATGCCATGCTTTTCCCTGACTTGGGAAGCCCTTTTTCCCCCCTCACCACATGCACAATCCACGGGACTTCCTGGTGTCACAGCTGTGCTCGTGGTCGAGTGAATCGAGCTGTCGGTTACACCGCATTTAAATCTCCCACAATTCCTTCTGGGAACACCCCTCCATATAAGTAGAAGGGGTGTCTGGTTCCCAGCTGAACTCTCATCGGTCTCTCAGCTGAGATGATGCCTCCCTCGTCCCTGTGAGGCCCCATGGCCTCATGGCCCTTCCCCTGGGAGAGGGGCCTAGGGATCAGTTTGCAAACAAGCTTGCTTAAAAAAACTACCAGAAGAACAACAGGAAAGAGAGTTTATTGATTTGAACAGAACAAAACAAAAAAATCACGTTTTCCCCATCATATGTCGCTGCACATCCTGCCCGGCTGGTGGGGTGCTGAGTATATCCTGCACCAGCCGTATAGCCCAGAGGGGCTGGAGGGGCTGGAATATCTGCGGTGGTCCAGAGAGCTGTCACTTGGAGGAGGCTGTTGAGGCAGCAGAGTGTGGGTGCCAGGGTGATTCCAGCCCAGGATGGGGCAGGCAGCAAGGGGCCCTGCCCAGCAACAGACACCCAGAAACAGGGTCCAGCCTCTACCCCATCCCCTCAGCCCCTGGGTCCCTTCCCGCCTCGCTGTCCCCTTCACACCCACAGGATCCCTCCACATGTCTGCCCTGGCTGTACATTTCTTGCCCACCAGCACAGGCTGCTGCCTGACCTGCCTGGCTGTTGGGGTGCGGGATCCTTTCCGTCGACATCAGAAACTCTCTATGGCCCGGAGGGGCCAGAGAGGCTTCCGGACCTTTGGTTGCTTTGATGTCCTTTGGGAAGAGGCTGTAAAGGAGGTAGAGTGTGAGGACAAAGCGCAGAGGTAACCCCTCTGTAGCCCCCAGGGCAGCTCTGCCTGCCCAGGATGGGGCCCCTGCCTGGCAGCAGACACCCAGAAATGGAGTCCTGCTCCCACCCTGAAGCAGGCGCTGTTGTTCAGTACCTCACATCCTCCCCCTTGGCTGTTCTGCACACCATGCTGTCCCTTTCCCACCCACAGGGTCCCCCTGCTAGCCTGCCCCAGCTGTACCTTCCTTGTCCAACATCACAGGCTGATGCCCATCTCTGCGGTCCATGTTGCCATCCTGCTCCAACAGCTCTGTCTGCTCCTCCTGGGAAAGAGGATGGGCTGGCTGAAACATGGGGTCGAAACCAGTGTCCCCACAAAACTCTCCCACCTCCAGTTCTCTCTGGGGAAACTGAGGCATGGCCCCGTCTGCATGCTCAGCATCACCCCCCCAGACTTACTCATCCCCAAACAATCCCCACTTTACTCATCCCTACCTGGCTGGGCCACGTGGTGCTGGGTGGCTTGGGCTGGACTTGGCCCCCTTCTGCCTTTCGGATGGGGCCAGAGGTGCTCAGCACTCAGCACCGCAGCCCCTCGTGTGCCAGGGAGGGCCCTGGGGGTGTTCCTTGCTGGGACCCAGCCCTCCCTACTCCCCTCTGGCTGCCGTAGGAGACTCCTGCCTTCCCAGCCCTGTTGGATCTGCTCTTTGTCCGTGGCTAGGCCCTGCACCCAAGGGACACCAGGTGGCTGGAGCTGAGCTGTCCCAGATCAAGGGCTTCTTTTCAGTGGCAGGAGCCACGTGTGTGTCAAGGGGGACAAACAACCCACCAGAGCATGGCAGCACCCCAAAACACATGGGCTGGTACCGCAGGACAACCCCTCCTGCCAGTGTGTGAGTGACTCACAGATACCTGCATTCAGTTGGAAAGGACTTCAAAGCCCATGCAGTTCCAACCCCCTGCCATGGGAAGGGACACCTCCCACTAGACCAGGCTGCTCAAGACCTCATCCAAACTGCCTTTGAACACCCCCAGGGATGGGGCAGACACAACTTCCCTGGGCAACCTGTGCTAAGGCCTCACCACTCTCATTGTGAACAATTTCTTGCTAATGTCTAATCTAAATCTCCCCCCTTCTGGTTTAAAGCCATTTCTCCCTCGTCCTATAATTGCAGGTCCTTCTAAAAAGTCCCTCCCCAGCTTTCCTGTAGCCCCTTCAGGTACTGCCAGGCACCCTAAGTTCTTCTGCAAGCCTTCTCTTCTCCAGGCTGAACAACCCCAGCTCTCTCAGCCTGTCTTCACAGCAGAGGTTCTCCAGCCCTCACATCATCTTTGTAGCTGCTCTCTGGACCTATTCCAACAGTTCCCTATCCTTCTTATGCTGGGCATTCCAGAACTGGACACAATACTCCAGCTAGGGTCTCACCAGAGTAGAGCAAAGTGATAGAATCCCCTCCCTGGCCCTCCTGGCAATGCTTCTTTTGATGCAGCCCAGGGCGCCGTTGGCCTTCTGGACTGCGAGCACACATTGCCGGCTTGTGTTGGCCTTCTCATCAACCAACACCATAAAGTCCTTCTCCTCACAGCTGTTCTGAATCACATCATCCCCAGTCCTGTATTGATACAGGGGTTTTCCTGACCCAGGTGCAGGACCTTGCACTTGGCCTTCTTGAACTTCATGAGGTTCATATAGCCCCACTTCAACTTGTCCAACTCCCATCGTCCTGGTGTGACCACTGCCCCACTCAGCTTAGTGTCATTTAGAGAGAAGGATGTTGTGGGGCACTGTGCCAAAGGCTTGACAGAAGCCCAGACAGCTGACACCCATTGCTTTTCCTGTGTTGACGGATGCAGTCACTCCATCACAGAAAGCTACTGGGTTAGCTTTTAGGAGGATCTATTCTGTGATCTCCCCAGGCACAGAGGTGAGGCTGATAGCTTGGTTGTTTCCAGAGACCTCCTTTCCACTCTTTTTAGATTGAACTCAATGTTGTCCTTTTCCAGTCACCAGGGACTTCCCAAGACTGCCATGACTTTTCAGTATTACAGAGATTGGCTTTGGCAACCCCATCAGCCAGTTCCCTCAGGACTCTGGGGTGCATCTAATCAGGTCCCACAGACTTCTGTATCTTCTGGTTTGTACATGTTCATGGAATGGTTTGGGCTGGGGAAGGGACCTCAAAGCCCATCCTGTTACCTGCTCTGCCATGGCCAGGTCTGCCTTCCCATGGATCAGGGTGCTCAAAGCCCATTCCATCCTGGCCTTGAACACCTCCATGGATGCAGCATCCATGACGCCTCCGGGCAAGCTGGGGCACTGCCTCAACACCCCCACAGGAAAATATTTCTGCCACGGATCTCCTCTCAGGCACCCCTCTTTCAGCTGATAATCATTCTACCTCCTATTATCCGTGCACTCCCTGATCAAGAGCTCCTCCCCAGCTTTCCTGTAGCCCCTTTCCATACTGGAAGGGTGCTGATAGTTCTCCCCAGACCTCCTGGGACAGCCTTGGGCACCTACTCTGCAGACCACCCCCTCTGCTCTGCTGTCTGCCAGCACATGGTGAAGAGCAGCGGGCAGAGCTCAGGCAGTGGGAACCCCTTCCTGCCAGCCCTGGGCACTGACAATGCCTCAGCAGCTGTGGAGATGCAGCAAACACAGCCCCAAACATCCCATTCAACGAGAGAGCTGGAACACCAGCCCCTGCCTGTCTGTGGCTGGTCTGGTGCCAGTCGATCGCTGCTGCTGTGTAGCTGGCCCAGGAGGTCCCAGGAGTTCCATGAGGGCACAGCTTCCCCAGCAGCCCAGCCCTTGGCAGCATTTACCTGGACACAGTCACGCTCCTTCTTCTTCTGCTGCTCCTGGGCGGTGCAAAAGTTCTCCATGTCCTGCTGGAATTTCAGCTTTTCCCTTTGCATCTGCTCCTGGGCAGTAGGAAAGTACTCCATATCTCGCTGGAACTGCACCTTTTGACTTTCCAGCTCCTCCTGGGCCTTACGAAGGCTCCCCATGTCGACATGGAAGGAGATTCGCTTCAGCTGCATGTCCTCTTGCTGCTGTCTGAGAACTTGCCACCCTCTCTTGAGGAGCTCCTCTCGCAGGGTCATGTAGGTCTCCTTCTCCACAAGCTCCTTCTCCCACACTTTTATATCCTTCTTTCTCTTCCCCTCCTTGGGTGTATTTGGAACATCTGACACCTTTTCCTCGTGCGCTTTGTTACCGCCTACTTCTCTTTTACCATCACTGCCTGCTTGCTTCTTGATGAGAGAATAGATCTTCCAGCAGCCAAGAAGTACAAGTGCTGCAAGTATAGCCCAGAGGACAATGTCACGAGGGTACAAACATATTTGAGATGTTCTCAGCAGATCCCTAGATGGAGAAACAGAAACCATGGTCAAATGGTCACAGAGAAGGTAACAGGAAGCCTAAAGTTCCATAATGCTTTCAGGTATTTCTGGTAGCACCAACAGGCTGGTTTTCCAGCCACTCTGGACATTCCCATTGCTGTTCTCCCAGCAGAGCACACCACAAGAGTCTCACCTGAGACCAGGGATCTCTAGATACTGCTCGCAAGGGGACCTATCACACTCACCTCACCGCGCCTTGACCCTTAAAAGAACTTCAACTTCTTGCGGTGAGTGCTCCCCTGATGCACACTCACACTGCTGGAATCCATGCAGAAGCACCCCAAGAGCTGTCTTAGAGACGCATCACGAACTCCCATGAGCGCAACTGCCATCACTGCACTGCCAGCAGTTTCTGGTGAGGCAGAAGGCTCTGTTCTTATCCCATGCCCGTTTCAGTTGCCCCAGCTGCACCAACAGTTTCCCCATGCAGCAGGAGGTCCCATGGAGGGACAGCCCTGTCCCAAAGCCCAGCAGACCAAACACTTCTTAGCTGAAGACGCTCAGCTTGTACCAGGCAGAGTAAGCGTGGAGCGCTGAGTGCCACAGGGCCCCAGGCAGCCCCACCAAACCCAGAGATGAGCAGGGTAGAGCTCACACACTGAAGGTGCTTGCCCTGCAAAACCAGCAACTTCTATTTCCTCCTGGCACGGCTGGAACCTTGTCTAAAGGTACCATCTGAGATCAAGGTACGGCTGGAGAGTGACAGCTGAGACAGGAGATTTTTTTTCCAGCCTTAAGGAATCCCCACAGGAGGTCAGGATGGGATTAAGACAGCAAGGGGAAAGCAGTGCTTGGTCAGCTTTCCCAGTCTGTATCCTGACGGGTTTTGTGGAAGACTCCTGGCAAAGAGTGCACAGATGAGCACAAGACTGAGTACACACATTCATTTACCTTCTGAACAAATAGACAGGGACAGTCACCTTAATCTCTTTGTTCACGTCAGAGTGTCACAGTGTTTCAAAGCCACCCTGTTTCTCTGGCCAGGACAAAGAACCCTAAGGGGACACATCCTTCTAAGGTCAGGTGTGTCTGCAACACGAGGTTCCCAGATCAGCCAGAGAATTTGTTCCCAGTTCCTAAGAGGAGAGGTTGGCAAGCACTCACTCCAGTTGTTCACGACTGCCAACACCCAGGAAGGTCTGTTCTGGGGACCGACTACTTCAGGGCTCCACCAGAAGACAGCCCAGGACAAATCCCCTGTGACTGAGCACTCACACTCTGCAGGGACAGAATTGAGTGTGCTGCCAGTCCCTGCGTCCACCTCCTCCAGACTGCTGTGGTTACACTGCCAAAACCCAAAAGCACTGGAAATCAGCACTGTAATAAAAGACCATCCAGAAAGATCACAGAGCAAACGAGCAGCCAGCAAAACTGGAATGGATCTTCAGCAACCAGGCCAGGATGGATCCCTCCAAACCATGGAGTCAGCAATGCAGCACTTGGCCAACAAATACAATCAGGGTGAAGGAGCTCAGGAGAAGGCTGCCTCAGGTAAAGCAGAAGGGGACCACCTGGACTCGGAAAATCCCCCATATGGAAAAGAATCAGGACCACAATCTCCACCTGCAAGCCGGAAGAAGGTCTAGAGGTGACAAAAGCCTAAAGAACTGGAGACTATGCCGTGGAGGTTAAGCTTCGAGCAATGACTGCACAGAAGCAGACACGGACAGACCTGACTTACCCTGGAAAAGAGCACATTCTCCTCTCCGCTCGAACCAGCATCGGGAGCTGCGACGGCTGCATGGCAGCTGCTTCGTTGCTTGCACAAAGACAAAGGCACAGGCAGCTCCCAACAGAGAGAACACCTGCCTCCTCCAGATCCTCCTGGAGAGTGAGGCCAGAGTATGCTTGACCCTGGAGAGCAGAGAGTTCTTATAGGACACAGATCTGCATCACAGAGGATGACATCACAAAGGCCACGACCACTGGCCTTTCGATGTCACTGATCCATAAGCCCATGCACCCCCCACTCCGGGTCCCCAGAGCATCCACAAGGCCTGAGCCTTTGCAGCCTTTCTTGCTTTCCTCTCCCAGCCCGCCCTGGTGACACACATTGAAATCGACATCATGAGAGGGGAGAGCCCACAGCACACGACTGGGTAGCTGCAAACACCCAGAGACAGGGAGGAGCCAGCCAAGAAAGAGCTCAGACTGGGGGGGGTTGGAAGAGAAATATATTCACAAGTTTTTCAGTTGTACAAACATCTTTTAGGCCCTTCTGCTTGGGAGCTGACAGGAAAAGGGTTTTCCTTGCTAAATGTAGCTGTGCACGGGTTTTTTTCCATTACGTTATATGCAGGTGAGAGGGTCACCACAGGCCTCAGCTCCAGACAAACAAGAACAGTGCAAGGGACCCACTGTTCCCAAACCTTGCCAGAAGAGAAGAGAGTGAACTCTCTTATCTACAACCTTATTAAAATGTTGTGTGATGATAAAGGAAGATATGGAATACTTCCATAGATTTCTGACCCCTGTCACTAAGGAAGGACAAAAAAAACAAATTGCAGCCCACTTGTTCTGTGGCATTCAGCATCTGATAGTGAGGATGGAGATGGTTTTCCACTGTCAGAATTGTCCTCAGCACTTTCATCACTGCTAGACACTGTCCATTGTCCATGAGCCCCTTCCTGAAGAACACTCCTAGGGATTAAAAAGGAAAACACACAAAAATGGCACATTTAAGTTATGCTCCGGTCTGGTTTCCTCCCTAGTTCTCATCTGCTTGTTTTTAGGGAGCTTTGCTTTTTGTATTTGGCAGAATCCTCCACGCCCACCCCTGCAGGTGTTCCAGGGCTGTGAGCACCCTGATCCACTCAGAGGTGTCCCTGCCCACGGCAGGGGGGTTGGAACCACAGGATCTTTACTGTCCCTTTCAAGCCAAACCATCCGAGGAAAATTTCACATCGCACAAAGCTGATTTGTTCCTGTGCCCAGAAAAAAAAAACGTGTGATGGAAGCCACCGCCGCCACCACCAGGTGGGAAGCAGCTCAGGTATCCCCTGTAATCAGCCCCCAGCCCTCCATAGGAGAACAGTAGCTCACCTGTCCCAGCCCACCGGACACAGCAGCTCACCTGTCCCCGACACAGCACACACACACACACACACCGCCCCCCCCCCCAAATTTTTCCAAAGAAAAATTTTTCCAAAGAAAAATTTTTCCAAAGAAAAATTGGAAGGGATTGCAATTTAAGGAAAAGATCTGTGTGTTGTATCCCCTGTATATTACGCATTACCAAAATTTCATTTATTGCTGAAGGCAGCACAGCAGATCACCGCTCAGCTTGTACATCATCCAACCAAAGCATCAACGAGATATGCTTTTAAAAATCCTGTTAGGAAAATAAGACTTCAATTCCATAGTGGTACTCGTGTTTCCAGCACAATAGTGCAGGTGAGGATCTTTTTTAGAATTAGAAATAATTGTGTGAATTTCAAATGTTTTAACCTTAACTCTACAGCTAAATGCTGCCATTACCTTTAAAAAATGAAGTGGGGAGAGCTTTTGATTAGTTTCCGGACAATGACTAATTTGGGGTATCTAATTACAACATCAGGGCTTGTAAAACCTAAATTTGTGCTGCCAGAGGACTGGCTGGTTTGCTTTCCTAAAGGAAAGGTTTGTGCCTGGAGTTTTGTTTTCTCTGTTTTAGAATGCCTAAAAGTGCGTTGTTTCCCTTTCCTTACTAGCATCCCAGGATACATCTGCTGGGTTTTGTTTCTTCCTGGGCTTTTGGTATGATTTTCTCTTTCTTTGGGGGATAAGAGGTAAAGGGGGAGATGAAACAAAAAAGGAGATCCTGCATAACAACCCGTAATCGTTAGGCCTGGGTAGTTGTCCTTACACTGTTCTGTATTTTTATACTGTGCAGGTATTTCTTTTTCTGAATCGTTTGTCATCAGCTGACTTGATCTGTGAGTTGTGTGTGAAAATGAGGAAGGCAGAAGGAAAGATTTTTGTGTGTGGAGGTGAAAAGCATAGGGACATAAATACCAGGTTTGCACTTCCCTTGGGAATTTCAGCACCCCAATTGACAGACACATCTGTTTTGGGTGGAGTTCTGTTTCATGATTTTTTTGTTTCATGATTTTAAGTACTGGGAGGTTGCTCTGAGGCCTCCTGGGAGCCTTCTCTTTTCCAGGCTGAACAAGCCCAACTCTCTCAGCTTGTGCTCACCTGGGAGGTGCTCCAGCCCTGGGATCATCTTTGCAGTCCTTCTCTGGAGTCGCTCGAGCAGATCCGTGTCCTTCCTGTGCTGGGGATTCCAGAGCCGGACACAGGGCTCCAGGGGGGTCTCCCGAAGGCAGGGCAGAGGGGCAGAATCGCTCCCTGGCCCTGCTGGCTGTGCTTCTGGGGATGCAGCCCAGGATGTGGTTGGGTTTCTGGGCTGCAAGCGTACGCTGCCGGCTGATGTGGAGCTTCTCCACCAGCACCCCCGAGCGCTTCTCTTCAGGACTCTTCTCAGTCCGTTCTCTGCCCAGCCTGCAGTTGTGCTTGGGATTGCCCCGACCGAGGTGCAGGACTTTGCATTTGGCCTTGTTGAACTTCGTAAGGTTTGCACAGGCCCAGCTCTTGAGCCTGTCAGGGTCCCTCTGGATGGCGTTCCTTCCCTCCAGTGTGTCAGCTCTGCCACAGTTTGGTGTTGTTCGCAAACTTGCTGAGGGTGCCCTCAGTCCCCCTGTCCATGTCTGTGGCAAAGATGCTAAACAACAGCGGCCCTACACCGAGCCCCGGGGCACCCCACTCATGACTGGTCTGCACTGGAACACTGAGCCGTTGACCAGTATGTAAATATTGGTCCCTTATGTAAATCATAAGGTCCCTTATGTAAATCATAAGGACCTGTGGAACTCTGACCACAGGATATTTGTAAGGATAACTACTTAGTATTATTTAAACCAAAGAAAAAGCAACAATTTGATTATTAAATAAACATTTAAAACCCATTCACTTTTCCCTTCTTCTGATTTAATGTATCTGCAGGAAAAATCAGGGATCGAATAATGAAAATTTGAACATTTAGTTTTGAAGGATATTTCCCACAAATTGTATCACAGTATCACAAGGTTGGAAAGGACCTCTGAGATCATCAAGTCCAACCTATAACCTAACACTAACACCAACACCAACACCAACCATCATCTAAACCATGGCACTCAGTGCCTCATCCAGTCTCCCTTTAAACACCTCCAGGGTCGGTGACTCCACCCCCTCCCTGGGCAGCCCATTCCAATGGCCAATCGCCCTTTCAGTGAAGAATTTTTTCCTCATATCAAGTCTAAACTTTCCCTGACGAAGCTTAAGTCCATGCCCTCTGGTTCTGCCACTGGTCACCTGAGAGAAGAGACCAACCCCTGCCCGACCACAACCTCCTTTTAGGGAGTTGTAGAGAGCAATGAGGTCTCCCCTGAGCCTCTTCTTCTCCAGGCTAAACAGCCCCAATTCCCTCAGTCGCTCCTCATAGGGCTTGTGCTCCAGCCCCTTCACCATCTTCGTTGCCCTCCTCTGGACCATCTCCAGCATCCTGACATCCTTCCCAAACTGGGGGGCCCAGAACTGGACACTATTCAAGATGAGGCCTGACCAGTGCCGAGTACAGGGGGACGATAACTCCTCTGGTCCTGCTCCCCACACTATTCCTGATGCAGGCCAGGATGCCATTGGCCCTCTTGGCCACCTGGGCACACTGCTGGCTCATGTTGAGCTTCCTGTCCACCAGCACTCCCAGTCCCTTTCTCCTGACTCCTCTCCAGCCACTCTGTCCCCAGTCTATAGCTCTGCATAGGATAGTTCCCCCAGGAAAGGCAACCAGGTTTTAATGCTTCCCTGGAAGGGATCTGTCTGCTGGGAGCTGTGATCACACCCAGCTCTTCTACAGCTGGCACAGAGGGCAGCTGTGATTCTGTAGTGACAGAGAGTTGGTGTTTTACCCTAAACCTGATGTGCAGCAAACCGAGCTTTCTGTCCTGGCTCCTGTAGCTGATGGTTTGCCTCCCCGACTGTCCTGGCTCTTTTCCAAGCACCCCTCACTTCTCAGGTACCTTTACTAGGCAGTGACTAAGTTGAGCCACTTGGAGTCTGCTCACCCTACCAAGTCTCTGGATGTCTGGTTGTGGAGAAGGCAGATACAATGCACACAGCTAATCTGACAGCAGGGCAGAGCTCCTTCCCTTTCCACCCGAATGGAAATAAGCATAAATCCCATAGTGTATTAGAAAACTCCATCTGTCACAGACAGGAGGATAGGTGCTGCTAATTGTAGACATGAGATGATGTGTACTCACCTGTGCAATCCTAAACGTCAGTTCACAGTGCCCTCGGCTTCTGCAGAAAGGAGAAACCTTTAGTCTGGGCAGGCCTGAGACTGCACTCAATCCAGTCTGCTTCTTATTTGACTCACATGAAATACTATTCACTCTTTCCTTTTCTAATTCATCAAAGTAATCCATTACATGTTTAATTGGAAAATAATACAGGAGTGTCAAACAAATTCTATCGGGAGGATTTTTAGGTCGTGAGAGATGCTAATCTTCTGCTTTGATCTTCAAACCCAGCCCACTTTGTTCTCTGTAATTTAATATCATTTAGAAAATTAAAAATACTGGCTGTTCACGAGGGGGAAAATTGGTCAACAAATTTGAACCCTTTAATTGGAAGCCTTGAGAAGCAGAAGTGCTCAAAATTGCCTCAAGTGCTCAAAACTTAGGTTTTTTTTCTTTAATTATATAATTACTGTCTGACAGCAGAAATGCTGCATCGTTAAACCTTGTTAACCTCAGTAGCTTAGGTTTTAGGTTATTCCTCCAGATTGCAGCAGGAGAAACAGAGAATTTAGGAAGAAAATAATCCGTATTAATGACCTACAGATGTAAATGGCATACAGGTTTTCAGCTTTCAGTATTTTTTCATTTGCTATTTAATAGAGTTGAGTTATTTTTCGCAGAGGATTATACTGTAATTTGCTTTGTCAGACCCAGGACCACAGTCTTCTCAGATGGAAAATTTTCATTCCTTACTAATGTTGCATATGGGAAATGTTTGGATTGGGTGTACGATCCATTTTACTTCATGGGAAAGTTGAAGAAGGGAGAAAGGAATCGTTCCTCATTCATTGTCAGACTCTTTCTATTAGTGCTTAATCCTACAGTCTACATTCTCTCCTGAGAATAAATATTTTCTTGTTCTGATCACTTAGATTTGCCTTTTTTCTTGCAGGATAAAATTTTTTATGATCATGTTGTACAACCTGTATTAAGGGAAGACAATGAAATAGGAACTCGGTCACTGTCAGAGAGCGAAGACAAGATCAAAGAATCGTTTTCTTTAATGTCTCTTCTTTGACAGCAGCACATACAACAAGGTTAAGAAATATTAAATTCTTGCTCTGTGCATGTTCTAAGATAATGGTACAAAATAGGTTTGAGAGAAACTGTTGAATCACTGTGATTTTTGTGGATTGTCATTCAAAGTTTGTATCTGCTGTACACACAAATTTATTGGATGTTGCAAATCTAGTTGGCTGTGAAAGAAATGGTGAGAACATTTTCAATCTCCATGGTATGTGAAGTGTAGGAGTAGCCTAACCTCTGTGGATTATAACTTGAAAAAATATTGCAATAATAATTGCTTCAATAATTTATGTTTTCTCATAGCTTTTTTGTACTTCAGGGAGCTTCTATTAGCCGGATGCTTTCTGGCTTCCTGACTGAGAAGTTGTTTTTCAGAGCACTTACTGTAAGTTTGAAAAATGAACTCCTTCATCTTGATTCATAAGCTCGAAAATTACAGTTGTGCAAATTGCTGTTTGTCTTGTTGATGTTTTCCATTGAACCCTCGTGATTTCTGATGCTTCTGTTTGTTTCCACACGGTCATATCTGAAAGAATTTTCCTTCTCGAATACTAACCAAGACGATCTCTGGACCCACATCCAGATTGTAATCATTTTTTCTCTCGTATTCTTGCTCTGGTGTTTGGCACAGTCCAAATTTAGGGCATCTACCACTAATAGAAGACTGCACTTGAATTTGGCTGTCCCTGGTGCGGTCATTCTCTTACATAAAATTTACTCTGCTGGCTTTTTTGGCTAATGTCCTCCTAAGTGTTTATTTGGCTGCTTCACTGTGCTTGGGTTGGGTGGAGGTGAGTGGAAGTGGAGAGATGACAAGGGCAGTCAGGGCCAGGTGGAGTTTTGGGTTTCATGAAATTGCGTAGCCTGATCTTCTGGAGCTTAAGTTTGTTGAGATCAGTGTGTGTGATGCTTTGGGCTTGATGATCAAAGGAACTGGTACTTGGCAGACCCAGAAAAGTCTGTACCCAGGGCAGTAGCTCAGCATTTGACCCTTTGCTGGTTTTGGCAGAAATCCGAATAAGAAATCAGGTGTTAATAGTAGGTTTATTTTTTAAAATTCCTCTTTCCTGTTGCTCTAAAGAAGGCTTCCATTGTGTTGCAGACTCAGTCTTAGATTAATTATGAGAGTGCCACAATTTCAGAGGCATGGTTGCCACTTTATTTAAGCCAACAGAGACTGTACCAATTCACACTAGTTGAGACTCTAGTTCAGTATCTTCTCTCAGTTTGTCTTTACTATTCAGTTTCTTCATTAGTCAGTCACCTAAAAATATTTGCGTTCTGCTTTATTTGAGTGAGATTAACAAATTAACCCTGTCATAGCCTTAAAGGGGTGCAAGTATATTGACTCTAATGAGAGTAAGTTTAGCAGTCAGGTTATAAGAATCAGAAATGTCATCTCAGTATTTCATAATTCCTAAAAGGGCTTATGCTCTCTTTATAGTAATGTCAGTAATGTCCTTCACACATTGTTATATTGAGTTTTTTGCATGAATCAAAGGCAGCAAACTGCCAAGCAGTTGTGTTTTTTCTAATACTGTCCCTAGAGTGTTGCAGAAGCAGTATTGGTAAGTACCTGATTATCGTAAATATTTCTGACTCCTGTTTCTCCTGCAGGTCATAGATGCACAGGATGAAATTCAGTAGCCAGTGTCTGTGAAACAAAGAATGGATTCCCGGACATGCCAGAATGGATTTCCAGTTTTAACATTAAGTCTAACCACTGGCACAATCAGTCAGAAACAATTTCTTAATAGGAAGAATGAAAGCAGTACTGCTTCACACAAGTATGTTTAGCTGGGTTTTTTTGTTATATGTTTACACCCTATTTTTGAAGGAAACTCTTCATTTAGAACATTGTATTTTGACCATCTGATTTTTTAACCTGATGCTTTTTCTTTTCATGAGCTGTGAAGTAAAAACCCGTTTGAGACTGGAGTTTGTAGTAGTTCTGCAAAGCGGTTGTTTTGCTAAAGGTTTGCTTTCCTCTGGAGCAGTCACTTTTCCAGCCATGGAAAGGACAGACACAGGCCATGACTAGGTTGCAGCACAGGAGTTTTGCTGGCATTTTCTTCTTTCCTTACCCCTCACTTGTATGGACCAGCAAACTGGATGAACTGTGCCATAGCTTCTTTCCAGTGCACGTGGTGCCAGCCTCTCCTGCTTGGCAAGGACGAAGCGTTTGCATTTAAGTACTTTTGTAAAAATGAACCCTTTCTCAGAAAGTGCCAAGTACCTGACATGTAGCTCTAACTTTCCTGTCAGTGAGTATTGCCAATTGCCTGGTGCTTTTGAAGGCTGTGCTGCTGACTTAGATGCCTAAAACCAGAAGGTGCCTTTGGTCACACCCTTTAAAAACTCAGGGATAATATTTGAGCTTCCATAAATTCCGCAGTTGTCACGAGTGCTGGGATGCACGGGCAAGACTCAGGAGATGAGTTCTCGTGTGGGTAGAAAGGACAAGTAAGAGCAAAACTCAAAGCAGTCTTCCTCTGTCTGCTATTGCAGAGCCAAGGGAAATTTTGACAAACCACAGAAGCATTCACAGAGTTTCTGTTGCGCCCAGGCTCCAGGAATTGCAAAGCATTTGTCCCTTTGGCATCTTTGGTAGCTCACACAGGGAGTGCCAAGTTACAAATGCTACTCCTTTCCTGTAGTTTCAGAAAGAGACAATACCTTGTGAATGTAAGCAAATCCAGGATGTGTATTAAGCAATTTTTCATTTTTGTAGGGAACTGCATGGTTTTGAAGCTTTCATTTGTTCTCACTAGGAGTTTTACAGTCCTCCAGAAAGAAGATGACAGCTGTGAGAACTACAGTTGCATTGCTTTTCTGGAGCCTTTTTCACTACATACTCGTCTGGAAGGGAGTTTCATGTTCCTCAGAAATAGAGTGAAGTGTACTAGGTTTTCTCCCAAGTAACAAGGGATAGGATGAGAGGAAATAGCCTCAATGACACCATAGGATGTTTTGATTGGAAATTAGGAAAAATTTGTTTTCCAAGAGAGTGATGAAGCACTGGCAGAGGCTGCCCAGGGAGGTGCTGGAATCTCCATCCCTGGAGGTGTTCAAGAACAACGTAGACATGGCACTTCATGACATGGTTTGGTAGGCACAGGGCAGCTGGGCTGATGGTTGGACTGGATGATCTTAGAGGTCCTTTCCAACCTTAATGATTCCATGATTCTAAGTATGGAGAATAAAATTATTGCCTGAAGAAGAAGAGCCAGAGCACAGATACAGTGGTATTAAAATACCTGGCATCAGATGGTGTTCTAGGTAAGAGGGACTATTTGAAGCCGTGCTAAAACTCTCTTATATTTGCTGAATCTAAGTGTTGATCCAGCATAAGTACCACCATCTGATGAGTTTTTGTGCATCAGAAAGAAGGAAATTCTTACATCTGCAATCTAGTTTAGCACAAACTGGGACGGTTATTTTTAAGTGTAAGAATTAATTATGTTATCTTTTTTTTTGTTAAGTAACACATGGATTATTCCTATTTCTTGGGTGAGAAATGGATCATCGCAACCCTTAATATGGTAGACAAAAGCAGCAGTAAGTAATGTTTACACAACCAAGCTGATGAAAACACATCTTCTGTAAACAGAAGATAAATTTGAATTGAATAGGGAGATTAAAACTTTATTACAGAAATATGTTTATCGCTTGTCCTAATTTTATGTTGCAATAGCAATAGATTTTCAAATACATTAATTTATTTAGGTCTTTTCTCTATGTTGCATCAAACTTGAGGATTCATGTTTGATAATATGGTAGAATGCATTTTGTGAGCAGAGCTTTCCACAATAGTTTTGGTTTTGTCATTTTGTACACAAATCCAGACTCCTTGTCCCTCGTGCTCCTGGATTGTTCTTACCATAGCAGATCCCACTGATGTTAATGACAGCTTTTGAGTATAGTAGGATCTCTGCTGTGATGTCTCATAAAATGGTCAGCTCAAGTAGTAGTGCAAGACTGAAAAGATTAAAAACCACTGTGTGAAGGGAACAAATATTGTCACACATGGATACCTGTAAAAGCAACAAATTAATATTTTCAACACTGTAATTTAATTTGTTTGTGCAAATTAGATGCAAAATAGTTCTGTAGAAAAAGGAGGATTTTTTAAAGTTTTAGAGCCTTACAATAACAAAAAAGGGAGTTTATGAGCTCATGCAGTTGCATTGGTCACTGTCCCCGAGTGATACCTGTCTGAATAGCAAAACAGAAAAGTGAGTTTATGGGCATCTTTAATAAAATAAAAGGTTCAATTCTTTCTCGTCTCAGTGCTTGCCAATAAATGGCTGTATTTTTTTGGGAAATAAAATTGTAATCATTAGAATGGGGTAATTATTTTTGTTTGACAAGTCAGCCCTGATCTCTGTCAGGTTTTGAGTCATTTACAAGGAAACGCAGAGACTGATGTGTTTGTGGAATGCTTGAGACAGAAACTTAAGTATGATCCAGGCATATTGGAGCTCTCCACTCTCTGTTTGCAGTGGTTGAAAACTACTGTGATAACTTGAGTGAGCATTTTACAGTATGTGGACAAGTACATAAACAAACCGTGAATGTTTATTGCTCTGAATGCTTTAAAGTTAAAGAAACCGGTGACTGCTAAGGTGAAAAATCAGAGAATTAGCAGAAAAGAATTGTTAGGAAGTACTTTCTTGGAAGGGTGAGAGTTACGTGTTAAGTTTGTCTTATTGAAGTGATAACAGTTCCATTTCTTCTCTCTTCTTGTGACAAGAGCTATGGAAGTTATTGAAAAATTCCATCATGTTGCATCTGCCTGAAGGGACTTTGATAAAGTAGAAGCAGTCTTTGAAAAGTGTTCCATTTGCATTTGAAAGCCATATATCAAACTTACCAGACACTATGCAGTCAAAGAAATTGAATTCATGTTTTAGGATTAGCAAAGATACATGACATCTATTTTTGACTTTTTGATGCAGAAAGAAACCAAACAGTTTCTTACAAAGGTAGAAATGTTGAGGGCACATTTAAATTAAGTTACCATTTAGTTCCTGTGAGATTGAAACAGCTTCTTTTGGAGAACCGTTACGTTGTCGTTCAGAGGTGTTCATCAGAATCGTTTTGGTAAATGAAAATTATGGATTGTGTATGAAGCATAGTTTTAGGTTCAATTGTTAGGCTGCAGTGGCATAACAATACGTAACAAGGAAACATCTGGAGAGTGATTTTGCGTGTTTGTATTTTTACTGCAAAGAGTTCTGAAGGAGCTAATTTATTATACTTCTGAATAGGTGAAATGAAACCCTAAGGTGGGCTGCTACCAGCAGTCAAGCGTGTTCATTCAGTGCTGCACTGGACAGTGTTGAAATCCTTTCCTGATGGTTCCGGGCTCCTCAGGCAAAGTCTACATGCTTATCTTCTGCCTGTAGGATTGTGTTGGTCACTGTCCCTGAGCGATTCGTGTCTGCACAGCAAAGCAAGACACCCTAGGGAAGGGATGCTGTTATGCGAGAATAGGTTTCACTCACCCTGGTGAGCTGAGGAGCATAGTTTTGTTATTTTAGCTGGATCTAAGAGTGTTCTTGATGATGAGCAGAGCATTGAACCAGTATGCCATTACAGAGGAAGAACTGCTACTGCCATATTCCAGCCACCCAGGCAGTTTTTAAAGGGTTAAGCCAGCATCTGTCATGCGCCACTTTTCCCTCTCATTTAACCTGTGAGGATGATTGAGGATGAACCCTGTAGTTCTTGCTGTGTCAAAACACATTGAAGTCTCTGTTTAGAGTGCTGCATCTAGACTACTCATCAGTATTGATTTATTGTCTTCTTAAATCAGGATGATCACAGCCAGTTAAAAAAGCATTGAAATCCTCTTCTGATGAGACGGCTCAGAGCCTTCAGGGCTGCACTGGCTCCTTCACATCTATTGTAGGCTATCAGGAGCAAGTAATCAGACAGCCACACGTAAAGTAGGTAGTAGTGAGATGAAAAGGGGCTGCAGAAGGAGACTTTTAGTGAGTGATATAAATCAAAAAGACTATGGGACCTTGATTTAAAATAAAAATTTTGATTACTTGTTTTTTTTCATAAAATTATCTGTTTTGCTTTCCTTGCCCTCTGTTTATGTGGACACTGGTAGGCAGTTAGTCCTCTTGTGAGGTAGGTAGTGTTGTGTTTTGGAGCAGCAGCAGGAGCAGCAGGCGTGCTGGGGGTGCACGCTCCACCACAGGCATGTGGGGGTGTTTCTTCTCATCCAGACTGTTTGTTCCTGGGTAATCATTCTGAACTCTCCCAGCTGCATACAAGGAGAGGAGCAAAGGGGGTTTTCAAGCTCCACTTTGCCATCTGAAGGTGCTCAGTACCTGAGGGGTCAGTTGCTCCTTGAAGTTCTGCTGTGCAGAGAGGAGAGCAAAAATGCACTGAACGTTTTTGAGTTCAGCTTCAAACCTCTGTCCCAGATCTCAAAGGAACACCTAGTCCAGTGTTTAGAAATGCAAGAGAGTTTAACAGTGCGCAGAAAGTAAAATTATACATTTTAATGTCACTTTACAGAAGTGTTTCCTGAAGTACAAGTGTCGGAGTCAGAATATGACTGGATCCTGCTAAATGCAAATTTCAGTGGATGCTACAGACTGAACTGTGATCAATTAAACTCAAAAAGATTAGCACTCTTGCTTGAAAATGATCCAAAGGTAAGATTGTATTTGTTTTCTCAAGCTTATAAACAGACTCCATGTATTTTTTTCTTGCCGTTCTTGCCCATAATCATGTTGATTAAAACTTGAAATAATGAGAAACTCTTGCATCACAGAAGAAGAAATGATCTGATATTGCACCACTAAAGCCCCTGGCAGCCTTCCGTAGTGGAAGAGGAACAGGCCCAATTAGTTTCACATAAGCATGAAAAATAACTTTACATGAGGTGGCATTCTGTCTTCAGAGTTGTTTTAGCAGCTTGAGGTTCTTTCATTCTCTTGAATTTGTCTCAAAGAGTTGATCTGTAGAGATGTGTGATTGAGGTTTATCTGCTAATGGGTAGCCATGAAGAAGGAAAGCTGGGAAAAGGCTTTTTAAATTTCCACATTTCCTCAAAGCACAAGATTTCTGACAGTGAAATTAAAACAAAAAATAAAAAACAAAAAAAAAAGAAACTCATTGGACTTGGGGTTTTTTTGATTGGGTGTGGGTTTTTTCTCGGTGGAGATTTTTCTTAGAAGTTCCTGTCTGTCCTACTTGGGCTTTTTCGTGCCCCTAGAGACACTGATATCATTCCAACTCTGCCTTGCCACAGCCTGGGTACAGAATAGCCCAAACATGTCACTGTACGTGGGATTGCGTTGTGTTTAATGTTGCCTAACCCTAGAGTGAGCCAGAGGCTCCAGAAGTAATGCCAGCTTCTTGATTCCAGTACCAATTATGACAAAGTTTGGCCTTTCAGCGTAACAGTAATCAGTACAATCAGATGAATCCTCCAGAAGGTCTGGACATAAGGCTGACCAGAGCATGTGGTATGGTTAAACCTTTCTGAGGCCCAGTGGCTTCCTTTCTTCTAGGCTTTTTTTCTTTAGCAGCAATTCTTAAGTCACCAGGAAATGAGTTGTGTGCTGAGTTGGGGCTGGGTTTTGGCACTTGTCAGTGGGAAGGTTCACTTGAGCAGCGGCTGAGCCGAATAAGCATGGAAACAGAGAGGAGATGGAAGGAGCATGGAAACAGGGAGGAGATGGAAGGAGCATGGAACCAGGGAGGAGATGGAAGGAGCATGGAAACAGGGAGGAGATGGAAGGAGCATGGAACCAGGGAGGAGATGAGGAAGGACCAACAGACCTTGTGACAGCACAAGCTGTGGGCAGGGGTTCACCTACTGCTCTGCCTTGGTCATTTAACTCATTATAGCGCCAGACACTCAGCTCTGGACTAATCTGAGTATGTGTTCTGAACTGAACCTTCAAAAGGAAAAAAAAGATATTTGTAGGATATTTTTGGGAAATGTAGCATTTCTATATTTTTATTTTCATTTCAGGATGCAAGTAGGAGGCGTCTTGAAATTCCACGCTTAATATACTGTACCTGTGTATTTATATATAGAAATACATTATACAGCTGTTTATTTCTATATTTATCTTTAGAAACATTCCAAAAAGCACATACATAACTTCAGCTTAAAATGCAGGATCAATTTTATGATGTTTTGTAGAACATTTTGGCTTAGAGCAAGTGTTAGACGCTTATCTTATCCTCCTGAAAAGAAGCATTTTCAAACTCTCAATGGCATGTTTGAATCTGTTAATGCCACACGAATACTTTCTGCAGGCTATTCCCACTGTCAGCAGGTTCCAGCTGATAGACGACGTGTTTGCATTGACACAGTGAGTGAATAGGTCATAGAAAATTATTAAACTGCGTGATTGTATTTAAAATCACTACTTCTGCTTCGTCCATTCCTGTCCATACGTGCCTCATAACAGCTCTTTGGACAAAGTGGAGGCGAAAGTTAAGAATTTAATGCATTCTTCTGTCAGTGCTGAGTGACTTCTTTCAGAGTTTCTTTTAACTTTAACTCAGGAAATATTTTAAATAGTGGCACTTTCATGACTTCTTTAGGGACTAACCTCTATTTATTGTAACAGAGAAAAAGATTCTGAATGAGCATGCTGAATTTGTTCTGGACAGCTCTACTGTCCTGCATCACTCTCATTACCTCTTTCATTTGCCTTGCTGATGGATGACTTGGTTATTCGTGTCTGTGGTGCTGGGGGTCAGCAGTACTGTAGGGAGCTGAAGCAACTGTAAATGTGCTTCAAATGGACCAAGAATCCCAGAAGCATCAGTCACCTATGATGTGGGAGTTCAGCGTGGCCGAAGAATAAAGCTCCTCAGAGCCTGTGGAGGTAGAGGAAGAAACAAAAATTCTCATTTCTCCTCTCATACAAATGGCCTTTCCCATAGGAGAGCTCAAACCCAGTATGTAATAAGGAATGGAACTGTGAATGGAACTGTGCATCTGTGGAACTACACCAGACGTTTCTGTTCTGGAGGAGAGGGACTTGAATTCGAATTCTGCTGTGAAATTTTGCTGTTACTGATTCTACACTGAGGCACAGAAATGAAATGCTGAACTTGTTAATTCCAAGACGTGTGCATGTGAATCAAATGGTTTGATCTTTACAATAATATGTATTCCATAAAAGAACCTATAATGATATTATGTTGTTTAGCGATAAAAATACCAATGCGTTATAACTCAAAGGAGAGCTCTTTTCCTCCCCTTTGTTCTGCTGAGGCTGACACATGCTGTACTTATGTCCACACTGTATCCAGTAGCCACAAGCAGAATGCAGCCTGCACACTGCCCTGCTTTCTGCCATGATTGCCCTATCGTTTTAATACTGGCACTGTGCTCTGTAACAAGTATTTACAGAGTTCAGCTCTTAAAGACACCATTCTTTTAGATTTATTTCATTTTTCCAAAATTTTTCCACATCATTTTCCATGCAGTATTCTGATGGTTTACTGTCACTGCCATGAATAAACAGAAGTTCATGCTAGGTAATTAATGTGAATAGGAATGCCTAAATACGAGATTTTTTTTTATCTTCAAATAGGTTTGGATACACTCAGATGGAAACAGCGCTTGAACTGACAAAGTATCTTGCCGAAGAAGATGAACTCTTCATATGGAATGTGGTATTGTTAAACTTAGTACCCCAGAATTTGGAAGGTACTCTGAAGAACTTTGAAGGATATCCGCTTTTGAAGGTATCACCATTTGTAACTTTGCAAAGACACTAGAACATTTAAATAAATCAGACTAAAATGAACGTGATGGTGCTGTGATAGGCAATAATTCTTGTTATTCTCTTTGCATGATCTCGTCTTTTTTTTTAAAATTGGAGGAGGCACTTATTTATATACTTTAATCAATGACAAATACCATCGTATTTATTGTAAAACAGAAATGTATTCACGTTCTTTATATTAAACCTTATCCTGTTTTTTTGTAAAACTAAGGATATGGGCAAAACAGTTACCAGTCAGCAGTAGATAATAGTAAGAAAAGAGAGTAACACTGCTGTGTATAGAGGGGATATAGAATATATATATATATGCACTGTGTTTTGTACTGCCTTCCAGTTCATATTCATGGAGAGAAGGAAGGAATTATGTTTGGATACTAAATGAGATTATTCTTTCCCATGTTGTTGCGATCTGACCCAATATTGTCTTATTTATCTCCTTGACATCTAATTAAAGATTTCACTGTTGTTTAAAATGCAATCCCACAATAGTAGTTCTCTTAAGTCCTAAAGTAGAGGTATGTTTAAAATATGTGAGAACTTATTTCTCTTGTCTTTCTTTCTCAGAGAATGAGCATTTGTTTTCTCTCATAATGAGTTCAAAGTTCCTAGCGATGTGAAACAATAACTTGTCAGTTTGAATGACTGTGCATGCATACTGATTTTTAGACCCAGCTAATATACTTTATTTTATTATTCTGTGTTCTCATGAGATTGATATGGGTCAATTTTTAGGATAAACCTGAGTAGGTAAAGAAAAAGTAAAAAAAATAAAGTAAAATAAAAACTTAATTAAAGTAATTTTTCTTTCTCTTCTTTTAAAAGAAATACCTTTTAAAGCGAATGTTGCCAATATACCATTATTACTCAGGTCTTATTTGTCAAAATGTCAATGCTTTGGAAGATGACTGTTTTGCTCAGTAAGTATTCTGCTTTAATTTGAACACAATTGCATTGTTCTTTTTGCTGTCCTATATGTATGCATTATTTACGGTAACACCTCCAATGAAACTGCAGCATCAGGACAGTTTGGGGCTGTTATGTTCCAGAAAGAATATTTTTATCATCCCCCAGTAAAAGAAAAAAGGCTATGCTGAATTCTCAGGCTGTTTTCAAAATACTCATCTGTCTTCCCCCTGTATATTTGTTTTTCCTAGTGGACTACTACGTACCGTATCTCAGTTGAAGATCTGAAAAGTCTGTGAAATATATATGGTGATCTAGTTATGAATTAGATGGAGAAGATTAATTTCACTGTCCTTCCTGGCACAGACATAAGTTCAAAGGGACTTTACAGCTTCACGCTTCATATGGCTATAAATGTGGAAAAAATGCAACTATGAATTTTATTAAGTGAAAAAATGGTTATGTTTTAAGGGAGAAGAAAACCCATAGAGCTAGGACATCTCTCAGGTTTCAAATGACAGATTACAGCTCCCTGTTCATTCGAAAAGGAGGCTTTTCATATGCTGGATAGAAAAAGAGAAGGGCACAATAAGCTTTTGACCCATATTTCACAGACACAACCCTTCAGATGCTCTTTTGTTCTCAATTCTGAGAGTAGAATTTATAGCAGCACGCTACAGCTGTGCTGCCACAGGTGGAACCGAGTAAGATTTTTGCATATATGGAAGGGAGTGATGCTTTTCCCTTTCAGATAAGGTGATGATCGGCGTTCAGCTGAACATTTCCAAACAGTTCCTGGTAGAATGTAACTGGATTTGATAACAGCACACTTTTATGTGTTCTGTGGAGATAACAATCCAAGAGCCCTGATTTCCAGCCAGTTTCTCAGTTTTACTTTTTTTTTTCTTATTTGAGTGAAGTGGGGCTACCTAAATTAATGTGTTCTCTCTGGTGCTGTTCTTGGTTTGTCTTCTTTTGAAAGAAGGAGATGAGTCTAGAGAAATGGACAATGTTGCTGTACATTTTATTTTTATACTGAAGGTAACCACATGCTCCTGTTGCCCTTAAAAGTTAAGAAATCCCTATATCATTTCTGCCTTGGCTCCTGGAAAATGCTGTAAAATAAACCACCCTTCTTCCCAGAAGCTTTTTGCATTTTCCACAAGATAGAGAAATGAGAGACTCCTGGAAGGCCAGTAATATCAAACCACACAACCACTCCCCCCAAAAAATCAAGATTAATAATCCCCACCCCTCATCTAATATAACTTCAAGATGCAAAGTCCCTCTGGACCACAGTGGACTTTTGGTGTGAACTATACAACATAAACCACTTCAGGGCCGCCGGAGCTGTCAGCAGCCAGCTGACATTGTCCCACTGTAGGCTGCCTGTACAGCCTGCCTTGAATGCTGAACATCACAGCTTGTACATTTGCTCTTCACCCACAGCAGCTTTACACCATGTAACCAACATTTTCTTGAAACTATTGGAACAGCTGCAGTAGGAAAACAAATAACTATATTAGCCCGAGACCTTTCAGCCTGTTGTCACCCTACAGTGGCTTCTTTCTGCAACGTTATAAAACTGTTAAATGATTTACTAGACCTTGTAACTCTGATGAGATCTGTCACAAAAGGATTCCTCACAGCACTATTCTTTATGTTGACATAACCACTCAGTCTCAGTAGCACCACTCTCAGTGGCAAATCACTTATGCTCTAGCACATACCCAGGTGCATTAATCCAAACTATTTTTTGCAGTGAATATAAAATATACTATGTTATTGTGCCAGTGAAATCCCCCACCCAAGGAAGGAATATCAAAATCCCTACATATTTCATTGTGACTTAACAAGTGATGTCTGTCAGGCAAAACACCAAACTCTCTCCCTCATTCCCGCTGGTGCTTTCTAGTTTCCAGAGTTTATAACTTCCTTGTCTCTACCTTTTGCTTTGAAGATTGCTGTCATGTAGCCTTCCTTATGACTAACGTTGTCTCTCTTTCTGCTGGTATCATGCCCATTTTATCTAGGATGGTCTACTAAAATTCAGAGGGATTTTTCTTGAATTATATTTAAATTTGAATTTGCCGCTTCTGGTTTGGGGCGTAAAGAATGGCTTTTGTGGCCAGAAACCTGTCTGTTTCTCCAAGCCTGTCTCCAAACCTATCTCCTGATGTAATGGCAGATAGCTTTTGCACCTCTACTTACAATCTTGATCTTATGTAACACTAAGCAGATTGAGTATGCCGCTATGAAGTTAAATGTTCCACTTTTAGCAATGGGACGTATTGTCTAACACAGAATTGATCTGAAATACCAGTAATATACATTTTAATGTCAGGGGCACATCCTTGCCATCGGAGTAAATTTCTGTTCAGCCTTTGCACACGAAGTGGAGAGGTGCATTGATAACATTTGCATTTAGTGCCTGTGGTGGAATCCATCACCATGTTGAGGACTCTCCCTTGGGATGGGAGTAATAGGAGGCTGTCTGTTGCATAGAGAAATGTCCCTTCTGTTTCTGTTTGTGCTGCACATGGCTCTTCCTACTGGGTGCATTCACTGCAGAAACTTTGAAAAGGCTTGTCTGGCATGATGCTTACATGCAGCCACGTGCTCTTTCACGGCGTGATCCGTGTCGTCGACTGTGATGTGAAAGAGTGGCATTGACACTGTTTGCACAACACAGCTTGGTCCAACTGTTCTAAAAACATGGGGTTTGTTTGCCTTCAAACCACTTCCTTTTTATGTGTTCAATCATGAATAAAGCAATCAAATTTCCTAGCTTTATTTAGATTGTATTTCCTTTCTTGTGCAATTTTGAATTGCAAATAAGCATTCGTTTCTGTTATGCGTTAACTTCAGGGTTTGACTTTACAATAATACAGTACCTTTTAATCATGTTTTGCTATGCAGAATTCCCTTTTTAATTAGAAGAACAGTCTGCTGCTGTGGTGTTTGCAGTGGGAAGTGATAAAGAATGGAATTTTGCGTGGGAAATGTATAACCACATTGACTCCACAAAGGAGGATAAAGACATCCTGCTCTCTGCCATGAGCTGTGCCAAAGAGCCATGGTTACTTTACAGGTGACCTTGATCAAAGTGTATTTTTCGGTGTCTAGATGTAAATCATAAGAACACAAATGCTGTGCTGTGCAATCCCGATGGAGGTTTGCCTGCCCCAGAGCGCGTGTCTTACAGACCACCAAAATAATCTGAAGAGTTTTCTTACAGAGCAAGTACGATAAACAGGGAAAATACTAATGGTCCTTCTGCTGGTTTAACATCCCCGATGCTGGTAATCACTGAGACAGAGTTTTCCCAAGTGGGTAACCAGTGTGTCATGTCTAATGCTGGGCCTGTCTTCTCTCAATATATATAGTGACCTTTTTGAACCAAAGTTATACCTTCAGACTTTATAGCAGACTATGGCGCCACATTCCAGATGTTGATTGTATGAAAGCACGCTTCCTTTGGGTTTATGTTAAACCTGTTTTGTTTTTTTTAACGTGGAAACCATTTGCTGGCCTTACTTTCTGCCCTGTAAGAAATAGTAATTACCATAATTAGACTTTACATTTTACCTGACCATTTATGGTTTTATAGGCTTTCCATACTCCTTTTCATCTGCTTGTTTTGTTTCCAGACTAAAGTATCATAGTCTATATAGCTTCTATGTGAAAGCCAAATCACCCATGTCAAGGGCAAAAATGAAAATCATGCAATCATAGAAAAGAATCATAGAATAATTTGAATTGGAAGAGACCTTAAAGCCCATCCAGTTCCACCCCGCCCCTGCCATGGGCACGGACACCTCCTCCACTGGATCAGGTTGCCCATAGCCTCATCTAACTTGGCCCTGAGCACCTCGAGGGATGGGGCAGCCACAGCTCCTCTGGGCAAACTATGCCAGTGCCTCACCATCCTCACGGGCAAACACTTCTTCCTAATATCTAACCTAAATCTCCTCTCTTTCATCTTAAAACCACATCCCCTCAATCCTGTCCCTGCACTCCCTGATAAGTAGACCCTGCTCAGCTTTTCTGTAGGCAAAGCAGTGTTACAAGCAAGCTGTTCACCATTTGAAATGTGGGCTCACATTGAAAAGTCATTTTTTAAAAAATTTCAAGCTTTGTGGAATCATAGAATATCCTGAGTTGGAAGGTATCAATGAAGATCATTGAGTCGTAACCCCTGACTCCATGTGGGGTAACCTGAAAGTTAAATCATATTTCTAAGAGTGTTGTCCAAATGCTTCCTGAACACGGTCCGGAGTACTGTACTTATTGTCTTTCACTGGCATCCATATAATATATTTTCACTTTGTGTCTAAAAAGATGTTCAAGCTGAGTTCTCTGATCTGTCATGTCCACATTGCTTTAGGGATTCATCAAAGGACAGAAATTCGTAGCAGAAGTGTTTCTCCTGCTGGGCCTCTGCTCTTGTGATGGCAGTCATCTGAGAAGGCAGAAGAAATACGGCTGGCAAGAAGGCAAGATGGGTTGCAAAGAGATATCCTGTCAGCTCTGCTGATTTTCCACCTAACTCATGGTGCTTTCTTCACCTTGTCGCTGGCACAGGGTAGCACTTGTCCCTGACAACTCAGGGAGTTGTGATGTCCTCCTTAGTCATTCAGAAGCCAATTTATTTTTCTAATTGTCACCCTTAAAGTCTTTTGGGATGAAGAACGCTAAGCTGGGATTTTCCTGGCCCTTGGTCTATTTTGTCTGCTCTGTTAAACATGGTGATGGCATGCAAATGGGAGAAACCAAGTTCATCTGCTGTAGCCATAAAGCAGCTGCTTGCCAGAGCCTATGAGAACAGAGCTCTTGAACAGTGCTTCTTGAAAGCAGGAGCATGCGAGGTGATGCACTGAGGCAATGAAGACAACAGTTAATTACATTTTCAAAAGATGTTCAGGCACTTGTTGTCACTTGCATCATTGGTAGGCAGTTCCTTACATACTTCTGAAACCATGTCTTAGCCCCCTTGTGATTGGGTCTTGTTATAAGGGACCCTATAGAGAGGTCCTGTTTGCATAGTAGAGTGTCTCTGGCTTGCTCTGTAGGGCCTGTCTGTGCCACAGTGAGTCTCCAGAAACTGAGCAGCATTTTGCCCTTCCACAGGGTTGTCTGGGTAAGAGTGGTTTTCTTTCTATGACACAGATAAGAAAAGCACAGATATCCACCTGATGTGCTATACCCTCGTTTTACTAAGAAGTGGAGAGTGAGTAGTGCAGGGACGATGAATTTCACCAATGTAAGGACAAAAAACCTGAATACACCAACTGTGGTATAACCTTACCATATTCTGGTATTTGCTGAGACAGGAATTTTCCCAAACTGGATGATGGTTCCAGATCATTGATATTGAACAACAAGTGCTAGGTGCAGTTACTAACTTCTTTTTTAACAGATACCTGCAGTATGGACTCAGTGATGCATTGTTTTCCTCCAGTTGTACTTCAATCATCATCATATATGTGGTGACGAAGGATATCGGACATCGTATAGCCTGGGAATTTGTTACAGAAAATTGGCCACTTTTAAGTGAAAGGTGTGGTAACCAAAAAGCTTTGAGTTCCCTTCATTTCTGCTGCTAGGTGACTTCTTCGGTTTAGTGTTTGAGCTGCCAAATCCAGGTGCAGATCTTCCTTCCAGAGAAGGCTTTTTGAAATGATTCATGCACATCCTGAAGAAGCAGAGCAGGATTTTCAGAAGGTTCAGCTCTGGTCAGGGCTTAATGTCAAAGGAGAGCGCCTATCAGACACAGAATGCTTTAAAAATTAGTCTGGTTTGGTGCTCAAAATCAAACCCTAGAAATAGGTTTATACTCTAGCATTTCATAGGCGGGTTTGGGATGAAATGCTGGAGTAAGATTGTAACCTCTTTTTCAAAGAGAGGATGTAGAGAAGGGGGATACAGGTTTACAGGCACTGCAAGACCAACTGCAGCATTATTCCCTGACTTAAGTCCTCACCCATCTCCAGCCGACCTGTGCTGTTGCAGGTAAGCTGCAGGTGAGCTTGGGCTATCTATCTTGAGCAAAGTGAGTATTTTGATGTCCGTTTGAAGGCTTCCTCTCTCCTTGGCAATGGTGGAAAGCAGCAGGGCTGTGACAGAAGCACGTTTCCTGCTGCCTTTGGTGGCAGAGTCTTCCATCAGGAGCCGTCAGTGGCAGTGTAACCAAGATCAGCCATTGGGACTGTTCAAATGTCTGTCTGTATTACTAACCCTATAAAAGACTAGTTGTAACAGTTTGTGAGTGTTACACGCCATCCTCGAGACACCAACAGACACACCAGGTTGTTAGAATTACTATTGGATAGCCTTTCTACAGCAGTTTGGCTGTGAAGCTCACAAAGATTACCTGTTTTCAGTAAAGAATTCCTGTTACCAAAGTAGAAATACCAGATCTTACTGGGAAATAAAGTGAAGGGTAATCAATGCTTCATCCTGCTCAAATGTCTAAACTGAATGTTATCAGTTATATCACACAGTATCACAGTATCATAAGGTTGGAAAGGACCTCTGAGATCATCAAGTCCAACCTATAACCTAACACTAACACCAACCATCATCTAGACCATGGCACTCAGTGCCTCATCCAGTCTCCCTTTAAACACCTCCAGGGTAGGTGACTCCACCACCTTCCTGGGCAGCCCATTCCAATGGCCAATCACCCTTTCAGTGAAGAATTTTTTCCTCACATCAAGTCTAAACTTTCCCTGACGAAGCTTAAGTCCATGCCCTCTGGTTCTGCCACTGGTCACCTGAGAGAAGAGACCAACCCCTGCCCGACTACAACCTCCTTTTAGGTAGTTGTAGAGAGCAATGAGGTCTCCCCTGAGCCTCCTCTTCTCCAGGCTAAACAGCCCCAATTCCCTCAGTCGCTCCTCATAGGGCTTGTGCTCCAGCCCCCTCACCATCTTCGTTGCCCTCCTCTGAACACATTCCAGTATCCTGACATCTTTCCCATACTGAGGGGCCCAGAACTGGACACAATATTCAAGGTGAGGCCTGACCAGTGCCGAGTACAGGGGGACGATAACTTCTCTGGTCCTGCTTACTACACTATTCCTGATGCAGGCCAGGATTCCATTTGCCTTCTTGGCCACCTGGGCACACTGCTGGCTCATGTTGAGCTTCCTGTCAACCAGCACTCCCAGGTCCTTTTCTACCTGACTACTCTCTAGCCACTCTGTCCCCAGTCTGGAGCTCTGCATGGGATTGTTGTGTCCAAAATGAAGTACCCGACATTTGGATTTATTAAACATCATCCCATTAGAATCGGCCTGGCTCTCCAATCTGTCCAGGTCCCTCTGCAGGGCCATCCTACCCTCTAGCAGATCAACTCTTCCTCCCAGCTTGGTATCATCTGCAAATTTGCTGATGATGGACTCAATCCCCTCATCCAAATCGTCAATAAAGATATTAAACAGGACGGGACCCAATACCGAGCCCTGGGGGACACCACTGGTGTCCGGCCGCCAACTGGATGAAACACCATTTACCATCACTCTTTGGGCTCGGCCATCCAGCCAATTCCTAACCCAGCACAAAGTGCTCCCATCTAAGCCACGGGCTGCCAGCTTCCCTAGGAGTCTACTGTGGGGGACCGTGTCAAAGGCCTTACTGAAATCCAAGTATACCACATCCACAGCCTTCCTCTCATCCACCAGGCGAGTCACATGATCGTAAAAGGAGATCAGGTTGGTCAGGCAGGACCTACCCCTCCTAAACCCATGCTGGCTGGGCCTGATTTCTTGACCGTTCTGCAGGTGGTGCATGATTTCACCCAGGATTATCTTCTCCATGATTTTACCTGGGACCGAGGTCAGGCTGACAGGTCTGTAATTACCTGGATCATCCTTACGGCCCTTCTTGTGGATGGGCGTCACATTGGCCAACTTCCAGTCTTCCGGGACCTCTCCAGTGAGCCAGGACTGCTGAAAGATGATGGAGAGCGGCTTAGCAAGCTCATCCACCAGCTCTCTCAGCACCCTAGGATGGATCCCATCCGGCCCCATAGACTTATGAGGGTCCAAGCGGCTCAGCAGGTCTCTAACCTCCTCCTCATGGATTGCAGGAGGGCCATATTGCACCCTGCCCCCATCAACCACTTCAGAGGGCCAACTGTCAAGCGAGCTGACATCCTTGTTGTTAAAAACTGAAGCAAAGAAGGCATTAAGTACCTCAGCCTTCTCTGCATCTCTGGTTACTATATTTCCCTCCACATCCAACAAGGAGTGGAAGTCGCTGCCGCCCTTCTTTCTGCCATTGATATATTTATAAAAACTCTTCTTATTGTCCTTAACAGAAGTGGCCAATTTGAGCTCCAGCTGGGCTTTTGCTTCCCTGATTTTTCTCCTACACGACTTAACAACATCCTTGAACATGACCTGACATACCTCCCCTTCCTTCCAACGATGATACATCCTCTTTTTCTTACTTAGTTCCTTCAGAAGTTCCCTACTCATCCAGGCCGGCCGTCTGCCCCTACGACTCTTCTTACAACACACAGGGACAGCCCGCTCCTGCGCCTGCAAAACTTCATTCTTGAAGTATATCCAAGCTTCCTGGACCCCCTTGCCACTAAGAGCTATTTCCCAGGGTACTTTCCTGACCAGTTCCTTAAATAATCCAAAATCTGCCCGCCGGAAGTCCAGCATTGATGTTCTGTTCCTGGCTTTTCCTATTACATTGTTCAGAGAGAACTCAATTATTTCATGATCACTAGACCCTAGACATCCTCCGACAACAACATCACTCACCAACCCATCTTTGTTTGTAAACAGCAAGTCAAGTAGAGCCTCACCCCTGGTGGGCTCACTCACCAGCTGTGACAAAAAGCAGTCCTCAATACACTCTAAAAACCTCCTGGACTGCCTCCTCTCAGCAGTATTAAGTTTCCAGCAGATATCTGGAAAGTTAAAGTCTCCTAAAAGAATAAGGGCAGCCGATCTAGAGGCAGCCTCCAGCTTTAAAAGGGGAAAAAGAATACGTAATTGCAAGCTTAGCTGTCATTTCCAATATGGTAAATAAAAACAAAGTAGTGGGATTATCTTCAAATCAGACAAAATTTATTGTATTTGCTAACATGTTATTTAAAGGACCTTTATCTCACTTTTACAGGTATGGGAAGGAATTATTACATAAAGTATTAAGAGTCATGGGAAGATTTGTCAATACAGATGTACAGATCTAAGAGGTAAATCAGAGAAGCAATTAGTGTCAGCTCTACTGTGAATTTATAAATGCAGGTTTTAAAATCTTTTGTTTGTTAAAGAAATCGTAGGATGCATTGCATAATTGCTGGGTTGAGACACTGAGGTCAGAAATCTAAGGAAGTATTGCATATCTTCCTTTAACGTAACACAACATATAAATAAGGCATAGCTAAGAGAGTTGGCTCTCGTCTCTTCCGGCGAGCTTTGGGAGCAGTGGGTCCCTTGCGTTGGCCTTGTCTGGAGCTGAGGCCTGTGCTGGCTCTTGTTGTCTGCCCAAGCGTGAGGGCAGAGTGCTGGGCCGCTTTGCGCTGTCCTTTTTGTTTTTCTCAAGGGAAGTGGTGAGATTTTGCTAGTTCTCTACTTTGTTAGTTACCGAGTTTTCCAATTGTGATACCTGTTCTGTTTCAGTTCCTTTTTGCCCTTTTTTCCCCATTTTCCCTTCCCCTCTTCCCTTTCTTGGGAGTTTTGCACGATATCCTTACTCTGTGTAGCTGTGCATATGTAGAAATGCACATATATTTAGTGGGATTCGGTTGATTTCAGTTTCTTTACATTTTTTATAGGTTTTTTTTCCTTTGCCAGAGTGGGAAGTGGGGAGGGAGCTTTCCTGAGGGTTGGAGATTTTGATGGGAAGCTAGTTCAAACTCGCTCAGTACTTTCTCACCTGAGAAATAAGGATATGAACAGGCACCCAGAGCCCAGCAGTCTGTGTGTGCGGCTCTTGTTAAGCCATGGCATGAAAGTGCTTTTGTGCAGGGAGGGCTGTTGTCCTGCTCTTTCCTGTTGCCATGTAAGAAGTTGCCTGCCCTGTGCTTAACAGATGGCCTGCACGTGTGACACGGTTCTTTGGTTTTGACTGTCTGGCAGCCCAGATGAGCCCATGAACAGTACTTTCTAATTTGGCTGCTGTACATCTGGAAAAAGGAGACAGGTTTGGGGAAACTGCTGGAGGGTCACAATCTGTGGAAGGTAGCTGTAGGCTCTCTTTATTTATAACACACGTTAATGTTTCAGACACCTTTCTTGTTCTTTTGCCTCCAGTCCAAGTCTCCCCAGATTCTTTTCCAAAATACTATTTTCTTAACAGCCTACTTTTTGTGCTTTTTTGCATGTGATCCACATTCCTGTGCCAGCCCTGAACTGCTCGTATCTGTCATTACATGAAAAAAATTGCTTCTGTTTTTTGCTGTTGACTGATGCATGCATACAGTAAGTGACTGAGAAGGGATGTTTAACAAGGAGAGCAATTCAGAGAATTGGCTCCTAAAATCAAAGAATGTTGAACATTCATGAACTATGAGTTTTTCACTTTTTGTTCTTTAGGGACAAATTAGCTCCTTGGGGTGGCAAATGTGCCAACTTTAAATTAACCTTCAGCTTTGTTACTGAGTCCCAATAAATATTAGCTAAGGTGCCTCATTTTCCCCTTTAAAATCTGCCTGTCAAAATCACCTTTACCAGGATGTCTACAGGAAACATACCAAAAGTTGAGCTGCTGGCATGTTAGGTTGCTGATCATCATGCTGACGTTGATCTTCTCTTTTTGTTCATTTCCTGGTCCCCCCACATAAGTTTCTTTATTGTCCTTCAGTTCTCTCTTGTGTTCTGCTCATTAGATTGACAGGAAGGACTTCTTGTTCTGTGACTGTAGAATAGGCAGCCTGAGAGGATTTTGGTGCCCCACTAGTCCTGTACACTGTGTGGTACCACAAGTACCAGTGAAGTTGGCTGCATTTGAAATGATTTTCAGGGGGATGGCAAAAGGGCACATTCGTGATGCGCAAGAAGCTTTCCTGCCCCAGTGTTAATCATTAAGCTTGCCTCATCCCCCTCCTTAATCGGAGCCATCTCCCCTTTTTCTATGCACTACTGTCTAAAGAATTTTTCAGGTACACAGCTGCAAGTGAAGTTATGTGAACTAAGCTTACGTGGTTTTTTTCTTCGGCTACTGTTTTTTTATAATACTACACTGGAAGAGGATGAGAGCGCAGGTTCTGCTCTATTGCTGGAGTCTGCCAAGTCTGAAAGTACAGAAAGGAGAGAATTGCTAACCAAAGTTGCCAACTGGTTACAGAAAAATGTAGATGATTGACTTGGGAAACAACTTCAAGTGTATTTTAAAGTGTGGTCACTATCATTTTGGTATTCATTTTAAGATGTAATTGAAGATAAAGCACATTTTTATGAGTCCAGTGGTTGTATTCACAACTGGAAAGTCAGGCTAAAGTAACACACAAAGAAGAGAAAGATCCAGTGTGAGAAATAAATATAATTCATTCTAGATTGAAATTAATTTCCTACAGGATCAGCTGTTAGTAGGGATATGTTGCTAATAATAATCTAACATAGATATACAATCCAAAATAAATTATTTTTCTTACTGTCAGAATGAAAGCTGTGGTACAAATTTGTGGCAAAAACACATGAGGAAGCTAGAAAAGTTTTATATTCTATTTTGCTTACGACTTGTACAGTGACCTTGGGCAAATCATTTAATCTTTCTTTCCCCACTTGAATGTTTGTAAATTCTGAAAAGTGTAAAAATTTAGAACAGTGTCATGGAACATAAACTCGAAAATGGCTTCAGAGCTAAACAGGGGAAAAGACTTCAGAAACTTCAAATTTTACTTGCAATAAATTAATGCTTAATCAAACTGTATTTCTCCTTAGGGGTGTACTTAACGTGTCTACATTCGCATTATTCTTTGATTCGGAACGTGCGTTTGAAGAGACCTTTGTAGTTTGAAGGATTGGAGTCTCCATTTAGCATGCTTCAATCCCCAGGACAGTCTTCATAGGATGATAACCTGCTTGTGTGCAGCTGAGACACCACATCTGATGGTCATTTTGTCCATGGCACTAGAGTGTAACTAATCCATTGCTGGGTTAGCTTAGACCTCACCAAGTGTTGCCATTCTTATTGCACTGAGCTGCTTGCTGATGCAGATATAGGGTTAATAGTCTTGCTTACACAGCATTTTGGAGGCATCAGGCAGAACTCATTAGTATTAGCAAACTTCATTAGTATTAGCAAACCATATTAACTTGTGGTTGAACAAGTAGGGAGTCCTCAGTCCATGCAATTTCTTTTTATTTGTGTGGTGACAGAACAAAATTACTATACTGTGCTCAGGTTAACATAGGAAAAAAGTTATATGGGAATGCAGGAAACCCAAGAACTTAGAGTACTGCACTGGGAGGAGACAGGAATAAAACCTAGACCTGCTAATACAAAGAATTTTTTACTGGCATCCTCTAAATACATTTAAGGAAAACATTGCCATGTTGGCTGCAATGAATCTCCTCTGCTCACCGCGGCTGCAAAGAAAAATTCTGGCTATTTTGAGACCACCTGAGCATCCCTTTAGTGTAAGGGAATTACCAGCTGGTGCCACCAGAGTTGTACTGGAACCATTTGACCCCTTCAGCATTTGATCGTTTTATAGGTAGCACCAAAGGAAATTGTGTTCAGTTTTCATCAAGCCAGTTCAGAAAGCAAAGGAAGTCATCAAGGCTGTGATGAGCTGGAGGAGTTTTGTTTCAGCATTTCCTGTTACTCCCAGCAGTTAATCCCTGGCTCTGCTGCCTCATCAGGTGGGCCAAGCAAACCTCAAGAACGTCATCGTTGCAAGATTTATAGATTTATAGAAGTTAATCCCATAACAACATTTTAGCCCTAAACTCAGTAGGTCCAAACCATTTCCTTCCAACCATGCATAACCACTCTCTCCTTCCAACCACTCTTCCTATTATTCTTTTATTATCTTTTTCTTCTTTCTGCTAAACAAAAATCTTAACTAGAAATGCCGTGTAACAAATTACTAAAAACCTGTAAATAAGAAATGATTTTCAAATAAATGATCCTGACTAATGTGTGCCTCTTGGTTGACATTCTGTGTTGCAGAACAGCAGCACAGCATTCGTGGCAGAAGCCACGGCTTCAGGGGGGTGTTTGGGGGTCTCATGGGGGGGGGTTGTGGCTCGAGGGGGGGATCTGGGAGTCCTAGAGGGGGTTGATCTTCAGGGGGTTTTTTTTTGGGGTGCAGGGAGGGGGTTTGGGATTCAGGGGAGGTTTGGGGTTCTAGTGGGGATCTGGGGGGGGTTCATGGGGGGTTTTGGGGTGCGGGGGGAGAGTTGGGAGACCCATGGGGGGTGTTTGGGTTCGGGGGGGGTGGGGGTCCCACAGAGGGGATTTTGGCGTTCAGGGGGCGTTTGGGGTCTCACCTGGGGCCATCAAAGCTGTCGTAGGAGCCCACGGTGTAGTGGTGGAAGAGGTGCTTGGCCTTGTGGCTGGGGTTATCTGGGGGGGGCAGAGGGGTTTGGGGGGGTCCAGGGGACTTGGGGGTCTGGGGGTATCAGAGGCATTTGGGGGGTTTGGGAGGTCCTGGTGTTTGGAGGGGTTGAGGGAGGTCCTGGGGGCTTGGGGGGGGTTGGGGGGTTCAGGGGGTTTTGTGGGTTCAGGAGGTTTGGGGGGTCTGAGGGGTCCTGGGGATTTTGGAGTGTCCTGAGGGTTTGGAGGGACCCGGGGGGTCTGGGGGTGTCAGGGGGGTTGGGGGGTGTCAGGGGGTTTTGGGAGGCCCTGGTGGGGGTCTGGGGGTGTCCTGTGCATTTGGGGGGAGTTTGGGGGGGTTGAGGGGTCTGGGGTTCTGGGGGGTCGCACTTGAGGGTTGCAGTTGTGGGGCAGCCATGGGGTGGGTTGAGGGTCCTATTGGGGGGTCCTATTGGGGGGTCCTCACTAAGGACCAGGTCTCCAATTCGAGGGCTCCCATTGGGATGGGTCCCATCCATCACCCCCCCTCCCCACACCTGGGTGTCCCACTTGGTCGCACTTGTGGGGCAGGGGTGGGGCAGGGCCCCCAGTACCTGCACTGCCCCCGGGGGTCCTGGCGGGCACCTCCTCGACGCAGTCCGACGGGAACCACCTGACGTGGCGTCGGGCCTGGCCCTGCCAGAACCCCCCCCTCACCCACATTGAGCACTGCGAGGGAGAGGGGAGGCTGGGGGAGTGCTTTGCCCCATAGCACCCCATAACCTGCCCCATAGCACCCCACAGACCCCTCCCACTTGGATCCCCAACCCTGGGCGCTGGGAGGGACTGGGGAGGGTGGCGGCTGACCCATGGTGACCCATAGCACCCTATAGCGCTCCACAGCCTCCTCCACCCCTCCTGGATGCCCAAAGGAACCCAAATCCCACCCTCCCACCCCAAATCCCATGGGACCCGATGTCCACGGTACCCAAACCCCACCCAAAGGGGCTGAAATCCCACCTAAATGGCACCCAAAGGCACCCAAACCCCACTCCAAAAGCACCCAAATCCCATCTCAAGGGACTCAATGTACAGGGCACCCAAATCCCACCCAAAGGCACTCAAATCCCATCCCAAGGGACGCAAATCCCATACCAAGGGCACCCAATGTCCAGCTGACCCAAATCCCGCCCAAGGGCAACCAACCACCACTCAAGGGACCCAAATCCCACCCATCCTGAGGAACCTTATGTCCAGGGTGCCCAAATCCCACTCAAGGGCACCCAAACCCCACCCTAAAAGCAAATAAATCCTATCCCAAGTGACCCAAATCCCACCCCTCCCAAGGAACCCAATGTCCAGGTGACCCATACCCCACCCAAGGGTGTCCAAATACCACCCAAGGGCACCCGAATCCCATACCAAGGAACCCAATGACCAGGGTGCCCAAATCCCACCCAAGGGTGCCCAAATCCCATTCCAAGGGCACCTAAATTCCATCCCAAAGAACCCGAAGTCCAGGTGACCTAACACCCCCCCACCCCCAAGGGTGCCCAAATCCCACCCAAGGGCACCCAATGTCCGGGTGACCTAGATCTCCCCCAGGGGCACCCAGCACCCCCTCGGGCACCCCCAGCACCCACCCTTGATGCGCTCGCCCTTGCTGAGGCTGAGCTCGCGCTGCACCTCGTAGGGCTTCACCACCAGGAAGGTCCTCCCGGGCGCGGCCGAGTAGAGCTTCCACTTCACCCCCGCGGGTGCTCAGGGTGCCCCCCGCCCCTGGCTCGCGGAGAGGGACCCCGGGGTACAGCACCTGCACCCCCACCCAGGAGCCCAGCATGCTCTGTTACCCGGGATACGGCACCCAGAACCCCACCCAGTGGCCCAGCATCCCCTGTTACCCGGGATACGGCACCCAGAACCCCACCCAGTGGCCCAGCATCCCCCGTTACCCGGGATACGGCACCCAGACCTCTACACCAGTACAACACCCAGATCCCCACCCAGTGGCTCAGCATCTCCTGTTAACCCAGGCTATGGGTACCCGGACCCCCACCCCAATACAGCACCCAGACCCCCACCCAGGAGCGCAGCATCCCCTGCTACTACAGGATTCGGGTATCACCCCCCCATCCCCCTCCATGCCCCCTGCAATGTTGTTCCTCTGCCATGTTGGCCACCCCATGTCGCCTCCCCATGTCGGCCCCCCCCCCCCCCCGTCGCCCCCCCCTCCCGTACCTGTTCTCCTCCCCCCATGTTGCCCCCCCCAGGTCCCCCCCCCGTTGCCCCCCCCATACTTGTTCCCTCCCATGTTTCCCCCCCCAATACTTGCTTCCCCCAAGCATCCCCCCCATGTTGCCCCCCCCATGTTGCCCCCCCCAAGTTGATCCCCATGTTGCCCCCCCCATGTTGCCCCCCCAAGTTGCCCCCCACATGTTGCCCCCCCCATGTTGCCCCCCCATGTTGCACCCCCCAAGTTGCCCCCCCAAGTTGCCCCCCCAAGTTGCCCCCCCCATGTTGCCCCCCCCATGTTGTCCACCCCATGTCGCCTCCCCATGTCGCCCCCCCCCCCCGTCGCCCCCCCCTCCCGTCCCTGTTCTCCTCCCCCCACGTTGCCCCCCCCAGCCCCCCCCCCCCCGTACCTCTTCCCCCACCTCCCACATCTCCCTCCCCCCGTACCTGTTCTCCTCCCCCCCCACGTTGCCCCACCCAGGTCCCCCCCCCCCGTCGCCCCCCCCCCGTACCTGTTCCCCTCCCCCCATGTTGCCCCCCCCAGGTCCCCCCCCGTTGCCCCCCCCCATACTTGTTCCCTCCCATGTTGCCCCCCCCAATACTTGCTTCCCCCAAGTTGCCCCCCCATGTTGCCCCCCCCATGTTGCCCCCCCCAAGTTGCCCCCCCCATGTTGCCCCCCCCATGTTGTCCTCCCCATGTTGCCCCCCCATGTTGCCCCCCCAAGTTGCCCCCCCCATGTTGCCCCCCCCATGTTGCCCCCCCCATGTTGTCCTCCCCATGTTGCCCCCCCCATGTTGCCCCCCCCATGTTGCCCCCCCCAAGTTGCCCCCCCGTACCTGGTTCCCCTCCCATCTTGCCCCCCCCATACTTGCTTCCCCCCCGCTCCCCCAAGTCCCCCTCCCCCATGTTCCTCCCCCCCCCCCCCCCCCGTTGCCCCCCTCCCCGTACCTGTTCCCCCCCCCCGGGGCTGCTGGCTCTTCGCAAGGTGACCGGGGGGGGGTGGGGTGCGCCGCGCCCGAGGGGGGGCCCCGCAGCACCCACTGCGGGAACCCCACTGGGGGCCCCCCCCGCCCCCCCCCGGTGTCGCTGTCGGCTCGGAGGAGGCGCTGGGGAGGGATCTGGGGGGGGGCATCCCATCACCCCAAGAACTGCAGGGGCTGGGGGGGGGCTGGGGGTGTTTGGGGGGCAGGGAGGTGGGTTTGGGGGGTCCTTAAACAAAGCAAAACAAAGCTGAAAAAAAAGAAGAAAACACAGCAAATCAGGAAAAAAAAGAAATCAGGAAAAAATAAAACAAAACAAATCAGAAAAAAAGAAAAGAAAGCAAATCAGAAAAAAAGGAAACAAAATCAATCAGAAAAAAAGAAGAAAACAAATCAGAAAAAAAGAAGAAAAAATAAATCAAAAAAGAAGAAAAAATAGCAAATCAGATAAAAAGAAAACAAAAATCAGAAAAAAAGAAGAAAAAACAAATCAGAAACAAGAAGAAAAAAGTAAATCAGAAAAAACCAAAACAAATCACAAAAAACTAAACAAAGAGATCAGAAAAAAAGGAGAAAACAAAACAAATCAGAAAATAAGAAGACAAAATCAGAAAAAAATGAAAAAACAAAGCAGGAAAACAAATAATCAGAAAAAAAACCCAAAACAAAACAAATCAAAGAAAAAGTAAAGAAATCAGAAAAAAGAGAAAAAGAAAGAAAAAAGAAAACCAAAAAAATCAGAAAAAATAGAAAAAAGTAAACAAATCTGAAAAAAGAAAACAAAACAAATCTGAAAAAAAACAAAAAATCATAAAACAAAAAACAATTGAGAAAAAAGAAAACAAAACAAATCAGAAAAAAAAGAAAAAACAAAACTGAAAAAAAAGAAGAAAAGGATATCTGAAAAAAACCATAAAAAAGAAAACAAAACAAAACAAATCACAGAAAAAGAAGAAAACAAAACAAATCAGTATAAAGAAAACAAAAGAAATTAAAAAAAAAGAAGAAAAAACAAATGAGAAAAAGAAGAAAGCAATGGAAAACAGAAAAAAGAAAAAAATAAATCAGAAAAAGAAAACAAATCAAAACAAATAAGAAAAAAGAAAACAAAACAAATAAGAAAAAAAGAAGAAAACAAATCAGAAAAAAAATAAAAACAAAACAAAAATAAAAAAGAATATCATAAAAAGAAAAAAATCAAAAAAAAGAAAAAAAATCAGAAAAAAGAAAAAACCAAATGAATAAAAAAGAAAAACGAAACAGAAAAAAAGAAAAAAGAAAATCAAACCAAAACAAATCAGAATAAAAAAAACAAAATACATCAGAAAAAAAGAGAAAAACAGATCAGGAAAAGAAAACATATCAGAAAAAAAACAGAAAAAAGAAAACAAAAGAAATCTGAAAAAAAGAAACAGCAGAAAAAAGAAAACAAATCAGAAAAAAATTCAGAAAAATATCAGAAAAAAAAGAAAAACAAACAAAACAGAAAAAAAGAAAACCAAACAAATCAGAAAAAAAACAAATGAGAAAAAAAAACAGAAAAAAGAAAACAGAAAATCAGAAAAAAGTAAACAAAAATCAGAAAAGAAGAAAAAAGATGAAAAGAGAACAAAAGAAATCAGAAAAAGAAAATAAATCATAAAAAATAAAACAAAAATCAGAAAAAAAGAAGAAAACTAATAAAAAAATAAGAAAACAAAACAGATCAGAAAAAGGAAACAAATCAGAAAAAGAGAAGAAAAAGTCATGAAAAAGAAGAAAAAATCCGAAAGAAAAACGAATCAGAAAAAAAATTTTAAAAAATCAGAAAAAAAACCCAAAATAAATCAGAAAGAAAAACAAATAAGAAATCAGAAAAAAAATCATAAAAATATCCGAAAAAAAATCAGAAAAAAAATCAGAAAAAAACCCCAAATCAATAAAGAAAAACAAAACAGAAAAAAAGTAAAAAGAAAAAAGTAAATCAGAAAAAAGAATAAAAAAATAAAATGCATGAGAAAAAAGAGAAAAACAAATCAGAAAAAAAAGAAAACAAAAAAAAACAGAAAAAAAGAAAAAAGAAAACAAAACAATACAGAAAAAACAAATCAGAAAAAAAGAAAACAAAACAACTGAGAAAAAAAGAAAACAAAAAGAAATCAGAAAAAATAAAGCAAAACAAAGTGAAAAAAGAAGAAAACAAAGCAAATCTTAAAAAAAGAAACAACAGAAAAAAAGAAAGCAAATCAGAAAAAGAAAAAGAATCAGAAAAAAAACAGAAAAAAGAAATCAGAAAAATCAGAAAAAAAGAAAAACAGATGAAAAGAAAACAAAAATCAGAAAAAGAAGAAAATAAATCATAAAAAGAAGAAAACAAAACAAATCAGAAAAAGAAGAAAACAAATCTTAAAAAAACAAAACAATTCAGAAAAAAAGAAGAAAAGAAGAAGACAAATCAGAAAAAAAGAAGAAAACAAAACAAGACACAATAAAAGAAAAGAAAAAACAACAACAACAAAAAAAGAAAACAGAATAAAACAGAAAAAAGAAAAACAGAACAAAAATAAATCAGAAAAAAAAGAAAACATAAAAAAAAGAAAACAAAACCAATAAGAAAAAAGAAGAAAAAACAAATCAGAAAAAAGAAAAATGTAAATCTGGAAAAATAAATAAAACAAAACAGAAAAAACTAAAACAAAACATACTAGAAAATATCAGAAAAAAGGAACAGAAAAAGTAAACAAATCAGAAAAAAGAAAACAAAAGAAAAAAGAGGAAAGAAAACAAAAGAAATATTAAAAAACAGGAAAAAAGAAAATATCAGAAAAAAGTAAACAAAAAATCAGAAAAAAGAAAAAGAGAGAAAAAGAGAAAAAACAAATTAAAAAAAAACAGAAAAAAGAAAAGAAATCAGAAAAAGAAAACAGAGCAAATCATAAAAAAGAAGAAAAAACAAATCAGAAAAAGAAGAAAAAACAAATCAGAAAAAAAGAAAACAAAATAAGTCTTGAAAAAAGAAAAATATCAGAAAAAAAAATAAAACAAAATAAATCAGAAAAAAAGAGGAAAAATAAGAAAAATTAAAACAAACCAGAAAAAAAATCAGAAAAAGAAAAAAACAAAACGGAAAAAATAAAAAAAATCAGAAAAAAAGGAAAACAAAACAAATCAGAAAAAAAGAAGTAAACAAAACAAGACAGAAAAAAAGAAAACAAAACGAATTAAACACCAAAACAAAACGAATCAGAAAACAAGAAGAAAACATTACAAATCAGAAAAAAAAATGAGGAAAAAACCCAAAACAAATCAGAAAAAAAGAAAAGGAAATCAGAAAAAAGCTAAATCAGAAATAAAAGAAGAGAGAACAAATCAGAAAAATAAAGAAAAAAGGAAATCAGAAAAAAAAAAACAAATCAGGAAAAGAAGAAAGAAAACCAATCAGGAAATAAAAGAAGAAAACAAAACAAATCTGAAAAAAAGTCAAAAAACATTCAGAGAAAGAAAATGAAACAAGACAGAAAAAAAGAAAACAAAACAAATTAAAAACTAAAACAAAACGAATCAGAAAACAAGAAAACTTAACAAATCAGGGAAAAAAGAAAAAAGAAATCAGAAAGAAAATCAAAACAAATCAGAAAAAAAAGAACAAAAATCATAAAAAGCAGAAAACAAATAAGAAAAATAAAACAAAACAAATCAGAAAAAAAACCAAAATAAATCAGTAAAAAGAGAAAAAAACAAATCAGAAAACAAGAAAACAAACCAGAAAGAAAAGAAAGCAAAACAAATGAGAAAAAAAACAAGATAAAAAATCAGAAAAAGAAGAAATCAAAAGAAATGAGAAAAAGAAAATAAAACAAATGAGAAGAAAAGAAATGGGAAAAAAAGAAGGAAAAACAAATGATTAAAAAAAAAAACAAATGAGAAAAAGGGAGAAAAACATGACAAAACAAAACAAACCAGAAAAAATTAAAACAAAACAAATCAGAAAAAAAGAAAAGAAAGCAAATCAGAAAAAAAAGAAAACCAATCAGAAAAAAGAAGAAATCAGAAAAAAGACGAAAAAATAAATAAAAAAAAAGAAAAATAGCAAATCAGATAAAAAGAAAACAAAAAAATCAGAAAAAAAAGAAGAAAAAACAAATCAGAAACAAGAAGGAAAAAGTAAATCAGAAAAAAACCAGAACAAATCAGAAAAAAATAAACAAAGAGATCAGAAAAAAAGAAGAAAACAAAAGAAATCAGAAAATAAGAAGACAAAATCAGAAAAAATGAAAAAATAAAGTAGGAAAAGAAAACAAATAATCAGAAAAAAAAAAAAAAAAAAAAACAAATCAGAGAAAAAGAAAAGAAATCAGAAAAAAAAGAGAAAAAGAAATCAGAAAAAAGAAAACTAAAAAATCAGAAAAAAACAGAAAAAAGAAAACAAATCTGAAAGAGGAAAACAAAACAAATCAGAAAAAAAGAAAAAACAAAACTGAAAAAGAAAAGGAAATCTGAAAAAAACAGAAAAAATAAAACAAAACAAATCACAGAAAAAGAAGAAAACAAAAGAAATCAGTATAAACAAAACAAAAGAAATAAGAAAAAAAGAAGAAACAAATTAGAAAAAGAAGAAAACTAAGAGAAACAGAAAAAAAAGAAAAAATAAATCAGAAAAAGAAAACAAATCAAAACAGGAAAAAAGAAGAAAACAAAACAAATAAGAAAAAATAAGAAAACAAATCAGAAAAAGAAATAAAAAGAAAACAAAACAAATAAAAAAGCATATCATAAAAAAGAAGACAAAAAATCACAAAAAAATCAGAAAAAGAAAAAACAAATCAATAAAAAAGAAAAACAAAACAGAAAATCAGTAAAAAACCCAAAACAAATCAGAATAAAGAAAACAGAATAAATCAGAAAAAAAAGAGAAAAACAGATCAGGAAAAGAAAACAAATCAGAAAAAAATAGAAAAAAGAAAACAAAAGAAATCTGAAAAAAAAGAAACAACAGAAAAAAGAAAACAAATCAGAAAAAAATTCAGAAAAAAATCAGAAAAAAAGGAAAACAAACAAAACAGAAAAAAAGGAAAACCAAACAAATCATAAAAAAAAATGAGAAAAAAAAACAGAAAAAAGAAAACCAGAAAAAAGTAAACAAAAAAATCAGAAAAAAAAGAAAAACAGATGAAAAGAGAACAAATGAAATCAGAAAAAGAAAACAAATCATAAAAAAAGAAAACAAAAATCAGAAAAAAGAAGAAAACTAATAAAAAAGAAGAAAACAAAACAGATCAGAAAAAGAAAACAAATCAGAAAAAGAGAAGAAAAAATCAGGAAAAGGAGAAAAAAATCCAAAAGAAAAACAAATCAGAAAAAAAAATCAGAAAAAAAAGAAAACAAAATAAATCAAAAAGAAAAACAAATCAGAAAAAAAGAAAAACAAATCAGAAAGAAAAGAAAACAAAACATATCTTAAAAAAAAAGAAAGCAAATCAGAAAAAAAGAAAACCAATCAGAAAAAAGAAGAAAACAAATCAGAAAAAAAAAGAAGAAAAAATAAATAAAAAAGAATAAAAAAATAGCAAATCGGATAAAAAGAAAACAAAAAAATCAGAAAAAAAGAAGAAAAAACAAATCAGAAACAAGAAGGAAAAAGTAAATCAGAAAAAAACAAAATGAATCAGAAAAAAAGAAAACAAAGAGATCAGAAAAAAAAAGAAGAAAAGAAAACAAATTAGGATAAAGAAAACAAAAGAAATAAGAAAAAAAAGAAGAGAAAACATATCAGGAAAAAACCCCAAATCAATAAAGAAAAACAAAATAGAAAAAAGTAAAAAGAAAAAAGTAAATCAGAAAAAAGAATAATAAAATAAAATACATGAGAAAAAAGAGAAAAACAAATCAGAAAAAAGAAGAAAAACAAATCAGAAAAAAGAAAACGAAAAACAGAAAAAAAGAAAACAAAACAATACAGAAAAAAACAAATCAGAAAAAAGAAAACAAAACAACTGAGAAAAAACAAAACAAAAAGAAGTCAGAAAAAATAAAGAAAAACAAAATGGAAAAAAGAAGAAAACGAATCAGAAAAAAAGAAAACAAAACAATAACAATAAAAGAAAAGAAAACAAAAAAGAAAAACAAAACAAAAAAAGAAAACAGAAGAAAACAGAAAAAAGAAAAACAGAACAAAACAAATCAGAAAAAGAGAAAACATCATAAAAAAGGAAACAAAACAAGAAAAAAGAAGAAACAAATCAGAAAAAAGAAGAAAAATGTAAATCTGAAAAAAAGAATAAAACAAAACAGAAAAAAAACCCTAGAAAATATCAGAAAAAAAAGAACAGAAAAAGAAAACAAATCAGAAAAAAAGAAAACAAAAGAAAAAAGAGGAAAGAAAACAAAAATCAGAAAAAAAGAGAAAGCAAATCAGAAAAAGAAAACAGAGCAAATCATAAAAAAAAGAAGAAAAAACAAATCAGAAAAAGAAAAACAAATCAGAAAAGAATAAAACAAAATAAGTCAGGAAAAAAAGAGAAAAATATCAGAAAAAAAAAGGAAAACAAAATAAATCAGAAAAACCATACCAGAAAAAAAATCAGAAAAAGAAGAAAACGAAACGGAAAAAAATAAAACAACAAATCAGAAAAAAAAGAAAACAAAACAAATAAGAAAAAACAAATCAGAAAAAGGAAGAGAAAAGTAAATCTGAATAAAAGAAAACAAAACAAAACAGAAAAAAAGAACAAAACAAATCAGAAAAAAAGAAAAAAAACAAATCAGAAGATAAACAAAAAGAAGAAAAAAGTAAATCTGAAAAAAAAGGAAATACAAAACAAAACAGAAAAAACAAAACAAATCAGAAAAAAAGAAGAAAAAATCAGAAAAAAAAGAAGAAAACAAAAAATCCGAAAGAAAAACAAATCAGAAAAAATAAAGAAAAGTATTCAGAAAAAAAAGACAAAATAAATCAGAAAGAAAAACAAGTCAGAAAAACAAGGAAAAAGGATCAGAAACAAAAGAAAACAAAACAAAAAAATTTAAAAATCTGAAAAAAGAATAAAACTAAACAGAAAAAAGAATAAAAAAAAGAAACTGAAGAAAACAAAAAATCATCAGAAGTAAAAAATCAGAAACAAAAGAAAACAAAACAAATCAGAAAAAAGAAGGAAACAAAACAAGACAGAAAAAAAAGAAAACAAAACAAATTAAAAACCAAAACAAAACGAATCAGAAAAACAAGAAAACATAACAAATCAGGAAAAAAAAAGAAAAAGTAAATCAGAAAGAAAATCAAAACAAATCAGAAAAAAGAACAAAAAGCAAAAAAGCAAAAAACAAATAAGAAAAATAATACAAAACAAATCAGAGAAAAAAAGAAAACAAAATAAATCAGCAAAAAGAGAAAAAAAAACAAATCAGAAAACAAGAAAACAAACCAGAAAGAAAAGAAAACAAAACAAATCGGAAAAAAAACCAACAAGATAAAAAATCAGAAAAAGAAGAAAACAAAAGAAATGAGAAAAAGAAAATAAAACAAATGAGAAGATAAGAAGGAAAAACAAATGATAAAAAAGAAAACATGAGAAAACAAAACAAACCAGAAAAAATAAATCAAAACAAATCAGAAAAAAAAGAAAAGAAAGCAAATCATAAAAAAAAGAAAACCAATCAGAAAAAAAGAAGAAAACAAATCAGAAAAAAAGAAGAAAAACTAAATAAAAAGAAGAAAAAATAGCAAATTGGATAAAAAGAAAACAAAAAAATCAAAAAAAGAGGAAAAAATAAATCAGAAACAAGAAGAAAAAAGTTAATCAGAAAAAAAATAAAAAAAATCAGAAAAAAAAGAAAAAATAAATCAGAAAGAAAAAACAAATCAGAAAAAAATAAAAACAAATCAGAAAGAAAAAAAAAACAAATCTGAAGAAAGAAAACAAAACAAATCTAAAAAAATAGAAAAATCGTAAAAATTAAAACAACTGAGAAAAAAATAAAACAAAAAATCAGAAAAAAAGAAAAAATGAAAAATGAAGAAAAAAAGGAAATCTGAAAAAAAAGAAAACCAAAGTAATCAGAAAAAAGAGAACAAAACAAATTATAGAAAAAGAAGAAAACAAAACATGTCAGGAAAAAGAAAACAAAAGAAAGAAGATAAAAAGAAGAAAAAATAAATTAGAAAATAATTAAACAAAGCATAATTGAAATATAAGAAAACAAAACAAATCAAAAAGAAAACAAATAAAAAGAGGAAAAAAGGAAGAAAACAAAATAAATTATAAAAAAGAAAACTAATCAGAAAAAAGGAAAACAAAAAAAATCAGAAAAAAAAGAAAAAGAAAACAAAACAATGAGAAAAAAGAAAACAAAAAGAAATCAGAAAAAATAAAGCAAAACAAATCGGAAAAAAAAGAAGAAAACAAAGCAAATCTGAAAAAAAAGAAACAACAGAGAAAAGAAAGCAAATCAGAAAAAAAATCAGAAAAAAAGAAATCAGAAAAATCAGAAAAAAGAAAAACAGATGAAAAGAAAACAAAAATCAGAAAAAGAAGAAAACAAATCATAAAAAAAGAAAACAAAAACAAAACAAAAAAGGAAAAAAAGAAAAAAGGAAGAAAAAACAAATCAGAAAAAAGAAGAAAAATGTAAATCTGAAAAAAGAATAAAACAAAACAGATAAAAGAAAACAAAACAAAATAAAACAAATCAAACCAAAAAATATCAGAAAAAAGAACAGAAAAAGAGAACAAATCAGAAAGAAAGGAAACAAAATAAAAAAAGAGGAAAGAAAACAAAAGAAATCAAAAAAAAAGAAAAAAATCAGAAAAAAAATCAGAAAAAATCAGAAAAAAATCAGAAAAAAAGAGAAAACAAATACAAACAAAGAAGAAAACAAAGCAAAACAGAGAAAAGAAAATAAATCAGAAAGAGAAAAACAAATCTGAAAAATAGAAAACAAAAAAAAACAGAAAAAAAAAGAAAAAAAGAAAAAAGAAAACAAATCATAAAAAGGAAGAAAACAAAACAGAAAAAGAAAGCAAAACAAAGCAGAAAAAGAAAATAAAGCAAACCAGGAAAAAGAAAACAAAACAATTCATAAAAAAAAGAAGGGAAAAAAAGAAAATATCAGGAAAAAAGTAAACAAAAATCAGAAAAAAGAATAACAGATAAAAAGAGAAAAAAGAAATCAGAAAAAAAAGAAAAAAACACAAAAAAGAAAACAAATCAGAAAAAGAAAACAGAGCAAATCATAAAAAGAAGAAAAAAAAACAAATCAGAAAAAGAACAAAAAAAACAAATCAGAAAAAAAGAAAACAAAATAAATCAGAAAAAAAAAACAAATCAGAAGAAAAACAAAAAAAGAAGAAAAAAGTAAATCTGAAAAAAGAAAACACAAAACAAAACAGAAAAAAGAAAACAAAACAAATCAGAAAAAAAGAAGATAAAAAGAAGAAAAAAAAGAAGAAAAAAAGAAGAAAACAAAAAAATCCCAAAGAAAAACAAATCAGAAAAAAAATAAGAAAAAATAATCAGAAAAAAAAGAAAACAAGATAAATCAGAAAGAAAAACAAGTCAGAAAAAAAAGAAAACAAATCAGAAACAAAAGAAAACAAAACAAATCAGAAAAAAAAATTAAAAAAAATCAGAAAAAAATAATAAAACAAACCAGAAAAAAAGAATAAATGAAACAGAAGAAAACGAAAAATCATCAGAAGTAAAAATTTGGATTTGGCTGAGGGGATCGAGTCCATCATCAGCAAGTTTGCAGATGATACCAAGCTGGGAGGAAGGGTTGATCTGTCAGAGGGCAGGATGGCCCTGCAGAGGGACCTGGGCAGGCTGGAGAGATGGGCTGAGTCCAATGGGATGGTGTTTAATGAGTCCAAATGTCGGGTGCTTCATCTTGGACACAACAATCCCATGCAGAGCTCCAGACTGGGGACAGAGTGGCTGGAGAGGAGTCAGGAGAAAGGGACTGGGAGTGCTGGTGGCCAGGAAGCTCCCCATGAGCCAGCAGAGTGCCCAGGTGGCCAAGAGGGCCAATGGCATCCTGGCCTGCATCAGGAATAGTGTGGCCAGCAGGACCAGAGGAGTTATCGTCCCCCTGTACTCGGCACTGGTCAGGCCTCACCTTGAACATTGTGTCCAGTTCTGGGCCCCCCAGTTTGGGAAAGATGTCAGGATACTGGAGATGGTCCAGAGGAGGGCAACGAAGATGGGGAAGGGGCTGGAGCACAAGCCCTACGAGGAGCGACTGAGGGAGCTGGGGCTGTTTAGTCTGGAGAAGAGGAGGCTCAGGGGAGACCTCATTGCTCTCTACAACTCCCTAAAAGGAGGTTGTGGTCGGGCAGGGGTTGGTCTCTTCTCTCAGGTGACAGAACTGGAGGGCTTGGACTCAAGCTTGGTCAGGGAAAGTTTAGACTTGATGTGAGGAAGAAGTTCTTCACTGAAAGGGTGATTGGTCACTGGAATGGGCACTGAAAGGGTGATTGGGAGGGGGTGGAGTCACCAACCCTGGAGGTGTTTAAGGGGAGACTGGATGGGGCACTGAGTGCCATGGGTTAGATGATGGTTGGTGTTAGTGTTGGGTTCTAGGTTGGACTTGATAATCTCAGAGGTCCTTTCCAAAGTTATGACACTGTGATACTGTGTGATACTGGGATAAGCCACCCAGAACATAAAAACAGAGACAGGTTTTATCCTCCTGTAAGGGTTCACCTGCTGCCATTTGAATTCACCAGAAGAGATTCACCAAAGACTCATCCAGATGCTGCCCTGACTCTCAGCAGTGCTTTGCTAGAGCTGCCAGCGAGCTCCGTGTACCTTGCACGCCGTGTATTTGTCCCCCCAGTTCTGGGGGGAAAAAAAAGGATTTTGGGGAAAATGAACCCAGTAATGGGGAAAAAAAACCTGATTTTGGGGAAAATGAACCCAGAGTGGAGATGAAATACCAGAATTTAGGGAAAATGAACCCAGTTTGGAGGGGAAAACCTGATTTGTGTGAAAATGCACTTAGTTTTGGGGCAAAAAAAGGATTTTGGGGAAAATGAACCCAGTTTGGGAGGAAAAAGCTGATTATGGGGAAAATGAACCCAGTTTGGGGGGGAAAAAAAACATTTTTGAGGAAAATGAACGCATTTTTGAGGGGGAAAAAATGATTTTGGGGAAAATGAACCCAGTAATAGGTAAAAAAACACGGATTTTGGGGAAAATGAACACTGTTTCAAGGGGAAAACCTGATTTGTGTGAAAATGCACCCAATTTTGGGGGGGGGGGACGGACACGGCTTTTCGGGAAAATGAACCCAGTTTGGGAGGAAAGAAATATGATTTGGGGGAAAATGAATCCAGTTTGGGAGGAAAAAAACCTGATTTTGGGGAAAACGAACATGGTTTGGGATGAAAAAAACCCAATTTGTAGGGAAATGAACCCAGTTTTGGTGGAAAAAAAAACAGATTTTTGGGAAAATGAATCCAGTTTGGGAGGAAAAAACCTGATTTTGGGGAAAATGAACCTGGTTTGGGATGAAAAAAAACCCGATTTTGGGGGAAATTAACCTAATTTGGGAGGAAGAAACCCGATTTTGGGAAAATGAACCCAGTCAGGGGGAAAAAAAACCCATTTATTGGGAAATGAAGCCAGTTTGGAAAGGAAAACGCGATTTTGTGGAAAACGAACCCAGTTTTGGTGGGAAAAAACGATTTTGGGGAAAATGAACCCATTTTGGACGGAAAAATCCCATTTTTTGGGAAAAAGAAACCAGTTTTGGGAAAAAAAAACCCTGATTTTTGGGAAAAAATGAACCCAGATTGGGGGGAAAACCCAAAATCAGATTTTTTTCCTTCAAAACGTGGTTCATTTTCCCCCAAATCTGGTATTTCCCCCCAAGCTGTTTTCATTTTACCCAAAATCGGGTTTTCTCCCCCAAAACTGGGTTCATTTCCCTACAAATTGGGTTTCCCCCCCCAAACTGTGTTCATTTTCCCCAAAATCAGGGGTTTTTTTCCAAATTACAGTGTTCATTTCCCCAAAATCTTTTTTTTGTCCCCAAAACTGGGATCATTTTTCTCTAAAACGGGTTTTTCCCCCCAAATTGGGTTCATTTTCCCCATAATCAGCTTTTTTTCCTCCCAAATTGGGTTCATTTTCCCCAAAATCCTTTTTTTCCCCCCAAATTGGGTTCATTTTCCCCATAATCAGCTTTTTTTCCTCCCAAATTGGGTTCATATTCCCCAAAATCTTCTATTTCTACTCCACACTGGGTTCATTTTCCCCAAAATCAGTTTTTTTCCCCATTACTGGGTTCATTTTCCCCAAAATCTGGTATTTCCCATCTACACTGCGTTCATTTTCCTCCAAATCGGGTTTTTTTCATTCCAAACCATGTTCATTTTCCCCAAAATCAGTTTTTTTCCTCCAAAACTTGATTCATTTTCCCCAAAATCGTATTTTTTCCCCCAAACTGGATTCATTTTCCTAAAAATCTGGTTTTTTCCACCAAAACTGGGTTCATTTCCCTACAAATTGGGTTTCCCTCCCCAAACTGTGTTCATTTTCCCCAAAATCCAGGTGTTGGTAGCTAAGGTCCCACGACCGGAAGATCTCGCGATGTACGGAAAGATAGGGCCCCTTCTAAACCTTCTAAACCTCAACCCATCTTCTTTTGAAAGACAACGTTGGCAGAGCCGAAAAAGAGCTTCATCCCACTGACTTTTGGCAACCGGAGCGGCAGCCTCGGACCCGCTCTGAGCATCATCCGTTCACAGCTCAACAGCGCCCCCCTCTGGCCACCTCCGGGCAGAGCAGGCAAAACCTGTCAACAATTCAAGTCTGTACAGGCATTAAGTGATGGGGTTGCGGGTTTTTTTTACCTACAGGCCTTAATGAGACACCTGTATCAGCAGTTTCTCCTGTTCTTACAGCTAGGGTAATCATTACTACTGCATCACCCTCTTAATGTATTACCATTTTCCTTTGGCCACAACAAAATCTTTCCAGCTAATTTTCCAGTACATCTGTATGGCCAGATTACTGCATCAGCTAATGATGAGCTCAGGCCTTTCTGCGCCTGCACAGCGCCCTCTGGTGGTCGCCAAGCAGCCCCCCCTTGCTGAAATAAGACGCATTTTTGGTGCCAGCTTTCTTCTATCTGCTCAGTTCACTCTGCTACGCAAGGTCCTTCCTCTTATCTCTACTGCAGGCTCAGCCTCGATAAGTTTCGAGTACTTATTCTTCTACTTCTAACAAACACAGTTCTTAGAAGGGAAAAAAACCTCTTGCCTAAATAACCGCTACTTCTAACAATCATCACATCATCTTAAACATTTAACACACTTAAAGTAATCAAATTTAAACCCATTATATTTCTGTTTCTACCTAATTATTATCAGACTAATAAAATCATTGATTTTGTACTTGATTAATAACAGATTAATATAACAGACTGATAAAATCTTACACTTTTCCAACACCAGGACCTTGACCAGGCCTGGGGCTGCTCCGGAGCAGGATGCAGCATCCCAACACCAGGACAAGCAACTCTGCTTCTCCTGCATTCAAAAGCGCAACCCATACTCTGGGCTGGAACCCGGGACCACTCATTGACAGGAGAGGAGGATATAATTAGTACAAAAACAAATGGTGGGGTGGGGGTGCCACCTGGGGGGTCCCATGGGGTTTGGGGGGGTCCCAATGGGGGTCTCATGGGGGGATTTGGGGTCCCAGTGGGGGTCCCATTGTGGGATTTGGGGTCCCAATGGGGATCCCATAGTGTGGGGGGGTCACTTGGGGGTCCCATGGGGGGATTTGGGGTCCCAACGGGGTCCCATGGGGTGGGATGGGGGGGGGGGGTCACTTCGGGGTCCCATGGGGTGGTGGTGGGGGTCACTTGGGGGTCCCATGGGACCTCAAAGGGGTGGATTGAGGAGTTTTGGGGTGGTTTCGGGGTGGTTGGGGATGGTTGAAGGTCTCATGGTGGGACCACGATGGTGGTTGTGGGGCAGGGGGTGACCCAGAGACGTCGTGAGGATGTAGTTATGGGGTCTGGGGGGTCCATAATGACATCAAGGTGGAGGTTTGGGGGTGGTCTGGGGTGGTTTCGGGGTGGCTGGAGATGGTTGAAGGTCTCATGGTGGGACCACGAAGGTACTTGTGAAGCAGGGTTGACCCAGAGAGGTCATGGGGAGGTAGTGATGGGGTTGGGGGTCTATAATGAGGTAAACAGGGAGATTTGGGAATGGTTTTGGATGGTTTTGGGGTGGTCTGGGGATGGTTGGGGATAGTTGAAGGTCTCATGGTGGGACCACGATGGTGGTTGTGGGGCAGGGTTGACCCATAGAGGTTGCAGGGACGTAGTGATGAGGTCGGGGGGTCCATAACAACCTCAATGTGGAGGTTTGGGGGTGGTTTTGGGGTGGATGGAGGTGGTTGAAGGTCTCATGGAGGTGGTTGTGGGGCAGGGGGTGACCCAGAGAAGTCATGAGGACGTAGTTATGGGGGCGGGGGGGCCATAATGACCTAAATGTGGAGGTTTGTGGTGTTTTGGGGTGGTTTTGGGGTGGTTGGAGATGGTTGAAGGTCTCATGGTGAGACCACACAGGCGGTTGTGGGGCAGGGGGTGACCCAGAGATGATGTGGGGGCGTGGTTATGGGGTCAGGGGGGCCATAATGACCTCAGCGTGGAGATATGAGAGTGGTTCGGGGTGGTTTTGGGGTGGCTGGTAATGGTTTAAGGTCTCATGGTGGGACCACAGAGGTGGCTGTGGGGCAGGGTTGACCCAGAGAGTTCGAGTGGACGTAGTTATGGGGTCAGGGGGGCCATAATGATCTCAACGTGGAGGTTTTGTCATGGTTTGTGGTGGTTTTGGGGTGGTTTCATGTGGTGGAACATCTCATGGTGGGACCACGGAGGATTTTGTGGAGCAGGGTTGACCCAGAGAGGTTGTGGGAATGTAGTTATGGGGTCTGGGGGTCCATAACGACCTCAATGTGGTGGTTTGGGGTGGTTTGGGGTGGTTTGGAGCTGGCTGGACATGGTTGAAGGTCTCATGGTGGGACCACAAAGGTGCTTGTGAAGCAGAGTTGACCCATGGAGGTTCATGGAGACGTAGTTATGGGGTCAGGGGGTCCATAACGACCTCAATGTGGTAGTTTGTGGTGTTTTGGGGTAAATTTGGGGTGGTTGGAGATGGTTGAAGGTCTGATGGTGGGACCACGATGGTGGTTGTGGGGCAGGGGGTGACCCAGAGAGCTTGAGGGGACGTAGTAGAGAGCAATGAGGTCTCCCCTGAGCCTCCTCTTCTTCAGACTAAACAGCCCCAGCTCCCTCAGTCGCTCCTCGTAGGGCTTGTTCTCCAGCCCCTTCCCCATCTTCGTTGCCCTCCTCTGGACCATCTCCAGCATCCTGACATCCTTCCCAAACTGGGGGGCCCAGAACTGGACACAATGTTCAAGGTGTTGGTCTCTCCAGACTGATACACAAATATCCAAAGGATCTGGCCTCCCCTGATGGTCCAAGCAGGCCGCTCAGGCCTGGGCCGTAACAGACTCATCTCTTCCATGACCCCTCTATGACCCAACTCTTGTGTGACCCCTCTGTGACCTTACTCTTCCAGGACTCGCTCTTCCAGGCACCTGGCAGTTGTATTCCACGCACTGCTGGCACCTCCCAGACCCTTTCCTTTCTCCTGTTACACTTCCAGCAGACATCCGGTAGCTTGGAGCCTCCCACAAGAGGCCAGAGAACCCCACACTCCTCCCAGTTGCTTGGAGACTCTCCCATCAGGCTTTTCTTCCTGGTTGGCCATTCCAGAGCACAATCCCAGCACGGCATCTGCCTTCCGGGGCGTTCCGCTGGTTTTTACCCACAGACACTCTCCCCCATCATCACCCTCACTGAGCTCAAGGCAATCAAAACACTCCAACAGAGAGGGCTCCCCTCAGTTGGGCTGTTGACCTCGCCATGCTCATGAGGGGAACACTCTTAACTCCTAAGGGACTTCTTCCTGTGGTTTCTAACGTGTCCAAAAGCTTTGCGTCTCTGCTGCCACTTGGAGTGCCATCCTCCCCTTGCTCTGAGGTGCCAGACCAAAGGGCCTGGCTACCACACCATCTCCCAGACACTGGAGTGCCATTGCCAAGCTTTTTGCTATCAAGCCTGGCTTTGTCCACCTCCCTCCCCCCTCCTGTCCCATTTCAAGTTCTATTGATGAGCCCTGCAAACTTCCTGGCCAAGCACCCTTTTGCCCCTGGGGGACAGGTGTACTCCATCCTTTCTCAGCAAGCAGGATGTTGCGTGGGCCATCCCATGGTCAAAAACACCAACGTTTTGCCCCGACACCAGGTTCGGAGCCAGCTGTTTCTTTCCTGCCTCTTCCTACTCTTGCCCTCATCATTCCCTGTGACAGGAATGACAGAGGAGAACACCACCTGTGCACGTGATCCCTTTGCCATTCGTCCCAAGACCCCAAAGCCCCTTTGAATTGCCCTCAGCTTTCTTGTGGGGTTTTCATGACTGCCTACTTGGAAAATCAAGAGTGGGTAATAATCCCCGGGCTTAACCAGAACTGGGCATTTTCCTGCAACATCTCCAAGCGAGGCCCAGGAGGCAGCAGAATTCCCCACGGAACGGGTCCGCTCTGCAGATCAGGCCTCCTCTTCCCTTCAGAAGGGAGTGCTCCTTCGACAAGGACCCATCTGTTCTTCTTTCCAGAAGCCCTTTGGAAGGATGGCTTCGGGTGCCTTAACCTGGGCAATGTTTCTGGGCTGTCAGACCCCCACAAAGAGGAGAGAGGAGACCAGGGCTTTGTGTGACTCCTTTATGTGGAGCGCGCTGCCCGCCGGCTGCCCAGCACCGACACCGCCCCTCTGGGTGCCCTGGTGGGCCTGGCTGGCCGTATCGGTGCTGGGCAGCCGACGGGCAGCGCGCTCCGGCGGCGGTGGTGAGCCTGGCGGCACCTTCAGCAGGCGGGGCAGGACAGGATCCTCCAGGGGCTGCTTGCAGAAGGCCTAGAGAAAAGAGGGGGACAGTGAGGGGGTTGCGGTGGGAGCTGCCCCCTCACCTGGCCGTGCTCGCTGCTCTCGTGGAGGAAGCTGCTCAGTGCACGGCACAGGTCGGGTGCTTCACATTGCTGGGTGCAGGGAATGGGTTGTCAAAGGCAGCCCTGGGGTGCCCTGATGCCCCCGCACAGGGCGCCCAGGCCTGGTGCTGCCACCCCCTGCGCCTCCCCCTTACCTGTAGAGACAGCGGAAGGTGCAGCGCAGCCCCGGGAGTGCCCTCGGAAGTGCAGCGGCACCGCAGCAATGCTCGGGATGATCCAGCCTGCATCGGAGGAGGAACGCTGGCACTGGTGCCCCACACCTGCCACCACTGAGCCCTTCACAGCCCTCACCCCAGTGCTCCCCATCCCATTTCTAGCACTCTCAGTCTCCTGCCCTTGGCTGTGCAGCTCCGCCGGATACAGCCTCCGCTCCTGCCCTGTCCCTTACCTGCATCGGCCACGGCGTCACCCGCGACAGGTTTGGAGGAGGTGCTCCAGCTGCCCTGGTCCAACGGTCGCTGGGCTGGGCCCGCACATGGGCTTGGTAGAGGGCACCTGGTCGCAGGTCCAGCACTGCTTTCCTGGCTGCCCGTCGGACCTGCAGGGCCTGGAGGGCAGAGCCAAGCTGGAGATGACGGCTGCTGGGGGGCAGCCGGTGCTGGGTGGGGATCTGTCGTGCCAGACCCCACGCAGGCCATGGATCAGAGGTGGGCAGGGCTGCTCGGGAGAGCCTTGCCTATGCCTTACCTGCCCATCAGGGCTCTTCTCCACAAGTGAAGCAGGCCTGGGAGTCCTGTGAGGCTGTATCCTGGGTGGGCTGCGGGGCATCTGTGAGCACCGTTGGGGATGAGGATGCGACGCTGCAGCGTCCACGCGGCGCTTGGTTCAAGAAGCCTTCTGTCAGACTCAGGAACAAAAAATCCAAGTTAAAATAGTCAATGAACATTTTAAACACTCTACAGCATGTCAAACTGATCCCCCTGCCCCCCCCCAACAACCCCACGCCCCTAGCGGATGCACCGCTGCAGGATGCTGCTTTTGGCTCTGGCTGCCTTCTCTCTCTCCTTCTTCCTGATGGGGTCCAGCTCAAAACAGCGCCAGAGCCGCAGCGTCTCATCAGCAGCTGCTGAGGCCACTGTTGCACCATCAGGGCTCATTGCCAGGCTCAAGACTCTGCCAGTGTGATCTGAGGAGGAGAGGTGCAGTCAGGGATGGGCCAATTACCCCACGCCCTGCTCCCTCTGCTTCTACCGCCACGGTCACATTTACTCCCACACGCCCCGTGATCCTCACCGGCTTGCAGAGCTGTCCCCACCCCGTGCTGCAGCAGCAGCAATTCACCCCCTGGCTGTGCATTTGGAGCAGCAGTGTTCCTTCAGCAGCCCACAGGACCACCTGCCCCGAGCAGCACGCGCCCCTGGGCACCGCTGGGCATCAGGGACGCTCCGGGCTAGAGCACCGCTCTGATCAGACCAAGGATCGCCCCTGCCTTCAGCCTCAGCAGCCCTCCCCTCCCCAGGCCAAGGGCCCAGCCTACCTTGCAGCTCAGTGACCTTGGCCAGCGTTGGGTACTTCCAGATAACCAGCTGGTTCTGGGCAGAGCCGTGGCCTGAAATGAGCTCCTTGTAGCTGGCTGACCACAGGATGGAGCACACCTGGGAAGAGGCAGGTAAGACAAGCTGCTTGTGCTGATGCTCGCCACCCAGACACCAGCACGGTCCCCTCCTTTGCCGGGCCTCGGGAGCCAGCAACTCTGTACGGGCGTCCAACAGAAGGTGTTTCTGTCCAAGCTGACGGTCACGGCTCACCTGGGAACGGGCATCAACAGCCCCGAGGCAGGTGCCAGAGCACACATTCCAGATGCGGATGTGTCTGTCGCCAGTCCCGCCTCCGGTGGCCACAACATTTGACTGCCACGGACACCACGCCACAGCCTGCCAGAGGAGGGTTATAATCCTGAGCCATGCCAGAAGCAACCTGTGCACAGGCAGCGCTGCACAGCTGCCTTGCACACAAACACCTGCCCACAGCTGCCCTGCGCTCACCTTGACAGCACTCTGGTGCTGAGTGAAGGTCTGCACAGGAGCGAGTTCTCCACTGCCCCCCCAGCTGCGCGGCCAGATGTTCACCAGGTTGTCAGCGCCGCCACTGGCAAGGTAGCGCCCGTCCAGAGACCACTTGAGTCCACACACCTCCTGTGTGTGACCGGCAAGGGTGGCCACGTGGTGCTCAGCCACTCGCACATCGTGGTGGTGGATGTGGCCACTGCGGGCCCCGCTGCGGAGAGAAGCCTTGCAGGGTCAGGATGCACAGATTGGCATCCCAAGCCATTCTGGCGCTGTTGCAGGACCGCTCTGCCTGCCGCTGCCTTTCAGACCAGTGCTACCAGCAGCGCTGCTCTCTCGGCCTGAGGGAAGCAGCCACAGCAGCTCTTCACAGCTTCAGCACCAAGGCCAAGAGAGGCCTTCTCCCCACAGTCCAACACAGCAGGACGAGGAAGGATCCCAAGGCAGCACAGGAACCGCTATGCCTGACCTGCACCGCTCGCAGAGCCAGGATAAGAACCCACCCCAGCTCCACACTGCCCTTCACAACCCCCCACCTGCTGCTTTACCTGGAGAGGGTGGAGCTGTTCCAGCTGAGACACCCCACACGGGAAGAAACTTCGGAGAAGTTTCTGCTGCTCAACATCCCACAGCTAGAGAAGGAGAGCAAGAAGTTCCCCACAGCAGGAGGAAAGCCCAGCCCTCTTGCTTTGCCCTAGGAACCTCACGGCACAGGCTCTGCCACTCATCCCTGTCAGTACGGGAGCACGGATCAATTTGTACCTCACACCTCCACAACGGAGGAGGACTTGAGGAGTCAGAATACCCCAAACCAAACTCAGCCGGGCTGCTACAGCTGCTCACAGCCTGTGGACACTGCCAGCCCATGCCAGCTAAGGCAGAGCGCATCGCATCCCTTCTGTGCCAGCCAAGCTTTTGTCCCGAGGCCCCACAGCTCCAGCAACCTCTAAACATCTCTACTTTTACCCCTGTACTCACCTGCACCTCAGCATTGCTTGTGCCAACTGCGAGGTAATGTCCATCTCCGCCCCATGACACAGAGGAAACATAATCAGCCACGCGCTCCACCTCCATCAGCTTGATGATCTGCCCAGAGGTGTGATGCCACAGGTAGACAGAGGTGTCCAGGGCCACTGCCAGCACGTTCCGAGCACTCCAGTCAAGGAGATTCAGATCTACAGTTTGCAAGAGCAATGCAATGCCAGTCTCACTGTGCTTACCCGCAGAGCCCTGCCCTTCCCCAGCGCTGATGGCAGCTCTTCCACCGGCACCGGGGGGCTGTGCGCACACACACGGACACACACGCAGGGAAGGGGCGGCCTTCTGGCTCTCACCGTGCCCAGACAGTCGGGTCAGGCAGCCCTGACCCAAGTGCCCTGCACAGCACTCTGCACCACTCTTCCTACCAGGCTGCACAGGGACACTCCACAAGTGCTCCCTGCCAGCCTGAGGGCATCAGACACTGAAAGAGCCCAGTCAGAGCTCCAGTTCCTTGCAGCACACCGTCCTGGGAACCGCACTCCGCTGCACAAGGATCTCAATGCCCAGCACTCATCATTGCAGCCCACTTACAGTAGTCGTTGAGGATGTCTGGTGCATCCAGGACCCGCTCTGCCGTCGACGGAATGGATTTGGCAGTCCTCCTCCTGGATCCACCCATCATCCTCTGACTGCAGAGCACCTCCAGGTTCTTCTGAGAGCCTGAGTGCAGAGTAACACCTCTCTTAACCTAGTTTACTCTTTCCTCCCAGCTAAGCACTGCTCAGCCAAGCAGAAACCTCTTCTGCTGAAAATGAAATTTAGTGACAGTTAAGGCACAAAGCAAACAGCAGGGAGTTCGAGGCCTTTGCAGCCATCAGGAAGGTTTGTCACCTGCAGTGCCAGTAAGCACCGGGCAGCTTTTCTAAATAAATTCACTGTAGCTGTTATGCAGCCCCTCAGCCTCTGGAAACCTGAGGATCAGGGAGACTCCGGGGTGCACAGCAGCTCCCAGAAGCCAACTGGTGCCTCCCGTGTCCACATGTGAAGCCTCTGTGTTGCTCTTCCCCTGCCCAGGTGTCTCCAGCCGCATCAAGTCGCACACACCCCGCACCTTACCTGCCGCAGCGTTCCGTGCCTTTCCACTGAGGCACAGGATCTTCGCCTCTTCCGGATCAAAGCCGTTCACGTTCGCTGCCCAGGCTTTCCGGTGCTCCTACACAGACAATCCACCCTCAGCACGATGCACGCCAAACACAATGCACGTGCTGCCCTTCAGGCTGCAGCTGGCAGAGCACACAACAACGCCCCTTTCTCCTAGAATCAGGACATTCTGCCTGATACGTCTGAAAGCCTCATTAGCCCAAAGTTGGGGGGTGCTACCACAAGTGGCAGAGGCTCTTCCCCCTGCCCAGGCAAACACTCCTGCACAACAGCCACACTCAGGCTCCCGTGCACCCATCCCATTCATGGGCCCTACAGCTTCTACCGAAGCCCAGGCTCCCGAAGCCCAGACACGGAAGCAGCGACGGTTGGGACCATCAGCATCACACACCCACTTGATAGAAATTACAATTTCCTTCTTGTCATCACTGTAACTCAGCCACATGCTCACCTTCTTGGCAGGTGACTCCTCAGCAGGGTCCTTCTCTTTGGTGAGAAGGAAATTGGCCAACTCCATCCGCATCGTGCTGCGGTTGGGAATGTAGCGATCTGGCCCAGCACTTGGTGCCTTCCTCTGGATCCAAAATCCAGATTCACCTGCATTCAAAAGCGTAAATACTGTCTTACAGCTATTCAACAGCCTAGAGGAGAGCTTTCCTGAGACAGCCAATCCAGCACTTTTCCACATCACACCTACCTAGCAGGACTCACAGAGCTCAAGCCATCCCAATCCCAACTAAATTGTATTTCCGGCCCCCCCTGCCTAGTGGCACTGCTTCGGGACAGCCAACGGGCAACTCCTTGGGTCTAGCGCAGCAATTCCAGAGTTCACAGAGAAAGGCAGGATGCAAAAAATCCTCTAACAGCCTGTCAAGCTGTTGGAAGGCAGTGCCAGCAGACAGTTGTGCCAGCAAGGCTTGGCTGGGGGGCAGCAGCTCACAGCAGCTCTGCCTGTCGCCCACCTCCTCCTGCCTGAGCAGCAGCCCTGCCAGGGCAGCGTGGCACGGAGCCCAGAGCCCCTCGGCTCCAGGCAAGCAGCCCAGGCGACGCACCCCGCACCCCCTGTGCCGCTGCCCATCCCCGCTCACCGGCCGTGCTGGGCAGCGTCTGGCTCGAGCCGGGGAAGCGACTGGCCGGCCTCATGGGCGCCGTGCCCCTGGAGGGGCTTCGCCCGCGGCCGCTGCTCTCCTTCGCCTGGTGCTGCCACACGGGCAGCGCCTTGGGGATCGTCGGGGACAGGTTCAGTAGCGCGAGAGGGACCGCCTGGAGCGTGAGCTGAGCCATAGCCTGCGGGGGGGAGGGGGCATCAGCGGGGGCAGTGAAGGGACCGGGCTGTGCCCTCCCTGCCAGGGACCCCCCGGGGCCGCTCCCAGAGCCCCTCACGGACACCCCCATCACACCCCTGGCCTCTTAGGCCACCACCCCAATCGCACCCCCCTGGCCCCTCAGGGCACCCCCCGACCCTTCATCGCACTCCTCGCCCATCTGAGCAGCCCCTCATCGCACCCCTGGCCCATCAGGGCATCCTCTGACCCTTCGTCGCACCCCCTCATCGCACCCCTCAGGGAAACCCCCAATTGCACTCCCCACCCTTTCAGAGCACCCACCAATCGCACCCTCCACCTCTCAGGGCAGCCCTTCATCGCATTCCCTGTCCCTCAGGAACCCTTGCTCACCGCACCCCCCCGCCCCTCAGGGAGCCCCCTCATCGCCCCCCGTGCCCCCCAAGGACTCCTGCTCATCCCACCCCTCACCCCGCAGGAACTCCCGCTCATCGCACCAATGACTTCCCATCGCACCCATTCATCGCACTCCCCACCCCTCAGGGAACCCCCTCATCGCACCCCCCGCCGCTCAGGGCACCCCCTCACCGCACATCCCGCCCCTCATCGCACACCCCCATCACAACTTTGCCCCCCAGGAAGCCCCCCTCACCGCAACCCCGACCCCTCATGGCACTCCCCTCCTTTCAGGGTACCCCCTCATCGCACCCCTTGCCCGGCAAGGCACCCCCGACCCCTCATCACGACCCCCTCATCGCATTCTCCGCCCCTCAGGGACACCCAAATCACACCCCCCGCCGCTCAGGGCACCCCCCAGTCGCAATCCACCACCGCACCCCCCGCCCCTCAGGGCACCCCCTCATCGCACTCCCCCTAGCCTCAGGGCACCCTCCCATTGCACCCCTCGCTCCCCAGGGACCCTGCCTCATCGCACTCCCCACCCCTCAGGGAAACTCCCATCGCATGCCTCCCCCCTCAGGGCACACATCAATCCCACCCTCTGCCCCTCAGGGAATCCCAGTGTCGCACCTCCTGCCCCTCATCACACATCCCCATCACACCCGCCGCCTCTTCGGGACACCCCCTCATCGCACGCCCCACCCCTCAGATCACTCCTCATCGCACCCCTCGCTCCTCAGGGCACCCCCGAATCGCTCCCCACGCCCATCAGGGCACGTCCCCATTTCTCTTCCCGCCCCTTAGGGACCCCCCCCCCATCACAGCCCCGGCCCCTCAGGGACCCCTCTCATCGCACCCCCCAACCCCTCAGGGACGCCCTCGCCCCTCAGGGCACCCCCCTAGTGCACCCCCCCGACCCTCAGCGCCCACTCCACCACAACCAGGAGTTCCGTTTCCTCTTCTATCCCGTCATTCTTCTCAAAAAAAAAAAAAAAAATGCTTGGGCGTCTTTAACTCTAAAAGCGATTCGTGTTGGAAATGGTCTGGTTGCAGCTGTGGAGTTCACACAATTTTCAAACACTGCCTTAGAAAGCTGTCCCTGTTGTGAAACGATCCACAGTCCTGGACTGGGTCTGTTGATAAGTGGAGAAAAAATCTAGGAAAAAGATTACACGAGTAATCTTTTATTACTCAGTGCCATTCACTCAATTGAAAGGCTTGGCTGTCTGAATGGTGAGAGAATTTGCTAATTCTTAGTAATCAAAATGTGCCAGGCTCGCTACTCCAAGGACTGAAACTCCAAATTCACCGGGGCGGGGGATTTATTGATTCCACGGATCTGGGGGCGGGGTTGTTTTCACTCGTGACAGTTCCGGAGCGATACCAAAAGTGCCAGCTAACAAACTCTCTCGGACTTTGTTTGGAGTTTTAGAAGGTATCTACTAAATCTGGAAAGTATCGATAACCTTCTTTTCGGTGTAACTCGGTAAAACCTATTTGTCAATAATCTCCGGGGAATTTCCTTAATAATCCCAAGTATTAGTCGACTATGCGTGGGCATTGTTGCTTTGGGAAAGCCCACATATTTCTGTAACTGAACGAACGATTTCCATCAGGGCTCTCCCTAGAACTACTTTCTTTAAGTGTTTTAAAGATTTTCTGGTCCCCTGTGTAATTTATCCTGTTCCCTGTTGGCCAGTTCCCTTAAAAGTAAAGAAGGAATTAACACCCGCCCAGGGGGTGTGACAAACCACCCACTCTTTTGCTCTTTCGCCTGTAATGTCTTAATTAATCTAAAATCCTTACTATCATACCTAGGAGCTGTTTCTGGCAATTCCGTTTCTTTCTCTGGCACTCTTTCTGCAGCCTCTTTAGCAGCTTTATCAGCCAGTTGATTTCCCAATCCAGTATCGGATTTCTCTGACTGATGCGCCTTACTGTGCATAATAGCCACTGCTCTCGGTTTCTGAACGCTGGATTTTTCAAGGTGGTGTGTGTGCTTCATTCCAGTCGCTTGTGCTGTTAAAAGCCCCCCCTCTTTCTGCATGGCTCCATGGGCACGCACAACTCCAGAGACATGTTTAGAATTTGTCCATCCATTCACTCTCTTGTCCTGACTCAAATCCAAGCCCCTGCTCAGGGCAATTAATTCGGCTTTCTGAGCAGACGTTGTTGACGGCAAAGCACGAACTTCCACTACGGAGCTCCTTGCGATAACTGCATATCCCTACCAACCTCTTTCCTCCTCGCTCCCATCCGCAAAAAATTCCCGCTCTGGACTCACAAGTGGTTGATCTTTCAAGGTCCGGGCGGCCAGAATAGACTTCTTCAATTGTCTGCAAACAATCATGCTCAGGCTTCCTTCCCTTCTGCGTGGTGAGCAGAGATAGAAACATCGCCGGGTTAACAACTGAGGTGGTCCTGAGGAGGACATCACCTTGCTCCAAAAACACCAGCTGGGACTTCAACCTTCGACTGGGAGACAGCCGATGTCCTCGCTTTTCTTCCAGGACAGTGATAACCGTATGCGGTAGAGAAAGTTCACTGCGCGTCGCTGCTCTCCCAGAAATTCCGATAACACTCTCGGCGGTGCTTTCATTACAGACAATTTCAAATATTTGTAAGCTGTTCTGCTATTATCAGGCCAACCCAAATGCTGAGGGGGGGGATGTCTTTAGTGCCTCATACAAAGGCTTTACTGATAGTCCATCGTTTGAAATCCAGAGTCGACACCATCCCACCCTCCCAAGAAGTAGTCTCTCCTCACGAACTGTCTGTGCTGCTGGGTGGTGACAACGAGCTGCTTTTCTCTCCGCTGTCCCTGTTGTATCTCAAATCCAAGGAAGTCGCTATTCCCTGCACCACCTTCTCTCTGGACAGTCTACATCCACCCCGCCCGAAAAAGCTGAAGAGACTAATAGGCAGTCCTAAGGAAACTTCTCCAGCAGTTGTAGCAATACGGATATCATCCACATGCTGTAATATTGTTCCCCCATCATTTCCTTTTTCCATATTTCTAGTTCTTTGGCGAATTGATTTCCAAACATTGTTGCACTGTTTTAAAATCCTCGGGATTTATTCTACCAGTTTCAGCATTTTCCCATTCCAAAGCAAAGCCATTCCCGAATACATCATTTCATCTCCTTTTTGTTTTCTTCTTAGAAAAAGCGTTACTTTCAAGAAAGTGCTATAATTTAGTGAGCCATTAAAAGGCCATCGTTCTCCTTCATCTCGTTTACACAACGGCCACCACTGATTACAGTATTTAATTCCGCCCCCAGGCTAATTGCTTCCAATGCATTAAAACGCACTCCAGAGGAGATTTCTTTACAACACTTACACCTCCTTGCGATGATTCCCCACCCATATTTCAAACAAGTGATTACGCACCTACTGACAAATCACAAACAAGCACCAACTGACAGCAATTACAACCCCTGCTGTCTCAAAATCTTAAGTAAATTCAGCAAATCATGTCAAAGTCCGTTTATAAAACAACATATCTAGGTCTGTTTTCCAAACTGAAACAAAGGAGGACTCTTAACTCTTCACACACACAACCCCGAATCACACAGACAACCACACACGGAGAGTCTCTCACGCAGAGAGGATCTCAAATCTCAAGGAAACGGAAACCAAAATCGCCATTATATTCCAAGCCAAAAAACGGATTATATATCAAACATACCAAATTCCAATCCGCAACCCAGATTGTGTACCAAATTCCAAATTAGGTACCGTACTAGACCAGCCCTGCAGGGCTCCTTGCTTAGGAGCGGACAACCAAAGCAGTCCAAACAGCAGAAAGAACGCTTTAATTCTTTGCTTACGAGTGCAATCCTTGCTTCCAAGACACGGTCCGGAGCGGGGGTGGAGGTGCCTCCACCCCTATCGGTCCGAAATCCTGAAAGCAGGTCCCATCAGGGTCGCCAAATGATACCGAAAATGCCGACAAATTAATTCTCTCAGACTCCTTTTTGTATTTTAGAAAGCAGCATCCTTTATTCAGCCCTGGGCATATGAGAGAATGATTCTCCTCAATCCTGGACAACGAGACAGTACCTGGTCACAGTAAATAATCCCCCTTATATGGACTTGTATAAATTCTCCCTGCACATTCTACTACTTTCCAAAGACTCATTTTATTACAAACTTCAACACAGCCAATCTCTGCTAGTTAGAGCTTAAGAGCTCTGTTTGACCTTGCATTTCTAAGACAAAATCATGGTCTGCGTACTGATTTTTTAAAAAAAATCACACACATACTGGATCAGAAGAACAGCCCGTGTCCGTCTGTCAAACTTGAAGAAACACTGCCACTTAGATATCACTTAGGTGAAGTTCGTTAGAAAACCAATTCTACAGAAAAGCAATTCTATTTAGGTCAAAATATTCCATTCCCTGCCAAAACAACCGCTTCTTGTATCAGGTTCAGTCGGATAGCGGTGAACGAGAGGTAAAGAGGGAGAAGTTGAGCAATCTCCCTTGTGTCAGGCTGTGGGAAAGGAAGATCCAGTGATTAGAAAAAGTCACTAAGAGGTGATTTGAAACCAGGATCGGTCCCGGTAGGCATTAAACAGTATTATTTGAAGATGGAAGCTAAGCTCGGGTTAGTATCGGTAATTCAAAATTCTTGAGATATAAGTAGTTGTGGAATAGGAGTGAAAATATAATACCTCAGATTCACCAATCAAAAGTCGAATGGAAAGTGTTACCATTTAGCAGAGAGTTTTAGAGTAACAAATCAAATTGTCCAGGACACACATTCAGTGGCAGCAAATCCGTGTGCTCTTTGAAGAGCTTTAACTGAAAAACAGAGTTGCTTTACAGTGCCAGACTTATGAGATGCCTTCTTCGGCATCCCCCTTCTTTCTTTTGAACGGGGAAAAGGTTGAAACGTGCAGAAAACCTCAGTCTCCATGGACTGTTCTACCCCAATGATCTGAAAAGCGTGCAATAATTTTTGGAACTCAATTAGCCAAAGATCAATCGGCCTGGGCGGGGGCTGCGCTGCTGGCTCCCGCATAGCTGAGCCGAGCCGAAGGGTCCCGGGCCGGTCGGGCAGCCGTGCCGCGGGCGCTGCAGCTCCTCGTCCCGCTCCGCTCCGGCGGCAGCACCGGCTGGGAGCGCTCCTGCCCGCGGCGCGGGGATCAGGCTGGAGCAGGGGCTCCGTGGGCAGCGAACCCCGGCCCGGCTTCCCGAAGAGGAGTCCCGGCCGGGAGGGGGGCAGGGGCTGCGCGGGGAGGGGGGCAGGGGCTGCGGGCTGGGGGCAGTGAAAAGTTCAGCGTTGGAAGCTTTAAAAGCTGCTGCTGGGAGCTGCCAAGAGTGAAGATAAAGTTCTTAGTTCTGCCCCCTGGAGAGACCCTTCCAGGGCTGCTTTCAAACCCAGTCCTGATGATCAAATAGAAGAACAAGTTAGACAGAAGGTAAAAAATTAATTAAAGCATCTGTGCTTGTGTACGAGCCGGGCATCAGTAATTAATGGAATAGTGAGGGACTTTCTTGGCGTGGCATCGGTTGGAGGCAAAGTGAGATGGATTGAAGTGCATACGGAAGAAAAAAGTGTGTTAAGGAAGAAGAATTGTGAGAACTTAATAAGTGATGAATTATGAGGACATGGAGACCCCATGGAAAATTTGAAAGAATTTGTAGCTTCTGTAATCCGGAATTGAATTGAATTAAGGTGCCTTTTCAGTGGGAGATTTCGATGCGAGGACGGAGGTAGTGAAGGGGTGGGGCCCGCACTGCTCCCCCCGCCCGCCCGCTCACTCCAGGGACACCCGCACTGCTCCCCCCACCCGCTCACTCCGAGACCCCGCACTGCTCCCCCCGCCCGCTCACTCTGAGACCCCCGCACTGCTCCCCCCCGCCGCCATTGCGGTAGTTTTTATCTCCCGGGATCTCCTCCCGCAGCACGGCCGGGCGGGGCAGCAGAACTACAATTCCCGTGACGTCCTGCGCGAGCCCCGAGGATGGGGGACACGGGGGACAGGGGGCAGCTGGACATCTGCGGGACAGCAACAGGGGTGACGGAGACAGCGGGGGGGAGAGGGACAGGGGGGAAGGGGATGGAGAGGCACAGGGACAGGGGACAGCAGGGACAGTTATAAAGGGGACAGGGATAGGGACAGCAAGGACGGGGGGATGGGGGAGGACATGGGGGGGCAACTGGACATCTGTGGGGACAGGGACAGGGGACAGCCGTGACGGGGACAGGGGGGACAGGGGACAGCGGGAGACGGGGTGACTGGGATGAGGACAGGGTGAGATGGGGACATTTGTGGGGACAGGGACAGCCATGACAGAGACAGGGGGGGACAGGGGGAACAGGGGGACAGGTGAACAGGGGAACAGGGACAGTGGGAAGGGGGGGGACAGAGACAGCACGGACACCAGACAGAGACAGCGCCACATGTGGGGACAGCCGAAGGGATGCCGAGGACACCCAGGACCCCCGAGGTGACTTGGGGTGTCACCAAGGGACACACTGGGACAGGAGCATCACCAGGGGATGGCAGGAGGGGTGGAGAGCGACAATGGGTGACACTGGGGGTGGCACTGAGGGTGGTGGGTGACACAGGGGGTGGCACAGAAGGGACACACAAGGGACACGAGTGTCACCAGGGGACAGTGGGAGGGACATAGGGTGACAGTCGGTGACACTAGGGGACAGTGAGGGATGGAGAGTGACAAGGGGTCACACTGGGGCGGGGGGACAGGGAAACAAGGGGTGACACCGAGCAGAGGAGGTGACATACAATGTTGATGACACCAGGCTGAGTGGGGCAGTGGTCACATCAGAAGGACGGCATGTCATCGAGAGGGACCTGGACTGGCTGTAGAAGTGGGTTTGTGTGAACCTCATGAGGTTCAACAAGGCCAAGTGCAAGGTCCTACAGCTGGGTTGGGGCAACCCCTGGCATCAGTACAGGATGGGGGATGATGTGATTGGGAGTAGCTGTGCGGAGAAGGACTTGGGGTGCTGATTGATGAGAAGCTCAACAGGAGCTGGCAACGTGCGCTCGCATCCCAGAAGGCCAACAGTGTCCTGGGCTGCATCAAAAGCAGTGTGGCCAGCAGGGCAAGGCAGGGGAATCTGCCCCTCTCTTCCACTCTTCTGAGACACCACCTGGGGCAATGTGTCCAGTTCTGGAATCCACGATCTTAGAAGGCCACAGAACTGTTGGAGCGTGTCCATTGGAGGGCTACGAAGATGCTCAGAGTGCTGGAGCACCTCTGCTGTGAGGACAGGCTGAGAGAGTTGGGCTTGTTCAGCCTGGAGAAGAGAAGGCTCTGGGGGGATTTCATAGTGGCCTTCCAGTACCTGAAGGGGCTACAGGAATAATGGGGAGGGGCTTTTTACAAGGGCCTGTAGTGACAGGATGGAGGGGAATCACCTTAAAGTGGAAGGGGGAAGATTTAGATTGGACATTAGGAAGAAATTCTTCATGATGAGGGTGGTAAGGCCCTGGCACAGGTGGTCCAGAAAAGTTGTGTCTTCCCCATCCCTGGAGGTGTTCAAGGCCAGGTTGGATGGGGCCTTGAGCAGCCTGGTCTGGTGGGAGGAGTGGTGCCTTGCCTGTGTTAAGAATACCAGCAGCACTTTGTCAGTGCTACAGGGAACAAACTGTGAGGGAACAGAAGCTCAGAGCACCTGAGTGAGTTGGTTGAAGGCCAAGTGCAGGGACTGTGGAGCCCAGGGAGCAGGAGGACAAGGGAGAAGCTGCTCCAGGCCAGGCACAGGCAGTGTCGGCGTCCAGTGCTCCCCGAAGGGCAAGAGCTGCTGGAGTCGGGCAGCGTGAACCCGCTGTGGGGAGATCAGGTGGGGCTCTGCGGCGGGGAGGAGGCGGGGAGGGAGAGGCCTGACGCCGGCCCTGGGGGCACAGGTGGGCAAGCTGTCACGCTGGAGAGTCTATTTTACTCAGCAAAGCCTCTTCAATTCCAATATGCTGTTGTCGGTCCAATCCACCCCTTTTCTCCCAGTTATTATTGTAATGATAGTCATTAGAAACAGAACCCCAAAATTCATTGTGATTGAATTCTTTGAATCTTCATCTTTAGTGGGTTCCCTGGGTCCGGTTGTATTTTCCACTCAGGCTTTGGTCCCAGCTTGGTACCCAGGTGGTGAGCAGTTGGGGATCGCAGTTCTGCCATCCATGCAGCAGGAACCTTCTTAGTCTGTGAAGAATGAATCCAGGGTCCTTTTTGAGCTACCTTCATGCCTGTGTCTGTAGCTGAAAGTACCTGGTGTGGTCTTCTGCACCTAGGAGTTAATGGTTCTGAATCCCAGGACTTGATACACACCCAGTCTCCCTGCTGGATGGACATGCTGGGGTATCAAGCTCTAGGGATTTGTTAATAAACACCAATTTCTTCAGTCCCTGGAGAAGCTTTCTTAAAGGTATCAAACAGTAATTAATGTCCAGATTCCCTTGAGCAATGATATCTCCTGGGACACCAGGTTTCTTGATTACAAGTGTATTGGTTTTCCCTGTGGCTATCACTTCTGCTCTGTTTTTTACCCCCCTCTTTTTCCTGTCCCTTTTGGGGTCTACAAGCTGGCACCTCTTCTCTGTGGGACCTGGGAAGGTGCCGAAGCCCCGCCTCCCTCTCATGTCACAACGCTGTGTGGCCTCGGGCAGGCTTAGGGGACCCGTTGCCTCGGGAACGAGGTCAGTTGTGTTCCCCATCTCTCTGGCTGTGGACGTGCTGAGAGTGTGTCCCTGCATCCCCTGAGGAGTGGGAACAGACAGAGTTCCGAGCGCTTCAGGAGCACGCACTGCTTGTCACAGGTTTGTCCGGTGTTGCTGCTTGGGTGAAGGAGGAGAACTAACTCGGGGGTTTTACTGCAGCTTTACCATGGTCTGGTCATGAAACAGGGTGGGGAGGCCTTCTGTTCCCCCTTAGGAAGGGTAGCACAGCCTGGAGACCCAGGGCTTTTCTTTTGGGTCTGCCATGAACAGGATTCTGGATCCTCAAAGTCCCGTGGTTGCACTTTCCTGGTGACTGATTTCCTTGTTTTGTGGATGCTTCGTCGGACTCCTGAGACGGTGGGAGCTGAGTGGCCACTGTGCTCCCAGAGCCCAGATCACCTCCCACTCCCCAGATGCTGCCGGATCGTAGGTGGCTGAGCCCTGCTGAGCGCTGGGTGTCTGTGAAAGGACCTCCTCTGGCCAGCACGTGTGGGAATTGTCACCTCGTAGCTCGAGTCCATGGCACACATGGGTAGCGTTGGCCAGGGCTGGCTGTGCTCAGCAGGGTGAGCTCCCTCCCAGGAAATCAGAGCCTGAGCAGTGTGCCAGAGAAACTTCGTGCTCATGCTCTCTTTCAGAAATGCTTTCAAGCCTTTTTCTGGGAGCAGTTGCCATCAGCCCACCCAGTTTACACCACCTTTGCCCCTACAGAGGTGATGGCTTGGCTCTGCCAGCAAAGGGCAGCAATGCTTGCAGATAGGGTTCCCTCGTCCTTCCTCTGTGTCTCTGCACGGTGCTGCTATAGTTGGCTTTCCAGAGTGGAAGGTCACTGTCAGACTTCCATCCAGGGAGCACTGTAGTTTCCTCCATCTAAGAGGAAGAGGCCATGGGACAGGACTCAGCAGGATGATGGACAACAGCTGGGCACATGGAAATCTTTGCTGTTTCCTAAGAGCTTTGGTGGTCTAGACCAGAGTTGTTCATGACAATTAAGCCACACAATGCAAGATGGAGAAATCTTTTGAGAGTGAGCAGCCAATGCTGCCTCTTTTATGGTACCTGTGAAAGAGAAATACTCAGCCCTGCAGTTAACACCTGAGCGGTGAAACATTACTGAGGGAAGGAAATGGTCCTGTATCTTCTCCTGGAGCATCTGGAGCTGGTCTCTGGGTGCCAGCAGAGCCTGGCCCAGTCTGGCTCGTGCCTGCACTCCTGCCGCACGTGCCTGCCAGGTCTGGAGAGTCGATCCAGGCTTCTGGTGCTGGGTGGTGCTTTGTTGCTGCCGCCGGCAGCTCGTGGTCCCATCCCAGAGCCATCCTGAGGTTCCCCGGCCCTGCCTGGCTCAGGCAGCCGGGTCCTGTGAGGTCGCTTGCAGCAGCACCGGTGAGCTGTGTGGGGAAATGTTCCCTGGGGTGGCCGTGGGGTGACGGGGCTCGGGGGGCCGGGAGGGTGTCCTTCACCAGGAGCCTGGGCATTTCTTCCTCTCCTCCCCGGGGACGGCGACTGACCCTGCACTCTCTCCATTTCACAGCACGCGACACCCTTTGGCAGCACCGGCGCCAGCGATGAGGAACAGCTCCTCATCCCCAGCTCTGCCGAACGCGCTGCCGAGCACCAACACGGCCACGGGGACAGAGTGGAGCTGCCCCATCTGTCGCCGCCCTTGGAGGGCCAAGGGCTTGGCACAGCCGTGCCAGCACAGCTTCTGCCTGAATTGCATTGTGACCTGGGCACACAAGACACCCTTCTGCCCGCTCTGCCGAGGACGGATGGAGAAGGTCAGGGCTCCTGTGGAGGACGGAGGTGTCTCCTTCACGCTGTGTGTCACCTCGCAGGCGCCGCCCCCAGTGATCAGCAGCGCCCCGCGCCCCACGGTGTCCCCTCCAGAGGGGATCTCATTGCAGGGAGAGCAGGGGGCTACTGGGACAGATGCCAGGGCTACTGTGGGTGGCCTCCTGCCTGAGGACTGGGCAATACTTTTCCAGCGACACCAGCATCTCATTGACCCCGTGCTGCCCTGGCTGCGCCGCGAGTTGGAGGCAATGTCTGAGCAGCTGTGGTACCAGGTCATGGAAGAAGAAAGTGAGATCCTTTATTTCCTGTGCTGCTGTGGGCTGGACAAGAAGGCTCTGGTCCAGGAGCTGCAGCCTGACTTCAAGGAACACACAGCCCCGCTGGTCCAAGGCCTCGTCAGTGCCATCGTGGAGCTGTGCGGCGAGGAGGCGCAGTGGCTGCAGCGCTTCTACGCTGCTGGGGATGAGACTGAGAGCCCTGCAGGCAGCCCCAGCCCCACCACCTCTCGAGGGGGCTCTCCCACCCAGCCCCCAGCCTCCTCCAGCACTTCTGAAGGCTCCAACACGGAAGAGCAGCCCAACACATCTCAGGCTGCTCTATGCCAGAGTCCCAGTCGGCCCCCATCAGCTGCTGTCCCTGCAGAGCAGGAGCAGCCCCAGGAGCCAGAGGAGGTGGCCGTGCCAGGTCCCTCTGCCCAGGGCTGCAGCCACAGCCCCTCTTCTACCCGCCGGGGCAGGGACCGTTCAGCCAGGGGGCCCCGGCGCCCCCCGAAGAGGAGGGCCCCTGGCTCCCAGGACTCTCCGCAGCCCAGCAAGAGGCCCAACCGTCGGCAGCACTAGCAGGGCTCCAGAGACTTGTTAGTCAGGAGAAAGGAAATAAACCCTGTTTCTGTTCCACAGTCTGTGGGTGCTGCTCGGTGTCCCATCTCCTTCTGCCCTTCCCAGCCCCCTCTGCCCCACTCCAGGTGGCACCAACCTGCCAAGGGTCATTGCCCTGGAGCCCCTGGTTGGATCATTGGTGTCTCCTCCTGCAGGAAAACCTTCTGCAGCCACACAGCCGCAGCGCATTTGTACCAACATTTGTACCCAACATTTGTACCACATCTCAACTCTAGGATGCTCCGTCACAGGATAACACCGAGTCTGGGTCCTTGAAGGGCTTTTCCTTGATATTTAACAACACTGTTGGTTTCCATTATGGAGTTTCTTGGCAGTCTTCAAGACATCCCCATTGCAACTGTGATGTTTCTAGCAGTATGGCTGCTGGATTTAACAGGTCACGTGGTGAAGTGGCAGGGGCTGATTTTGGAACAGTCCTAAAAAAAAATAGGCTCTGCTCCTGGGCACCGGTGCTGGGGGGCAGTGTCAGCCCCCTCCCTGCTCCCTCGCCAGACACCCCCAGGGATGGTGTCAGGGATATGAGAGCTGGAGGCTATGAGGGAGCTGGGAAAGGAAGTGGGGGACACAGAGGGGTCCCGGGGCTGCCTGAGACGGCCCCCAGATGCTGGTAAGGGAAATTGCTGTTGCAGGAGAAGTGTGAGTGGGCGAGCAGCATCACTCTGGGCTGGGACCAGGGTTCCAGCCAGCAAGAACCTGGTGAGGGGAAGGAGCTGTGCTCCCTGCAGGGAGTCCCAGGGCAAGGAGGGAGCCTGGCCAGGGCAGCTCCGGAGGCCCAGGAGGAAGGGAGAGCACTGAGAGAGCATGGAAAACGCAGGGCATGGGGTTGGGGGTAGAAGAGAGCTCCAGTCCTGCACTGGTCCCACACCCTGGGGGTCCCAGCAAAGGGCCCTGAGGCACTGCCAAGGCCCAACCAGTGGCAAGAACATCCTCAGCCCAGGCTCACCCCCATTCTGGTGGGGACAGGCTCAGGCAAAGCTGGGGAGAAAGGGCAGGTCATGCGGGGTGACCCCAGGCAGTGGGGGGGCGGGGGGGGAGGTGCACCCAAAGCCCTTCCTCACCAGGGCTGGGCTGAGGACGCACTGAGGGCTCTCCTGGCTCCGTTGGAGCCAGCACCACCCAGGCAGGCTTTGCCATGCAGTCCAGCCACCCGGCACGGGGACAGAGTGACTGATCAGTCCCTGCACCCCTCCCCTGGCGAGCTGGGAGGGAGCCCCCAGGGTGAAAAATCCCAGGGGATTCAGCCCCCCAAACCTGGCAGGAGCAGAAGATGGTGCTGGGTGGATGGAAATCACAGTGTGCCATAGTGGCTCTAAAGGGGACTCTCGAAGGTGGACACAGGCCGCTATAGAAGCTGGTTGGAACCTTGGTCCCAGCCCAGAGCAATGCTGCTCACCCACTCACACTTCTCCTGCAACAGCAATTTGCCTTACCAGCACCTGGGGACCCCTCTGTGTCCCCCACATCTTTCCCAGCTCCCTCATAGCCTCCAGCTCTCTCATCCCTGACCCCATCCCTGGGGGTGTCGGGCGAGGGAGCAGGGAGGGGGCTGACACTGCCCCCAGCCCCGGTGCCCAGCAGCAGAGCCCTGCCAGGACAAGATGGGTGAGGGGCTGCCCCATGGAGCACGGGGGGTCAGCAGTGCCGTGCTGGCAATGGTCCTGACCCCCGCGGCTGCAGAGGGGCACACGATGGGCCCAGCGCTCTGTGGGTCCCTGGTTCCCGGGGCCTCGAAATAAAGCACCACATAAAACCTCCCCCGGGGGGTTGTGTGTTCGTCTCTCCGCTAACAATGCCAGGGGTTGCCCCAACCCAGCTGCAGGACCTTGCACTTGGCCTTGTTGAACCTCATGAGGTTCACACAAACCCACTTCTACAGCCTGTCCAGGTCCCTCTGGATGACATGCCGTCCTTCTGATGTCACCACTGCCCCACTCAGCCTGGTGTCATCAACATTGTGCTTTAACTTTAGGTCAGCACTGAAGATTGGGTTCTGGGCTTTCAAGGGACAGGAGTTTTGGGGCCAGGACAATGCTCGGGGCAGGTCAGCGTCCAAGGTAAGATGATGAGCAGCAGTGGCACCAGGAGCTGCGCCGTGCCATGCTGATGTCAACGGGACTGTGCCTGCCCAGGACCCAGAGCAGCTCCCACGACCCCAGCGGCATCACTGGGAGTGCCCTCAGCAAGGGGCTCAGCCCCTCCGGCCCCCAGCACTGGGCACTGCCACGAGGGAGACCTCATCCTGCACCTTCTGCAGGCCGGACACGCCAAGGGGACGCCGCTCCCCCACGCACTGCTGGCTGCGTTGGCCCCGCGGTGTGGATGGGAGATGGGCAATAAAGAGAGAGGGAGTTTCCACGCACTTTCTGGCCTGCACAGTGCCATTTTTTTCATTAGTATCGCGATTTTTTCACCTTCCTGTTTCTGCAGCTGCGCAAGGTGCAGCCAGACAGCGGGAAGAGTCCCAGCTGGACTCAGAGCTGAGTGCGGTGGGAGCTGAGGAAATCCGGTATTTTCTCGAGGCTCTGCTGGGCTTTGCCCCCAGCCCTGTCCCTGATGCAGGGGACGCTGCTCATGGCCAAGACAAAGGCGTTGCAGACTTTGCTGTCAGGGGTGTCCACCCCCCCATCAGTCCCCAGCCCTGCCCTTGTCCCCGGGGCTCCGTGCTCCCTCCCCCTAACGAACAGGGCTGGAGCAGTTGGGGAGAAACAGCTTTAAACAAGAGAAAAGGAAACATCAAAGACACTTGACACCTCCCCCCCCCAAAGCTACTCGACCCTCCTCCGCCCCTCAAAACACACCTCCCCTCAAACCTCCCCCAAAACACACCACCCCCTCCCCCACCGTCATCTCCATCCCATCCCATCCCATCCCTGCGATGGCTCTAATCCCACCAGGCCTCCTCTGCGCTACCTTTCAAAGCCCTGCGCTGGCTCCATGCTATTGGCGAGGGTCTCCTCCCATTCTTCTGCCCCCTCTCCTCTGCCCCAGCTGGCTGGGACGCTGCCAGCTCCATCCCTGCATCCCCCAGGACCCCTCGGGCAGCACAAAGGAGGGGAAGTCCCAGTGGGGGGCAGCTGTCCTGGTGACCCCCACTGTGTCCAGGGATCCATCCAAGGGCCGCAGGGTCTCATCACAAGGCAGGTCCCCGAGCAGGGCAAGGGCTCTGCAGGGTCGCCAGCGGCTCGGTCCGTGCTGGGGACACCCCTGCCCGGGCTGATGAGGGTGCCCGCGGCTGCTCCCGCGGTGGCTGTGGCTGTGCTGGAGCCGCTGCTCCGGCCAGAGCGCCCCTCGCTGCGCTGGGTGCTGGCAATGGGCGATGGCAGCACTGGGGGCGCTGGGCTCTCCCCTCCACTGGTCCCCGTGCACGGCGCCGCTGCCACGATGCTCCAGGCTGTCCCCCACCGCATCCTGGGCGCGTTCGAGGAGCCCCAGGTACTCCTGGAGAGGTTCCTCCCTGGGCAGGGCAAGGACAACTGCGGGGTCCCAGAGGGCGGGGCAGTGGGGGGCAGCAGAGGGGCTGAGGGAGCCGTGCTGGGTCAGCGGGACCCTCCAGGGGCACCCACCGAGCCGGCCCCCATTGCCACCGTCCCCACGGAGCTGTCCCCGCGCCCCTCAGGGACCCCCCCTCGGCGGCCATTGCGATCCCGCCCCGCCCCCCCGCGCCCATCGCAACGGGAGGGGGCGGAAATGGCGCCGAGCGCAGGGGCTGACGGGAGTTGTAGTTCCTCCCTGCGCAGGCAGCGCGGGCGCCTCGGTTTTACATCACTTCCGGGAGACGGCTCCGGGGCTCGCGCAGAGCATCACGGGAATTGTAGTTCTGCCGCCCGGCTCCGGCCGTGCTGCGGGAGGAGACCCCGGGGAGAGAAAAACTACCGAAATGGCGGCGGGGGGGGGGGGTGCGGGAGCTCCGCGCGGGGACGGGGTCGTGTACCAGATAATCTCTCTGGTAATTTTAGGAACGTCACGTGCGTTCTCTGTGTTATGGGGGGTTTGTGCTATTTTGTCCAGTCTGGTGTATGTTGTTTGTCTGGTAGATGTTGTTTTAATTTGTGTCAAGAAGGAATTAAGATGTCACCGATACCTAAATCATCTCCAATACCTAAACCATCTCCGTTAGGGTGTATTCTAAGTCACTGGAAGGAGGGGCGGTTTGGGCAGGACATGCAAAAAGGGAAATTAATTGATTATTGTAATGTGTGGTGGACACAATATAAATTAGGGGATCAGGTCCAATGGCCAGAAAATGGAACACTGGACTAGAATACAATCCAGCAACTCATGTCAGTCTGTCGCCGCGAGGGTAAATGGCATGAAGTGCCATATGTAGATTTGTTTTTTTATTTGAGAAACAAAGATGAATGGAAAAAGGCGTGCGGGCTAATGGTTGTTGATACGAGCTCGGGTGAGCTATGTGGGGGTTGCTGAACAGAAAGAAAATGCACGAAGTGTATGGCTGTGGAGAATGTGGCACAGCACTCAGAGGATGATTGTGATTTATTAATATCTCTGGTAATTCCATCGGCCCCACCGGCTCCGAGGAGTGTGGGGGAGAGAGATGGGGAGGATGAAGGCGAGGATAAGTGGCCCGGGTGGTAAAAATGATTTTAAAATCTCAGAACCCCGACTGGGATGATATTCAGGTATTGTTGGATATTTTGATGGATTCCACGGAGAAGGAAATGGTATTAAGGCCTGCGCGTGATCAGGTCAAGGAGATATCAGGAATGGGTGGTAGTTGGGGTGCAGAATGCTATGCACAAGGCAATAAATTGGTCAAAATTGTATAATGTTAGACAAGAAAAGACAGAATCCCCGTCCGCGTTTTTGGAACGACTGAAGGAGGTGGCTAGGAAATATACTGACTTAGATGTGGAAACAGAGCAGGCTAAAGTGCAGTTGGCTTTGATTTTCTTAGGACAGTCCCAAGATGACATAAGGAAAAACTACAGAAGTTGGAGGGCGCAGAGTTGCGCGATTTGGATAAGTTGTTAGAGGTGGCTTGGAAGGTTTATAATAATCGTGAGAGAGTGTTCAAAGGCAGCAACGGAGCCTGCTGGCAGTGGTACAAGGCAGAGACCAGAGTAATTTTAGAAGTCAGGGCAGAGGAAGAGGAATGATACGTGGGCAGGGAAGGGGATTAGGATCTTCACCTAGTGATTTAGGAGCCAGGTTCAGCAGGCTGGGCATAAATCAGTGTGCATATTGTAAACAGGAGGGGCGTTGGAAAAGCGAATGCCCACAAAGGAGACAGAGTCCAGCTGGAAATGCTGATATGGTAAGAATGATGGTTTTGGGAGAACACGAAAATCAGAGCTGACTAGAATCAGATGAGCCTTTAGTGAAAATAAGGCTTGGAGGAGAGGAAGTGGAATTCTTGATAGATACTGGTGCAACGTACTCGGTTTGAAATGATCTGTATGGAAAAATAGGGAATAGGATAACTACAGTAGTGGGAGCCACAGGGAAAGAGGAAATACGGCCATTTATGAGACCCCTGGAGTTACGATTTGGAGGGAAGGAATTGACACGAGTTTTTTTGGGGATGGATCACATTAAAGCAATTTGTGCAATCCCAGAACCCCAAAACTTACATGAACTAAGAACATTTCTGGGAATGACAGGTTGGTGTAGGTTGTGGATACTGAACTATGGACTCATAGCTAAACCACTATATGAGGCACAGAAATTACCAATCTTTTTCTGGGAAGGACCCCAACGAAGAGCCTTTAAGGAACTGAAAGAGGCCTTGACCAAGGCACCAGCATTAGGCCTACCGGACTTAACTAAGGACTTTCAATTGTTTGTCCATGAGAGACAACAACTGGCACTGGGGGTCTTAACACAGAGACTGGGAAGCTGGAAACGACCAGTGGGATATTTTTCCAAACAATTAGACCCTGTAAGTGCTGGTTGGCCATCATGCCTAAGAGCTGTAGCAGCAACAGTGATTTTAATACAAGAAGCTAGGAAAATAACCTTGGGAAAACATATTGAGGTATACGTACCCCACATGGTGTGAACTGTCTTAGAACAAAAAGGGGGGCATTGGCTCTCCCCTGGCAGAATGATGATGTTCCAGGCCATACTCACTGAGCAAGATGATGTGAGCTTGAAAACAACTAATCTGTTAAATCCAGCAGCTTTTCTAGGTGCAACCACAGAAGATGGTCCTCTGGAACACGATTGTGTAGAGGTTATTGAGCACACCTATGCAACTCGGACGGACTTAAAAGATACTCCACTTGACCAACCCGACCAGGAACTTTGTACTGATGGCAGCAGCTTGGTGGAAAGTGGAACGCGATATGCAGGTTATGCAGTAACCACACAAAATACAGTAATAGAAGCCAAAGCCCTTCCTGCAGGGACTTCAGCCCAACGAGCAGAAATAATAGCTCTGACGAGAGCCTTAGAATTAAGTAAGGACAAACGAATAAATATATGGACTGATTCAAAATATGCATTTGGAGTGGTTCACATACATGGAGCCTTATGGAAGGAGCGTGGACTATTGTCATCACAAGGTACTAATATAAAATATCAAACAGAAATTCTAAATTTAATAGCTGCTGTACAATTACCCAAGCAGGTGGCCATCATGCACTGTATTTAATAATCAAATTGTTGCTTTTTCTTTGGTTTAAATAATACTAAGTAGTTATCCTTACAAATATCCTGTGGTCAGAGTTCCACAGGTCCTTATGATTTACATAAGGGAGAAGTATTTATTCCTTGGTCTCAGAAATGAATAGCTATTCATCAAGGAAATTCCACTGATGTCAGTGGAATTTGGATCAGGTCATTAATGCTGGTAAACAATACTAACAAAAATATTTATTGTTTCAATAATAAACATTAATTTCAAAGATGTCTGATTTGATTTGATGCACATATTATACACATTTCATAAATATATATAGTGTATGACAAGATAAAAAATCTTCAAATAAACCTAGGTAACATCATAGAGGAGAAAATTGCAATTTCAGACCTCAGATCTTCAGAACTGAAGGGGGGCAAAAAGTGGGGGGAGGCGTGGTGGAGTAATCCCCTCTATCTGCAGTTACATTACTTGGAAAAGAACAATAAATTATTTCATTCTTTGATGACATTGTCCAGAATATGATCACTTTACTGCCTCGGAAGGATCTGTAGTGTAAGGGAACCAACCACGTTGACAAGGGTACGCAACGTTTGGCCATCTCAAAAGAATGTGCTCCCTTTGCAGGACTAAATTAAGCCTGAATGCAAAAGGATGCAAAGGAGGAAATGTGTCCTGTTCCGAGGATGAAGGCTGACTGAGGTAACCAATGATGACCCTTCAGCTGTCAGCAACCCCTGCAGGCACCACCCAGCTAAAGCACTGCTTGGGCACCAAATGGAACAAGTCTCCACAGTGTTAATGCACAGTGGGCCACGAATGGGAGGATAAGATAGTTCTGATAATATTAGATGGTAATTACCTGATCAATTGCTTGCTCGGGCCCAGATGTCTGCATAAGCCAGGTCAGGGTGGGAGCAGTGAGCGCTCAACAAAGCTGAATTCTGAGCTGCAGAGCACCCGGTGGTTCAGGAAATCACAGGGAGAAGTTTCCTGAAGTGAAGAATCCAGACAGAGTGATTTTCAGAGTGGAATTGCAGTTTTCCTTTCTTCCAAAAAGGCAGAAGTCCCACTCCTTTACCCAGGATATCATAGCCACATCTGATGAAACTCTCCCACCAAGTCCCTCAGGGTATCACACACAGGGTATCCTCTATGTAACAGCCAGCCATCCGGTCCCTTCCTTTGCTGTAGTTTTCTCACCTTTCCCCTGTCCTCTCTTACCCATCCTGGCCAGTAACACTCATCTGCCTGGATGCTCCACATGCCCTGCAATTCCTAAAAGCCCACCTCCAACTGCATTTACGGTGACTGCACTGATAAACTGTGATGCCAAGAACACATGAAAACTTAAACATCAGCCTGTGGTGTTCAAATTTATTTTGCTGAATGACATGGAGTATTTTGGGAGGATGACTGGTCGCAAAACATTGCAGTGACAGGAGGTTACAGAAACATAAATGGCAAAAAAAGTGCACATTTGCAGCAATATATAAATATCCATAAGTAATTACTCCTGTGTGATTATGGTGGATAAGGGGAGAATAACTGATATTACCTACTTGAACTTCTGCAAAGCATTCTACATTGTCCCACACAACATTCTGGTCTCAATTGGAAAGATGTCAGTTTTGACAGACGGACACCTTGGGGGATAAGGAACTGGCTGGATGGTCACACATAAAGACTTCTGGTCAACGGCTCAGTGTTCCAGTGCAGACCAGTCCTGAGTGGGGTGCTCCGGGGCTCGGTGTAGGGCCGCTGTTGTTTAGCATCTTTGCCACAGACATGGACAGGGGGACTGAGGGCACCCTCAGCAAGTTTGCGAACAACACCAAACTGTGGCAGAGCTGACACACTGGAGGGAAGGAACGCCATCCAGAGGGACCCTGACAGGCTCAAGAGCTGGGCCTGTGCAAACCTTACGAAGTTCAACAAGGCCAAATGCAAAGTCCTGCACCTCGGTCGGGGCAATCCCAAGCACAACTGCAGGCTGGGCAGAGAACGGACTGAGAAGAGTCCTGAAGAGAAGCGCTCGGGGGTGCTGGTGGAGAAGCTCCACATCAGCCGGCAGCGTACGCTTGCAGCCCAGAAACCCAACCACATCCTGGGCTGCATCCCCAGAAGCACAGCCAGCAGGGCCAGGGAGCGATTCTGCCCCTCTGCCCTGCCTTCGGGAGACCCCCCTGGAGCCCTGTGTCCGGCTCTGGAATCCCCAGCACAGGAAGGACACGGATCTGCTCGAGCCACTCCAGAGAACGACTGCAAAGATGATCCCAGGGCTGGAGCACCTCCCAGGTGAGCACAAGCTGAGAGAGTTGGGCTTGTTCAGCCTGGAAAAGAGAAGGCTCCCAGGAGGCCTCAGAGCAACCTCCCAGTACTTAAAATCATGAAACAAAAAAATCATGAAACAGAACTCCACCCAAAACAGATGTGTCTGTCAATTGGGGTGCTGAAATTCCCAAGGGAAGTGCAAACCTGGTATTTATGTCCCTATGCTTTTCACCTCCACACACAGAAATCTTTCATTCTGCCTTCCTCATTTTCACACACAACTCACAGATCAAGTCAGCTGATGACAAATGATTCAGAAAAAGAAACACCTGCACAGTATAAAAATACAGAACAGTGTAAGGACAACTACCCAGGCCTAACGATTACGGGTTGTTATGCAGGATCTCCTTTTTTGTTTCATCTCCCCCTTTACCTCTTATCCCCCAAAGAAAGAGAAAATCATACCAAAAGCCCAGGAAGAAACAAAACCCAGCAGATGTATCCTGGGATGCTAGTAAGGAAAGGGAAAGAACGCACTTTTAGGCATTCTAAAACAGAGAAAACAAAACTCCAGGCACAAATCTTTCCTTTAGGAAAGCAAACCAGCCAGTCCTCTGGCAGCACAAATTTAGGTTTTACAAGCCCTGATGTTGTAATTAGATACCCCAAATTAGTCATTGTCCGGAAACTAATCAAAAGCTCTCCCCACTTCATTTTTTAAAGGTAATGGCAGCATTTAGCTGTAGAGTTAAGGTTAAAACATTTGAAATTCACACAATTATTTCCAATTGTAAAAAAGATCCTCACCTGCACTATTGTGCTGGAAACACGAGTACCACTATGGAATTGAAGTCTTATTTTCCTAACAGGATTTTTAAAAGCGTATCTCGTTGATGCTTTGGTTGGATGATGTACAAGCTGAGCGGTGATCTGCTGTGCTGCCTTCAGCAATAAATGAAATTTTGGTAATGCGTAATATACAGGAGATACAACACACAGATCTTTTCCTTAAATTGCAATCCCTTACAATTTTTCTTTATCACGAGCCACCACAATTGTAGCTCCTTTTCTGTACGCTGCATTCAAATGGCAATTTCAATTCCCACAAGAGGAACTGCAAAAATCCAAGTTCAAAAAAGGTAAGCTTTTCCTTAGAGTTCAGCAGCACTCAGCATTAACTGCTTTCCTCAGCACAAAAGCACGATGGGCATCTTTTCATTTCTATAATATGTATTAATATGGGTTTGGGTTATAAACTTTCTACGACCAAAAATCCACAATAAAAATATGAAAAAAATCCTTAATTACAAGATAAAAAAGGGGAATTGTGAAAAAAAAAAATCAATGTTAAGAATGCCTTTTATAGTCTTCATATTTTGATAATTCAGCATTCGGATGTCAAAGAGTGCTCGACTCAGGCAAAGTAATAAAACGTGAAGATCTTTTATCTTGCTCTCTGCAGATCAGCAGCAGCAACCTGGGGCACGGACAGGGGGGCACGGACACGGGTGCGCACAAAGACACGCGAACGAGCACACACACACGCACACACACGAGCATGCATACACACACGAGCACGCACGCACACACGAGCACGCGCACACACGAGCACGCACACGCACACACACACACGAGCACTAGCACGCACGCACACACACACGAGCACGCACACGAGCACGCACACACACGCAAACACACACGAGCACGCACACACGCACACACACACACGAGCGCACACACACACGAGCACACACACACACGAGCACACACACACACGAGCGCACACACACGCAAACACACACGAGCACGCACACACACGCATGCAAACACACACGAGCACACACACACGCACGAGCACACACACACGCGCACACACACACGAGCACACACACACGAGCACACACACACACACGAGCACACACACACACACGCGCACACACACGCGCGCACACACACGCGCATGCAAACACACACGAGCACGCACACATGCGCGCATTCACCGCACCGTGCGGGACCGTGCGGGACCGGGGCGGTCGAGGAGGACACGCTCAGCACGTGGGGGGCTGTGGCTGCGGGACCTCTCGGCCCGGGGTTCCCCGGAGCCTCCCGGCAGCCCCATCCCGGTGTCCCCTTCCCCCTCCCCGGTGCCCCCGCACCCTCCCCGCTCTGTGCCCCGCACTAACGCTGGAGCAGGGGGTGTTTAACACCGCCGCAGCCCCGGCCGTACCTGCGGGCTGATCCATCGCACTCCTTTGCCAACGCAACCGCAGCTGCTCCCGCTCGCCACGCAAGATGTTCAATCCCAGCGCTGTCCCAGCGCAGCCGCTCCTGGCATTAAAGCTCTGCCATCCCCTCCGGGCCCGGGGGACGTGCTCGGCCCTCGCCCCTTCTCCTCTTCGCTGCCGTTTTTGGCTTCTCCCCAGTGCCGAGGGTTCCCGGGGCTTCGCCCCCAGACCGGGCACGGCGCCGCGAGCGCTCGGGGCACGGGTGCGGTGCCTTCCTCCGAGAGAATCCAAGCCCCGCTTCCCAGTCCCCACCCGCTGTGTCCAGGGCCGGCACTTCGGCCTGGGAACGGCTGGAGGCGGGGGGGCGGATGGAGAGGGACCCTGCCCGGGCCGGGGGATCGGGGGAGCAGCCCCCCCGCGGCCCCCGCACCGCCCGCTCCCTCCCCCGCCCCCCCGCCCCGCTCGGTAACACCGAGAGCTCACTAAATATTGCCGGGAAGTTGATCCACGCCCGTGACTCTTACAGAGAGCAAAGGAAAAAGGTTCTGTTTCTCCGTCCGGCGGCAACCAGGCGCCCCCCGGAGAGCCCTCACCCTGCGGGCATCGCCGAGGAAAAGCCTCCCTTCTGCTGCCAGGGATGCGCTCCCCCTGCATCCACCGCTGAAGGCGTTTATCGGAAATCGAAGGCATCGCCCAGTACTTCCAAAGCGGTCACCAAGCTTTTCTGCCTCCAGCCAGAATCCTTCCAGGAGGAGCCTCATTTTAAAAGCTGCCGCCGAGAGCATTCCGTGGTGGGGCAGGGCAGGGCAGAGCAGCCCCTGCCGCTGGGGATGGCCCATCGTGCATGCTAATGACCTGCGAGGAACGGGAGCGGAGGGATGAATACAGCTCCAGGGGCTTGGAATGGCACCTTTCGGATGCAAACGAGCACACGGAGGAGCAGAGAGAGGAGACGCGTTCAGAACCAGCGCAAAATGTGGTGAGTATACTGGGCTTTCTGGGTATTTTGTTTCTTTCTTCTGTTTAAGCAGAAGATGTCTGGTCACCACCTATAACATTTACTTAAAAAACCCAACAGATTCAAAGCCATACTGATACAAGAAGTGGTTGTTTTTGCAGAGAGTGGAATATTTTGATTTAAGCAGAGTTGTTTTTCTGTAGAATTGGTTTTCTAACTAACTCCAGTCCAGCAATATCTAAGGGGCACTGTTTTTAAGTTAGACAGACACAGACTGTTCCTCTGATCCAGTATGTTTTTTTAAAAAGTGCTGTACCCAGTAAATGTTTTTATTTGTACTTCTCTAAAAATTCCAAGGCCAAACAGAGAGCTGGCTCCGAAACTCAAATTAGCGGAGACAGACTTGGCTTTGTTGAAGTTCGTAATGAAATTAGTCCTTGGAAAGTAGTAGAATTATGCAGGGAGAATTTATACACATCCATGTAAGGTGGATATATATCCTGTCCCCAGCCGCCCAGCGCTGAAATAATGCAGCTGCTTTCTAAAACTCCAGAACGAGTCTTAGCTTATTTGCCAGCATTTCCAGTATCATTTTGTGACCCAGGTGGGACCTGCTTTCAGGATTTCGAATCTGGGGGGTCGAGGACCCTCCAACCAGCAACCAGGAACTTCTCGGGGTGGGGGGGTGGTGGTGGGGAGGGGAGTGATGGAATGTGCATTTCCACCCCCCACACCGTGTTTTGGGAGCAAGGGTTCTACTGGGAAGAATTAAAGAATTAAAACATCCTTTCTTGTTTTTGGTTTGATTTGGTTGCCTGCTTGTAAGTCGGAGGCAAAAGTCCTGCAGTGTTGGGCTAGAAGGGTACGGAATTTGATGTATAATCCAGATTTCTGCGTTGGAATTTGATATTTGATATATAATTCAGGTTTTGGGTTGGAATGTAATCGCGATTTTGGTTTCGGTTTCCTTGTGATTTGTAATTGTCTGTGTGATTTGTGATTGTGTGAAGAGTTAAAGTCGTAGTTCTTTTAAGTTTGGAAAACTGACTTCGGCATGGTTTGCTGATTCAGGTTTTTTTCCTCCCAAACTGGGTTCATTTTCCCTAAAATCGGGTTTTTTCCACCAAAACTGGGTTCATTTCCCTACAAATTGGGTTTTGCCCCCCAAACTGTGTTCACTTTCCCAAATCTGGGTTTTGAAAATGTGAGAAATAACATTGTCTTTTTTTTTTTAACCTCTTCTGTTTACCTGCTGTTCACATCTCTTTCAAGGAACTGAGTTAGAAGCTTTATAATAAATTTGTGCCTCGGAGCGAAGGAGGTGCAGCTCAAAGCAAAGGACATACTTGGCATTGGTATGGTCAGGAGCAACCTCTGAAAAGGGAATTACTAAACATCTTCTGGAGGAGCTTATTTTCAGAAAAAGGTATAGCACATTATTCTGAGCTGTAAAATGACAATTCGGGAAAAAAGCCCTCGGGCAACGCCACGAGGGTTCCGTCCCGAGCCCTTCGGTTGCAATCGGTTGGTGGTTTCAGCTCGGCCGCTGCAGCTCGGCCGCTGCTCGCTGCGCCTCCCTTTGCACCCTCCTGACTCCTTCGGAGTGCTTTGCGTGCCCAGCTCTTCGCGGGGTGCGGCACTGTGAGTAGCTGGAGTTTGGCTGGGAGCGGTGGAGGGTGGAGAAAAGGACAGGAGCTCCTCCTGCGGGGAGTAGGTTGGAATACCCGAAGCTCTTCGGTGTTGCAGTTCACAGGGGACTGTCCTGCTTTTGGCCCAGTTAATTATGAAGAGCTGTGGATGAGAGTTGCAGGAACGCTCCAGTGTCATGAATTATCCTATCTCAGATCTGTGGTTGTGCCTTTGGCTGAGCTAAACTGGCACTCTCAGCCTGCAGGCGTGTGGCAACCTTCAGATCAGGAGTGGAGTTTGCCTGCCCTAATTTAAGCTCTCTGCAAGTTAAAAACCTGCTCTGGCCATGTGTCATAAGGCACTTTCCAGTGCTCAAAGAGAGAAACAATCTGCCAAAATCAGATTGGGCTCATGGTCCTTGATGATGCCTCCTTGTACTCTGAGTGCCCTTGCTAACTCAGAGCAAAGATGGTCCTGACCCATCCCCACGGGAATGCAGTCAGGCCTCTCAGCTGGGCTCTGCTTTTTGGAACTGAACACTGGAAAAATCAGTAGAGCTGAGGGTTATGAATATTTTTTGCTTTTTTGTTTGGTTGGTTGGTTGTTTTAAGCAAACCCTTATGCCCATAGATTGAAAATAGTCCAGTTAGGTTTAAAGGGCAGGACATCCAGTTAATGCCCAACATAAGAAGGGTATGGAACTGTTGGAGTGGGCCAGAGGAGGGCAACAAAAATGATCCAAGGGCTGGAGCACCTCTGCTATGAGGACAGGCTGAGAGAGTTGGGTTGTTCAGCCTGGAGAAGAGAAGGCTCCAGGGAGACTTTAGAGCCCCCAAGGGGGGGGCTCCAGGGAAGCTGGGGAGGGGCTCATGATCAGGGAGTGCAGGGAGAGGACCAGGGGGAGTGGTTTTCAGCTGAGCAAGGGGAGATTAAGATGAGATCTGAGGAAGAAATGTATTGCTACAGGGCCCTGTAGTGACAGGACAAGAGGGAACAGCTTTAAACTGGAAGGGGGAAGATTTAGATTAGATATTAGAAGAAATTCTTCACAATGAGGGTGGGGAGGCCCTGGCCCAGGTTACCCAGAGCAGTGGTGGCTGCCCCATCCCTGGAGGTGTTAAAGACCAGGTTGGATGGGGCTTTGAGCCCCCTGCTCCAGTGGGAGGTGTTCCTGCCCATGGCAGGGGGGTTGGAACTGGATGATCTTTGAGGTTCCTTTCAGCATTTCTGCGTGGGCTGTCAGACCTCGTATCAGCTACCGGGAGAAGGTGTCTGCCAGCAAAGGTGTTCAAGGCCAGGTTGGATGGAGTCTTGAGCAGCCTGGTCTAGCAGGAGTTGTCCCTGCCCATGGCAGGGGGGTTGGAACTGGATGATCTTTGAGGTCCCTTCCAACCCAAAGCATTCCATCATTCCATGACTACCAGCCGTGGCACAGAACCCCTGGGATCTGCACCGCTGTGCTGCTGCTCCTCAGGCGGCTGGGAAAAGGGACAGGTTTCTTCTCTCCTGCACGAAGCTCAGTACACTTAGATTTACCATTTCTTTGAAACTGATTGTTCCTCCTCATGCTGAAATAAAAATGATGCTCTGGCTGTTCAGGGCTGCAGAGGAGGAAGTGAGCTTTTTAGGAGGAAGTCCAGCACCTTTGATGCTTTAAGAAATACAGGCTTCAGAGAAAAAAAGAGGGAAGAGGGGGAAGAACATTTGGGATGAGGCTTTGATCTTGAGCTTGCTGGAGGCAGGATCTTGAGCCCAGGAAGGTGTAGAGGAAGAAGCTTCTCAGTGCACCTGAGCTCTGCTTCAGAGGTGAAGCAAATGCTTTCAAACTGGGTTTGGTGGCTTTGAGTGAAGAGCGGATGCTAAGAAACAATCTCAGGCTGATAAAGTGCTGTGAATAAAAGCTTTGGAGCAGAGCTTGCAAACACAACCCACCTTTGACTTGTCTCTCTTGTTCTGGAGTTCAGTGGCTCCATATTGCAGACAGTAAAGAAGATCAAGGAGTGAATAAACTTCAGAGCTGTTTGTTCATCAGAAAGGCGATTTTTTAACATTTTATTCTTTTGGTGCTTGGTTGCTTTTGCAGATCAGGGTTAATAAAAGGTGCTCATTGACATTATTTGGCACACTTTAATAATTTTCTCTGGACCAATGCAGCGTTCCTTCATAGCCTAAGAAATGTTTTCAGGCCAAAGGGTGAGAGTCTCTGAAGTCTGCAACATTATCATTCCTTCTCCTGAGATGTGAGCACTTTGCTGTGTCTCTAGAGGGGTCTCCTTGCTCTGCATCCAAATGTGCTCTTGGGCTGTAGCAGGAGGGACACTGTGTGTGCAGGGCTGGTTGGCAGCGCTGGAGCAGAGGGTGGATGTGCTCACAGAACCTCCCAGGGAGAGTCACCTCCCCCAGCAGCTGAGGGAGGGCTTCTGAGGGTCCAAACCTGGGGGATCCGGGACTGGGAGCTCGGACACTGGGACCTGGCCAACCTGGTACATCTCCCACCCAGCCTACGCTGCCTGTGGCTTCTGTGAGGAGCATTTCTGGGCTGTTTGAAACAGTTGGTTTGGACCTGCAAAGGAGCACAATCTTATGGGGAGTGGCTGAGGGAGCTGGGGCTGTTTAGTCTGGAGAAGAGGAGGCTCATCACTCTCTGGAGCTCTTGAAAGGAGGCTGTAGCAAGGTGGTTGTTGGTCTCTTCTCCCCAATAACAAGTGAGATGGCATGAGAGGAAATGGCCTCAAGTTGCACCAGGGGAGGTTTAGATTGGATATTAGGAAAAATGTTTTTACTGACAGAGTGGTGAAGCCCTGGCAGAGGCTGCCCAGGGCAGTGGTGGAGTCTCTGTTCCTGGAGGGGTTCAGAAGACCTGTAGACGTGGCATTGTGGGACATGGTTCAACAGGCATGGTGGTGCTGGGCTGATGGTAGGACTTGATGATCTTAGAGGTCTTTTCCAGTGATTTCCAGTGATTCCATGACCCATGACTCTCCCTTCTGTGGATCAGGGCCCTGCTGTGGCTTTCACTAATCCTGGTAGTGTGCAAGGCAGAGCTTATTGATTGAAGAAAGACCTGTTGTTTCTCAGTGCCTGCTGTTCTTCAGCAGCCTCTGCCTGTCCTTGCATTCCTCTGCTCCTCTGGGAGGTTCATTTCCCACCAGACTGTCAAGTGTCATTGAAGAAGGGTTGAGAACCACTTGGCCTTGCAGCTCCAGATGCTCCTGCATTCGTGCAGTCCCAGCTGTTGCTGCTCTGAGGTCTTTAAAGCCCAGCTGGAGGATGTATTGGACAAGTTCTCTACAGGAACATGACCTCTCTGTCAGCAGCTGGGTGATTCCTGCTTCACTGAGATTTTAGGGAAGTTGCTGTATGTTGTTCCTGTGATAAATGTAATTGCACTTTGTTGGATGAATCTGAACTGTCTGAGCAGAGTTTTGGATTAAACTGTTTTTTCAGGGTATTTGTTCTGATGTGCTCCTCAAAGATCTGGGTTTTATACAGGGAGCACATCCAAAGCTCATAGAATTAACTTTGCTTTCCTTCATTGACAACACAACACATCCTTGGGGTTTTCTGGGAGCCCATTGGTGCATTTTGAGGAAGAGTTATTTTGGGTTATTTCTCACTTCTATTGCTACTTATTTTTAATGCTTTTTTAATGCACATACAGCCATTCCTTTTTGTCCCACACCTCGTTGCTCCTCAGGGAATCCTATATCCCCTTCCTACCCCCTTTTATTACTGCTTATTCACTTGCTTTCCTCTGTTATCTGCAGTTCCATCTAAACGAGTCATCACTGGACCGAACACCTCCAGAAGCCCGAGTAGCTGCCATCCAAAATGTTGCAGGAGCAGTCGATGCCAGCCCAGACTGCTCTGCTGTGGCTCTTTTCAGCTTCCCTGATGCCTCTCAGGTTCCTTTGGAAGGTGAGCTTTTTCCTTGTGGATGAGGAGGTAGAGTTCCTGAGAAGGCTTGTGGTTAGTTTGTTTGATAGAGTCAAACATCCCTCTCGTGCTTACAGCCTGGGATCTCTTTACCTGGTCGTTCTGGGAAGCTGGAGCCCCTTTTTTTCCAGGGTGGTGGATCAGCAATGACATCAGTGTTTCCCTTTCACACAGGTGATGCACAGTGAAGTCTGTGTCTGTGTTAAACTAAAGTACCTGGTTTGGAGCTTTGAGACCAGAGCGGTCTGGTCATATAGAAACACTTACATAAACATGTATATAAAGACCTTATTAAACACTTCCAGCCTCCAGAACAGGGTGATCACACCCACTGTGCAGTCTCTCAGCTCCATGCTGACTCCTGAACTGTGCTGGGGAATCGTTTGGGATGGTGCTGGGTGCTGTAGGCCAGAAGTGCTGCAGGGCTGTGCTAAAGGTGCACGAGGCTGAGAGATTTACTACTATAGCAGAGCTGTGCCTTAGCTGACTGCTCTGGGGGCAACAGGAGCTGCCAGCATGAACACATACACCCCTGTGCAGGCAAGTTCTTCTTTGAGGAGACATCTCTCCTCGTGTTGCCAGCCTGGGCAAGCATCTGCTGGTTGGCTTCCCCCAGGGTTTTGATGGAGATATTTCTGGGGCTGGGTAGGAAGACTCTGAACCTGTCTTCCCTGCTGGCTGTTCTCATCTCCACTTTTGTTGTAAGCTCTGCAGATTCCCTTTCAGGCTTACACTCCTGCTGGGTGTGGGTCATTCTCCTTGTCTGTGGGAGCTGTGGAGGTGCTGAGCCATCAGATGAAGCACTGGCTTTTACCTGGACACTTCAGCACTGGGAAGTGCAAATGCACGGCACAGTTATTGATATTATACTAATACTATACTATTATTATTATTATTATTGTTATTATTGTTATTACAGCCAGCAATTACAGGAAATCAGTAGATAAAAATACATGTTGAGAGCCAGAACAGACATTTCTCACTGAATTAGTTTTTAACAGTTTTCAAGAGCTCTTTTATGTAGTCTGGAGATGCTGATCATCAACACAAGTAGCAGATCTTGTGTCTGGATTTCTGCTGTCTCCTCCACCCAGAAATGCAGGAGAAGACAGCTTGGTTGCCAGCATCTCTATTTCAGCCCACTGTTTTGGGCTGTTGATTCAAAAACATTAATAAGTTCTTGTCAAAAGTGCAGCAACCCTTCAGCAAAACTTGAACAAGTGGCCCTGCTAGTCTTCAGGGCTACAAAGATGATCCAAGGGCTGGAGCACCTCTGCTGTGAGGACAGGCTGAGAGAGTTGGGGTTGTTCAGCCTGGAGAAGAGAAGGCCCCACCCAGGGAGACCTCAGAGCAGCCTCCCAGGACTGAAAGGGGCTCCAGGAAAGCTGGGGAGTGGCTCTTGGTCAGGGAGAGCAGGGACAGGATGAGGGGGAAGGGTTTTCAGCTGCAAGAGGGGAGATGAGATCTGAGGAAGAATTGTTTTGCTGTGGGGGTGGGGAGGCCCTGGCCCAGGTTGCCCAGAGCAGTGGTGGCTGCCCCATCCCTGGAGGTGTTCAAGGCCAGGCTGGATGGGGCTTTGAGCTCCCTGATCCAGTGGGAGGTGTCCCTGCCCATGGCAGGGGGTGGGACTGGATGGGCTTTGAGGTCCCTTCCAGCCCAAACCATCCTATGATTCTATGATCTCCCCAAGTATTTCTGGCCTCACTTTTTGGGATTCATTGCTTAATGTGCCTGCCTGAGGCTGGTAAGGCTGAAGGGCTTAAAAACCTGTATTGTTATCTCTCTCTCTTTTGTTCTTTTACACAGCTTGGTTGATTGCCCTTATTCTGTTACAAACTTTACCTGAGAAGGCCACCAGGACGGGGAGGAACCCTCCCCAGGCTACTCCACACACAGTTCCAGGAGTGTGGAGACTCCTTCTCCATTTTCGTTCGGAGTAGGAGAGCCTTTTCAGGAACTGTTTCTTGTTTTCTGGTTTTATAGAATTAGTTTAATAAAAGGCATTTTAAAATGGCAGTGTGATTCTGTTCTTTCCAATATCTCGTTTCCTGATAGCAGAAGGTCTCAATACAGTTTGCAGAGCTGGTAACACCCTACTGCTTGTCCTTCCTTGGGCAACCACGTAGCTCAGTCTATGCTTCAAACTCAGTCATTGAGACTCTTAGATGTTACCTGGAGGTAACAAGATTCAGAAATGCTAAATCTCTTGATTTCACTCTAACTCGTGCTTCAGTGGGTTCCTTGTAGCTGCTGGGAGCAGCCACAGGGCTGGTTTATTTCACATAATCCTTCAAGAGCAAAGGACACTTTGTGCTGTGCCAGTAATGCTGGTGGGGGAGAGGACTGCTTCTACCACTAGATGGTGGCTGTTGCTCTCCCTTTAAGGAGCAGCCAGCTTTGCTCTCCTGCGGCAGAAGGGAACAGAGGATGGCAGCTTAGCTACTGTCATTTATCTGTCTTTCCAGAAAATCTGCACCAGACACTGAAAAGTTGTGTCAAAGCAGTGTGCAGAGTCTGTCTGAACACAGTCAAGAGAGGTACTGGGTGGAAGAGGTTTCCTCTGCAGGCATCAAAGCCAAATCAAAAGAGTAAATAAGATTTTTGTCATGTCTTTTCATGTATTAACAGTTATATTTCTTGATGATGCTGCTGTATCGGAAAGACAGATGTAAATCATAACTTAGCACAGCCCACTTGGATCAGGGGTAGTTTTAGAATGACCTGGTAAATCTCCTCCCTTCCTGCCCTTACTCTGAGCCCTCTCTTTCCTCCAATAAACTCCAGTCTGAGTCCTAGCCATGAATTTAATGGCACAGTTCTTAGCTCAGAGAGAGGGGTCAGGGACAGAGCACTGCTATTGCTTATTTTAGGAGGGAAAAGTTATTGGTTCCTGTGAATCCTGTGAATCTCTGTATAGAGAAGAAATTATATCAGTTTGTGTAGCATTTGAAATGTTTTGTAATTCATGCTTTCAGGCTCGGGTGATCACCTGCTTATATCAACTTCTAGCTGGGAAAACAGCAAAGCAATGGCAAAGATTGGTTTATTTAATTTCTTTTTCTGTGTATGTGTGCAACATTGCAGAGCCACAAGGAGCATTTGAAACTTCACAGCTTTTTTGTCTTTGATTCCACAGTCAAGAGAAAGCAAGAGGTAATGGTAAAGGTGGTCTTCCTTTAAAATGAGGAGGAAGAGGGAAATTACTCAGAAGTGAAAAGGTTTAATACTTTCATAGAATCATAGAATTGCTTGGTTGGAAAAGACTTTTGAGATCATCGAGTCCAACCATACCTGTCCACTACTAGACCATCCCCGAGAAACTCATCTACCCATCTTTTAAGAACACCTCCAGGAATGGGGACTCCACCACCTCCCTGGGCAGCAGGAGAACCCTGTTGGTGAGGAGATTTTTCCTGATGTCTCGTCTGATCCTACCCTGGTGCAACTCGCGGCCTTTTCCTCTCGTCCTGTCACCTGGGAGAAGAGACCAACACCCACCTTGCTACAACCTCCTTTCAGGCAGTTGTAGGCAGTGTTGAGGTCTCCCCCTCAGCCTCCTTTTCTCCAGACTAAACAACCCCAGTTCCATCAGCTGCTCCTCATAACCCCTGTTCTCCTGCCCCTTCCCCAGCTCCGTGCCCTTCTCTGGACATGCTCCAGGCCCTCAGTGTCCTTGGAGTGAGGGGCCCTTTGTAAAGTGAAGCCTCCTGTTGATTAACTCAGAAGCCAAGCTTCCACCCTCTCTGTGACGCTGCAAACTCTTCTGAAGGGCAAGAATTTCACTCCCCAAGCAGTCACTGATGGTTCTTCTCACAGAGTCAGCAGAGTTGACAAGGGAGTCTCGGTCAAAACCTGGCCAATAACTTAAGTCCCGTCATCTTCTTTCTTCAAGACCCCGCTGGGTGTTCAGAGACACAAGTAAAATCATTTTGGGTGGTGACTTGTTTAGGGTTGCCTGAAGGATGAAAAAGAAAACAACAAATTAAATGGAAAAACAATGCCATATTTTGTCTTTCTGGTATGTGACAGGTTAAATTCTAAGGGCAGCTTTCTGATATCACTTTAGCAAACCATATGCTTAACTTTCAGACTTACTATAAAAAGCCATTTCCGAGAAGCGAGCTGACCAGGCTTTTAGGAGGATTTCAATGGGAATAAGTCTCCAATCAAAAATAGCTAAGCAGGCACGAACTGGGACAGGTGCTGAGCTTCTTTTTGTTGTTTAATACTCATCTTTACCTAGTTCTGCTTTCACAGTCAGAGCAGGAGAGCTCTGCCAGCTGGGGCTGGCAGGGAAAGCTGCCTGCTTTCCCCTCTCCTTCACCTTGACTGGGATGATGGGAATCAGTGGAGGGGAATTCTGCGATAATCCACTGACCTGTAATTTCACAATTACCCAGAGCTTTCATCCCACAGACATTCAGACTGTTGGAACCTGCTTCTTTCTCAAAGGGAAACTTTGTTTAGATTATGGCTTGGACACTTAACCCTGAGGATTTGGGCTTAATGAAGTCACGGAAACGGTGATCTTAGAATCACAGAATCATGGAATGGTTTGGGCTGGAAAGGACCTTAAAGCCCATCCAGTCCAACCCCCTGCCATGGGCAGGGACACCTCCCACTGGATCAGGGGGCTCAAGACCCCATCCAGCCTGGCCCCATCCATGACCCAAAAACCCGGCCATCACCCACCTTTCACAATGAGTGAAATTCCCATCACCTCATATCATTTACCACACAGTTGTTGCTGAGTTTAAACTGTGCTCAGCGGGTGCTCGCAGCGGGAAGGACCACTCAGTGGCTTAATGAGCAGCAGCACCACAGCTCTCGGGGATGCTGGCTCCAGACCCAACTCCCATCACCCAAAATGACCATCAATCAGACCAGGAGTCCAGTGTTTGTCCCAGTACAACCCCAAGGCTGCATTTATGGGGCAGGCAGGATGAAAACCCCACAGGGCATCCCATAGCTGCATCTCTCCCTGCCCCACATGCTCCATCCCAGGCAGTCCAGAGGCTGGACATGGATTTAGAAGTCCCAGTTCTTTGTAGGACCCATTCAGCACAGCAACAGGGCTGGGACACAGGGTGGATGGAAGCTGCTCCACCAAACCCTCCCCATCACGAAAGCCAAGGGCATTATTAATATCTTTTCCATTTGAATATTGGCAGAAGCTGTAAGTAACAAAGCTGGCCCATTTGTTCAGGTCTGCCACTGTTTTTGTGACAGCAGGCACTTAATTATTAATGGCTTTCACCACCAGTTATTTAAACAAATCCACATACTTCCCTCCCATCAGCTCCCAGCAAGCAAAGCCTAATGAGGGCAATGGGAGATTGTGGGGGCACTCATGTGTCCCCCCCAGCATTTGGGAGCTGCACCTGGGATGACCCCAAAATGCCTGGTAGGATCCCAAAACACCCAGGAGGTCACAGCATCAATTGAGGAGAAGCAGTGCCAGGTACCACACTGCATCTTCCAGTGCATCCTTAGGGATGGGACATGGGGAAGGAGAAAGAAATGACCAAATAGCAGAATTGTCACCATGGCACCGACCCACGGAGCCACCCGGTGCTCCCAGCCCCCGAGGGCAGGTATTCAGGGGCAAGTAAAACACTGACAATTATTTTCTAGGACTCAAGCACAGCTGCATTCCACTGACGGAGGGGAAGGCACTGTGTCCATGGGCCTTCTCTTGCTTTCCCCTCTCATTTCCCCCAGCAAAATTACTTCTGCACTAATGAGATCGGCTCCATTTGGTCCAGGCAGTGGCAGGGGGACACCTCCCAAAAGCCACCTCTGCCCACTCGATCTGCTGGGCTCCCATTAACAAACACAGACCCTTCTTCCTCCCCTCCCTTTAAAAACAAAAAGCCAGAGGACCAAGATAAAGAGACTGAGACTTAAATTAAACCAATGGCAAGTTATTTGCAAAGACAGAGAGTGTCCCTAAAGGCCACCACAGACACAAAAATGAGGCAACCCACCCGTGCATGACTCAGCTGGCAGGGTTTGCCCTACATGCTATTTCCTCCCCCCTTCATCTTCTTCCTCGTGCTGCTGCATTGGAAAAAGCAGGCTCCCACCACTTGTTTTTGTGCTAATTATATCCTCCTCTCCTGTCAATGAGTGGTCCCGGGTTCAAGCCCAGAGTATGGGTTCTGCTTTTTGAATGCAGGAGAAGCAGAGTTGCTTGTCCTGGTGTTGGGTTGCTGCATCCTGCACTGGAGTATCCCCAGGCATGGGGGTTACAAGCTCCCTCAGCAGCCCTGGGCTCCACACACGGGGTGGTTTTTGGTTTTCAGTGAGGTTTTTTGGTTGCATTTTTTAATGCACTCCAATAAAACAGCAGCAGAGCCCTGCCTGGGCACTCCTACCAGCAGCAGGACAGCCAGCTGATGACAAAAGGAGGTGACAACCTGCACTCACTCGGTCAGCACCCAACCCACAGACACCAACCTGATCCCTTGGTCTCTCAGTCCTTTCTGGATGCTCTCGGGTAGATGCAGCAAGGATTTTGGGGTCCTCCAGATCCCTTCCACTTGTTCCCTGTTAATGCACCACCACTGCCAAGGTCCCCTATGCATCCCCACCCCACTGGATGTTCAGCTTCCACCAGGATCCAGCAGCTTTCCCAGCCAGAGCTGCAGTAGGAGCTATAAAAACCTGGAATTTGGTGGTTTGTGTAGTGTGGCTTAATTCCTGTGAGCAAAGACAGAGATAGGGATGGAGAGGAGGGAGCATCCCAGCCCTGCTGTGTCTCAGAGCTGGTGGGGGGCAGACAAGCAGCACGACTCCCAACAGCCAGAAGGCTGATGCAATATCACAGCTCATCAGCACAGCTGGGGTTATTTTTGAGCTCTCTCCGTATGTTGGCATCACACAGCAGAAGTCTGCTCCAAAAAACAATCACGATGGGGAAAATCAGTTCCAAACCTCCCTGGAAATGGGAGCCACAGAAAGAGCCCCAGGGCATGCCCTGGCTGAGAGACTTCAAACCAAAGGACAGGATATGGGCACCATTGACACTGTGCTTTGCTCACTAAATCCATCCTCAATCCAAGGTCTGTTTGAATCAAGATGCTGGTCCAGGTGAGTCCAGGTGAGCTGTCACCCCCCTTTGTCACCGTAAATAACAAGTCCCCCCTCCCAGCTTGGCTGCAGCAATATAATTTTAGTTTTCAGGTGGGCTTTTAGAGAAGAGCTCAAGAGCTCTGTGGAGATCTGTGGAGAAAGAGAAAAGACTCAAAGCGTTACATAAAACTTCAATCAAACAAATGAAAAGAGAAACAAGCTTCCAGGAACATTCCCTACAGGAAAGTCATCAGTTTGTTACACAGAAGTCAACGATGAGGTTTAAGCTGCAAAAATCAGCCCTCAGGGGCTGCCTAGGGAAAGCCCCATTCCCCATCCCAGCAATGTCCTCACGCTGGGTCTTCAGCTGAATTTTCCCACTTGTGGGATTGTCAGCCCATCCCTGGGATTCAAATCAGGTCTTCAGAGATAACTTGGCACCTCCGATAACCTTGGCTGTGAATCCAAGAGCAATGAGCTCCCAAGGATTTTCTCCCCAGCTTTGCACACAGGGAAGGAGCAGCAATCCCCATCGTGTTGTCCTTCCCAAGCTGCTGCATCCCTCTGGGAATAACCCAGAGCAGTTCAGCAAGAGGAGGAGGAAGCACCCGCTCCCCCGTCTCGCTGAGTTTCTCCTCCTACAAAACCACTGAGAGATAAAAGTAAGACAAATCAAAGAGCTGTCAAAGGCAGAAGGCAGGCTGGCAGGGAGAGGAGCCAAGGGACCGGGTCTGCAGCGCCTGCCTCCAGGAAATGGCTCAGAAAGATGAAGCCCAACGGTGCCTCCTCATGCACTGGGTTTTCTTATTGACATGTCAGAGCCAGCATGGGATTCAGGCACCCACTTCTCCATGAGGTCCAGGACAAACTTCTCATCGACAGCTGATCCACCACCACCACAGAGTCCTCGGACAAACCAGTGTAATTCCCCAGGAGCCAAAAATCAAGCTTAATTTTTCAAGGTTTTCATGGTTCCCCAGCAGGAGCTGGTCAGGAAGAGGTGCCAGAGCTACCAGCCGAAGGACAGACTCCTTTGGAAGGGATGGAAGGACAGTGGAGCTCATCAGGGTGAGGACAACAGCTCGGTCACCCCTCGACATGGCCGTGCTAGGGCATCACGATGCGGCTGTGCAGAGAGCACGACAGCAGCTCCAGGCACGGAGGGAAGAGCCAAGCAGAAAGAAAAAGGAAGAAAACCACCCACAAGCATAATATTTTAATATTTTTGAGTACAGCTGCGCAGAGCGGGAGATTCTGCCACATTTCCTCCCAACCCAACTTCTTTTGAAATTCCACATGCAAATTCAACCAGCAAAACCAGAGGTGCCTGCAACTCCCCCAGGGGGACTCTGGAGCTCTGCAGAGCATCCCGGGCCTCCAAGGGGCATCCCACAACTTGGTACATGGGAAGACGGGGACCAGACCCTGGCTTTGCCTTGTGCTCCATCCTGAACCTGCCCCACCCAAATTCATGCAGGGCTTAACCTAAACTCCCTGGGTTGTTTTTTTTTTTTTTTGTTCATCAAGTAACCTCAACTTGTTTAACTCCAAGAGCTTAAGATTCAGCCAGATTTCACTCCTCTGTCCAATCCCTGGACAGAGGACCAGGGGATCCCTTATCTCTGCTGGATCACTCAACTGCCTGACTCCTCAAAGGGCTCTGGGATGCAGCCAAATCCTGCAGCCCTGTGGGTGCCCTGCATTGCCAGGTGCTGCAGAGCAAGGCACACCCTTTGTGTTCCTCCCCTCCTGAGCTTCAAAACAAGTGGAGATGTTACAGATCCAGCAGAGCCTGAAGGCAGGCATGGACCAGCCTGGCAGGCAGAGGCAATGCTTGGGGGGAGCAGGAGGAAAACACCCCCAAAGCATCCAGGGAGAGTTATTTTGGTGCAGACACAGCGAAGATGCATCCTCACACCTGCCTCTCCTGGCTCCCTCCAACTGCTCCTTTAAAAAAAAAAAACTTCAGTGTCTCTGAAAATAGCCCCAAAATAGGTTTGAGAAATACTCTATATACAAGGTTCTTTTTTTACATTGTATTATCTTATCACAAACTGCTTTATCACTTTCCTAAAGAAAGCTGGAAGCAGGCTACAATACCACCAGTTTGGTTCATATAAACATTCTCATTGTTTTCAACTATTTGCCTTCAGACTCATCTACAACCCCACCAGATTCTACCATTCTGGATTTTACCCAGGATGCTGAAAAATTCTGTATGTCAGCTGCACACATTAACATCTAAAGAACAGCCACCACCCACACTTAGTGAGCAAAGCACCACTGGACAAGGCAAAAGAGAGAATACCTCTTTCACATATCCAAAATATTTCTGGCTTTCAGTCACAGCTGAGGTACTTTATTTGAAGAGGTGCAGAACAAACCACAGCAACTTTCTCATGGTGGCAGATAACAGTTTCTCTCTATGGACTAGACAATCACGACTGCACCGGAGTCCAATTTAAAATGAAGAGAACATGCTCCAGATACTTACATCATCTTCGTATTTAACATGAATGCCCGTGATTTTGACTTGGACATTTTTTAAAACTTGAACTGCAAGCTTTTCTAAGAAAGTATCTTTCTTCTCCTCCTTTGGTTTGTCTAAAACAATAATGTAAAAATAGTCAGCACTCAGTGTAGCAGTTGCATCTTGAGTTTAATAACACAAACAGATACACTAATGTAAATTTAAGATTTACTCTAACATAAATTCCTAACATTCAAGTTTTCACTCATTTAGTTTATATATTTGAATTTTTTCCTTTGCTGTACATCCATATTCTGAAGATGTGATGTTAGCTATGTGCACAACACAACCATAAGAAAATTTATCTCTAAGTTTCAGTCAAAACAGTTTAGCTTACAGCAAGTTCTTCTTTAATATACTTCTGCCCACTCCTTCCACGACAAAAGATTTTCTCTTAAGAGACCTTCAGTAGGGTCTTAAACAAATATGTAAGACGATGTAATTCAGCACAAAATACCCTTGAATAACCAGGTGAAGATATTACTTGTACAACGAGAGACTAGTCCATTACAGCCTTTCACAGGTCTCTACCGGAGCGTTAAAAAGCTGGCACACTAAAAGTGACAACAAACAAACAAACAAACAGCTACTGTGAAATATTACATTTCTTCTGGGCTTATCCTGGACCGTTTAAGCTAGGTCTATATCAGACTTTGCTATGTCAGGTAGTGATACTTGAACTCGTGCTGAACAAGACAGGGTGGCAGAAGCTGCATCCCCATAGAATTTTAACATTCCACTCGACAAACGCTGAGGCAGGGGCAATATTTACAATCCGTCATTATTTAATGATGTAACTCTACAAATATTATCTCAGGCTGAGAGCCTTAATATTTCACCTAAAATAGGGCTAGATGAGCTTGCTCTCTAGCTATCTTTACAGGTTACCTTGTGCTATTCAGTATCCACCTTACAAAGTGAATCCCACTGATCACTTATCAACCTTCTACATTTTTGTTGGAAATGCTACAGATGGCTCAATCCATGGCTATCCAAGTGCAGAGAAATAAGGACTATAGGTTTTGACTACGTGCAGGGTTGCACTCCCAGTTTGGATTCTTGGCTTACTTTAGCTGTTTGTATCTTGAAATATGCAATGCAGGCTGAACACCACATATATATGTAACTTTGTACATCTTGCTATAAAAACACAATTTTTTTTAAAGATCTAAGAGAGGTCTAGTAGATTCCACTTAAAAAGAAAAGACTTTGCTATTGTATGCAATATGACACTATTTTAGTCAAGAGAGCATTTGATTTCAAGTAAAAAAAATAGTCAGGTACTCAGAAGAAACCAAAACATTATGGCAGTTTTACATGCTACTCACATTTCTCTCTATTAACCATTTCTTCACAACTCCCACTCCCTATTAACAGAAACCAATACAATACTGATAAAGAAAAAGGCTTATCAAACCTTCTTGACCTTCAAGCGCAAGTTAACATTTTTCAAGATAGATGCAGCTACCAGCAGCAATAAGCTTGATACCTTACAAAGCTTTCCTAGGGTCCCCACAAAGTTTCTGCTCCAATTATAAGTCTATGTTGCACCTTCCTCCAAGATCAAATACAACCAGATGGGATATGGTAACCCATTCTTAGACTAGTGCTAATACTGAAGACCTGCATGGTTTGGGATTTATGGGCGATTATTCTCTTGGAGAAAAAACACCCATTTCACTGCTATCAAAATATGTCATAACACAATGCCAGCTACATAGAACAGAAGCTGAAAGGTGATAAAAGAGGCAGTTTACTGCCATATCATCAGTGCAGTATCAGATTTACTTTACTTAGCTGTTACTGGAATATTACAAAAATTAGATGAACAGATCTCTCTTCCCCACGCAGTTTTCCAACAGCCACGATGAAGGGCCAACAATCAGCCTACCAAATGCGAACATTTTGGTTGGAAATCACACAGATGGTAGCTCAAGCTGAAGAAACAAGAACACCTGTCCAAGCAGAGAGAAACAAGGACTCTCTTCAGTCTTACCAGATACACAGAATGGATGAACAGCAAAATAAGAGCTCTCTCCAATTTACACCCTCTCTTTCAAACAGTAGAAAAAAGCTATCAGTGGATGTATATCCAAGACTAAAAAAACTAATCCAAACAGAAAACAAAACAAAAAGCCTTTAGAAAAAGTTAAAAGCCATAAATTTTACCCACCTTTTGAGTGATCGTGACCTTTAAAGGGTCTCTTAAAATGCTTTGTATACTTTTTACGCTTATGTCCTTTTCCAGGGCAAGCAATTTTTTGGGAAAAAATAAAATTCAAGTTATTAAAGCAGAAATGTAAGAAAGCATGAGAGAAGATGGAAGAAAGTTTAGTTTGTGTTAAAGCAGAATGCCTTAGGAAGGTATCATTAAAAGCTTTTAAAGAATTTCAGATCTGTTATGAAAACAATCAGCTACTTTCTACAGCTCAGAGCCTAATTTTTCATAATTTATGTATTCCTTAATTCACTTTCATAAAGGAACTGAAGCCTTGCTTTTCTTTTTTTTTCTCTTTTTCTTAAAAAAGAAAAAGTAATTGAAGTTCAAAGCCCAAGTAAACTAAACAGCCAGTAAAAGCTTTAAGTATCCAAATTTCTACTGGATCAACAGTCCTGCCAACTGCAAGGTCAAGGCATTTAACTCAGCTTTCCTATATTCCTTATACAACATCTCAAGAGTTCGAGGAATTAGAAATAATCACCAGGCTTCTCAGCAACTACAAACCCAGATTACTTCACAAGAGCATTGCGGAACATAATTGCAGATCACTTGGGTACAAAAAAAAAAAAGCACATGACTGCTTAACAAGAAACCCCAGTGAAGAGGTTTTCTACAATATTTACAATATTTAATGACTTCGGCAAAAGGCATAATTGTCATAAATGTCATAACTGAACAGGCTTCTACTATACGAGAGCATAACTTCCAAGTTATTTGAGATGGATGTGGAAAGCCAAAGAGCACTTTTCAATATGCTTCTCATGCTTTTCAAGAGTATGGTATGAAAGCAATCTGAAAGAACAATACCAGTGTAACTGCAAAAAGGCATACAAAACCAATAACTCTTTAAAAGCTTTACATGAAATTAAATTCCATTATTTACACACAAATTATGACCCATATAATCACAACCATTTCATGAATTTAATTAATGCTCATATTTATTCACATTTCTGAAGTAAAACAGTTCGGCGAGTTGCATTGTTTCCTGCCCCTCTCTGGCTCTACAGAGCACAACCCAGGAACAGGGCTGCCTGTGCTTCACTTTGAGAGGCTGTAGTTTGAGAAGGGTGTATCCCACTAAAGCAAGTGCAACAAAATGTTTAACTCTGGGGAACAACTTTATCTTTATGCAATTGTCATCCCTGAATGTTCAAACAAAAGAGGGCAAAGTGCCCCTGTCTGGCAGGTAAGGTGATCACCCTACAAATAACAAAATGGGGACTATGGCATACAGAAACAACATTTTCTTTTGCAAAGAAAACTTTCTAACAGTGCAAGTAATTGTCTGCAAATGATATTCTACAAAGACAGCTTCTTTCACGTGCTATTTAAGCTGTAGTTCTCAGGCTTTCACTCCCATGTATGACAAAATTAAGGCAACATGGTTTTCCTTTGGATTGCTCGCATCCATTACAATGGAGAAACTAAATGTATGGTTTTAAGCTCCTTCTAAACCTGCTCTCAGATAAAAACCCACCAAGTAATTTTGTCTAAGAATAAATTCCTGAAGATCTGGTTCAATATCCTTGCCTAACTTGAGAGCAATCCAAATAAACAGAACCGTGGAAAAGCATGCTAAATGCCTTCCATTTGCTACGGTTCATTTTGCTTGTCCACAGTTTCAAGACAGCCTGAACTTCCAGTATCTTAATTCCAGACACTAAGTAAGGCTAATTATCCTCTATTCAACCAACATCTAAAGATAGGGTTTTGAAACTGCAGTAGATTGTTGTCATTCTTGAGCTTGACATAGTTGATGGAAATACTTCTAAATGATCTGTTTTCTTTAACAGCCACTCAGTTAAGACAGCACTAGTCAATGGCAAGTTTCCACTTGAGTGCAGAGTCATCAAAATCTTATTTCTAGAACCACTGATATGTGTATGTTTACGAAACAAATATTGTTTTCTCATTTCTGCATTTGGCTGCTTGAGAGAGGGATGCTTTTAAAAATGTAAGCTGCATATCCACCGTGCATGTGCCAAATGTAACCATCCATACCCACCGGGCTTGGCATCCTTGTAAATCAGACTCTCCAATCCATACAAGGAATCTTGTGAATGAGTGCCTTGGTCCACATGGCAGCAAATAACAAAAAAAAAAAAAAAAGTATTTTGTTTAGAAGAAGGCAACCGGCTCCAGATTTAATGTTGAGTTTATAAAACTTGTATGACATGTTAATATTTCCCTTAGAGTTTCTGACAGCCAGAGTCACTTCAGAATATCAGATTTCAAAGGTTACCTACATAGGTAAATCACGCAAAAGACAAGAGCTGCAAGCTTTCGTCTCCATATATTAGATTTGATCCTGACACACTTTAACAATAGAAAACAAAGTAATGTTTTGTCAGCTTCTGCCAGCAGAGCTGGTTATCAGCTCCCCATCACACTACAGGAACCACACAGTGACATGACCACTCTGCTCAACATTTCAATAGAAAGTTTAAAGAAAATATCCCCAGGACTGTTTATGCTGAGAGACTCTTAATAAATGCAAACAGTGACTCAAGATGCTAAACGCTTTAAGATAAGCTTATCATAAAAGCAAATACAGCTGAGATTTCATGGACTCCGATAACTTTCTATTCAATATATTTCACAGATTTTCACCAGCTATCGTGTGCTCTTCAAAGCCTGCAGGAAGAGCTGGATTTCTTAGAAGTATATGATGCAGTAGAGTAACTTGGGCCTTAAGATTTTGTATCTAGCAAAAGTAAAAGACATGCTCGTGCAAGAACTACGCAAGTACTTCCACGTACAACATTCTATTACAACACCAGAAACACAAACAGCTCGACTTTTGTCAGGCAAAGTAATAAAACATGTGAAGATCTTTTTTCTTGTTCTTTGCAGATCAGCGGTAGTGACCTGGGGCAGGGACACGCGGGCAGGAACACGGGTGCAGACAGACACGGGAACGAGCACACGCACAGACACACGCACATGAGCACACACACAGAACAGCGCACACACACATGAGCACACACACACGCACACACACACACGCATAGACACACGCACATGAGCACACACACAGAACAGCGCACACGCACATGAGCACACACACAAACACACACACGAGCACACACACACACGCGCACACACACACGCACAAACACACACACGCATAGACACACAAGCACACGCACGCACACGCACATGCCCATGAGCACACACGCACACGCGTGCACACACACATGTACACACACGCACATGAGCACACACACAGAACAGCGCACACATGCACATGAGCACACACACACGCGCACACACGCACACACATGAGCACATGCGCGCACACGCACATGCCCATGAGCACACACGCACACGAGCGCACACACATGTACACACACACGTGAACACACACACAGAACAGCACACAGACGCACATGAGCACACACACACACAGACAGACGAGCACATGCGCGCACACGCACATGAGCACACACAGACACACACACGCACACACACACGAACACACACACGCATAGACACACGAGCACACGCGCGCACACGCACATGCCCATGAGCACACACACAGAACAGCGCACACACGCACATGAGCACACACACACGCACACACACACACATAGACACACGAGCACACGCGTGCACACGCACATGCCCATGAGCACACACGCACACGAGCGCGCACACACATGTACACACACGAACATGAGCACACACACAAACACGCACACGACCACACACACACACACACGCACACGAGCGCACACACACATGTACACACACGCACATGAGCACACACACAGAACAGCGCACACACGCTCACACACACGCAAAGACACACGAGCACACGCGCGCACACGCACATGCCCATGAGCACACACGCACATGAGCACACACACAGAACAGCGCACACACGCACACGAGCGCACACACATGTACACACACGCACATGATCGCATAAACACGCGCACACACACCCCCCCACACACGCGCTCGCACGCATTCACCGCACCGAGCGGGGCCGGGGTGCGGGTGAGGACACGCTCAGCACGTGGGGGGCTGTGGCTGCGGGACCTCTCGGCCCGGGGTTCCCCGGAGCCTCCCGGCAGCCCCATCCCGGTGTCCCCTTCCCCCTCCCCGGTGCCCCCGCACCCTCCCCGCTCTGTGCCCCGCACTAACGCTGGAGCAGGGGGTGTTTAACACCGCCGCAGCCCCGGCCGTACCTGCGGGCTGATCCATCGCACTCCTTTGCCAACGCCCGTGACTCTTACAGAGAGCAAAGGAAAAAGGTTCTGTTTCTCCGTCCGGCGGCAACCAGGCGCCCCCCGGAGAGCCCTCACCCTGCGGGCATCGCCGAGGAAAAGCCTCCCTTCTGCTGCCAGGGATGCGCTCCCCCTGCATCCACCGCTGAAGGCGTTTATCGGAAATCGAAGGCATCGCCCAGTACTTCCAAAGCGGTCACCAAGCTTTTCTGCCTCCAGCCAGAATCCTTCCAGGAGGAGCCTCGCTTTAAAAGCTGCCGCCGAGAGCATTCCGTGGTGGGGCAGGGCAGGGCAGAGCAGCCCCTGCCGCTGGGGATGGCCCATCGTGCATGCTAATGACCTGCGAGGAACGGGAGCGGAGGGATGAATACAGCTCCAGGGGCTTGGAATGGCACCTTTCGGATGCAAACGAGCACACGGAGGAGCAGAGAGAGGAGACGCGTTCAGAACCAGCGCAAAATGTGGTGAGTATACTGGGCTTTCTGGGTATTTTGTTTCTTTCTTCTATTTAAGCAGAAGATGTCTGGTCACCACCTATAACATTTACTTAAAAAAACCCAACAGATTCAAAGCCATACTGATACAAGAAGTGGTTGTTTTTGCAGAGAGTGGAATATTTTGATTTAAGCAGAGTTGTTTTTCTGTAGAATTGGTTTTCTAACTAACTCCAGTCCAGCGATATCTAAGGGGCACTGTTTTTAAGTTAGACAGACACAGACTGTTCCTCTGATCCAGTATGTTTTTTTAAAAAGTGCTGTACCCAGTAAATGTTTTTATTTGTACTTCTCTAAAAATTCCAAGGCCAAACAGAGAGCTGGCTCCGAAACTCAAATTAGCGGAGACAGACTTGGCTTTGTTGAAGTTCGTAATGAAATTAGTCCTTGGAAAGTAGTAGAATTATGCAGGGAGAATTTATACACATCCATGTAAGGTGGATATATATCCTGTCCCCAGCCGCCCAGCGCTGAAATAATGCAGCTGCTTTCTAAAACTCCAGAACGAGTCTTAGCTTATTTGCCAGCATTTCCAGTATCATTTTGTGACCCAGGTGGGACCTGCTTTCAGGATTTAGAATCTGGGGGGTCGAGGACCCTCCAACCAGCAAACAAGAACTTCTCGGGGTGGGGGGGTGGGGAGTGGTGGAATGTGCATTCCCACCCCCCACCGTGTCTTGGGAGCAAGGGTTACACTGGGAAGAATTAAAGAATTAAAACATCCTTTCTTGTTTTTGGTTTGATTTGTTGCCTGCTTGTAAGTCGGAGGCGAAAGTCCTGCAGTGTTGGGCTAGAAGGGTACCTAGTATGGAATTTGATATATAATCCAGATTTGGCGTTGGAATTTGATATTTGATATATAATTCAGGTTTTGGGTTGGAATGTAATCGCGATTTTGGTTTCGGTTTCCTTGTGATTTGTAATTGTCTGTGTGATTTGTGATTGTGTGAAGAGTTAAAGTCGTAATTCTTTTAAGTTTGGAAAACTGACTTCGGCATGGTTTGCTGATTCGTTTTGTGTAAAGTGACTTTGACATGGCTTGCTGATTTGTTTTATCGGAGATGTTGAAACTTCAGGAGTCGTACTTGCAAGCTGTTTTCTTTTGAAATAAATACCCCCAGGTAAGAAAAATACTTTAAGAATCTGTAGGTTTACCAATCCTACAGTAACGCACTGTTAGTGCGACTCGGTCAGTGCACAGCATTCTCAATAGAGAGACATCTATATAAACTAGATCTGAACAAAAATGAAAAAATACATACATTGGCGGGTTTATAAACAAGCAATATCACTACAGTAACTTTAAAGTGCTCGTAATATATGCTTGAATACCTGTTGTGTTCATCGGATGCTTCTAAAACGTGCATAAAGTGATTTGCACTGAGAAACAATAAACATGACCATATATTTTTTACCATTAATAATTGTTGTGGGAAGAATAAAATAGGCACTTGCTGAATAAACTTTGGTATTTTAAAAAACGCCATTGGCTCGGGAGGAGGGGCGGAGCTGCGCGGCGGGAAGGTGGCTCAGCCTTCTCCTCAGCTCAGGCTGCGGGGGGGGGCTGGGGACAGGTGAGCTGTTGTGTCCGGGGGGGCTGGGACAGGTGAGCTGTTGTGTCGGAGGGGGGGGGGGGGGGCTGGGGACAGGCGAGATGTTGTGTCCGGGGGGGGCTGGCACAGGTGAGCTGCTGTGTCTGGGGGCTGGGGACAGGTGAGCTGCTGTGTCCGGGGGGCTGGGGACAGGTTGGCTGCTGCCCTCCCGGGGCCGGGGCTCGGACAGGTGGGCTGCTGTTGTCCTGTGGAGGGCTGGGGGCTGATTACAGGTGAGTTGCTGTCCTCTCTCAGCGGCGGGGGGTGAGCTGGGGGGCTCGCGAAGTCCCGCCGGGGTGTCCCCCTGTAATAGGTAACCTTGAAGTATTTGTTAATCAAACCTAGAAAATAATGTCTTGTTCGCTCAAATATGTTTAATTCTAATGTTATGCTACTTTGGTAATTTGAATCTTTGTATATTTTTAACCAAGCATAAAACTAAGAATTGTCTTGCTTCATTGTAATAAGTAGCTGGGAATAAATTGCTGATCAAGCCAACTGAACAAAGGGACCGCCCCACCGTGCGGGGCCGGGTGGAGCCGGCGGCGCTGGGCGCCCGGGCCGCCTCCGTGGGCACCGCCTGCGAGCGTGCGGGGCCAGGGCGCTGCTGGTGGCGGATGGTGAGAATGGGGGGTGCGGGGGTGTCGGGGGGGACGGGTCAGGGTTTGGGGGTCGGGAATGAGGAGAGGGGGTGCTCAGGGGGTCGGGATCTGCCTGCGGGGCCAGGGCGCTGCAGAGATGGGGAGGGGGGCATTGGGTGTGAGGGGTCGGGGATTGGGGAGATCAGAGTGTGTGGGGGTCAAGGATGGGGAGGGGTCTCAAGGGGTCGAGATCTGCCTGTGGGGCCAGGGCAGTGCTGATGGCAGACGGTGAGGGAGTCAGGGGTGGAGGGGCTCTGTCTGCGGGATGAGGGGAGGGGAGAGGATGGGGGCGGGGTATTGGTGAATGGAGATGTCAGAGTGGGAGGGGTGAGGGGGGGGTCTCAGGGGGTCGAGAACCGCCTGCGGGGCCAGGGCGCTGCTGCTGGTGGTGGTGAGAACGGGATCGGGAGCAGAGGTTGGGGACAGGGAGTTGGGGGGGCTTGGGATCCACCTGCACCCCTGTCCCCTAACAGCCTCTCCTCCACCCCAGACCTGTTTGTGGTGGTGCCCCACCCCTGGAGTGATTGTGCCCGAGTGCTCTCTTCATTCGTGAAGGCTTCATAGAATGGTTTGTGTGGGAAGAGACCTCAAAGCCCACCCAGTTTCACTCCCCTGCCATGGGCAGAGACACCTCCCACAGGATTGGAGGGCTCCAAGCCCCATCCAGCCTGGCCTTGGACACCCCCAGGGATGGGGCAGCCACCACTGCTCTGGGCAACCTGGGCCAGGGCCTCCCCACCCTCACAGCAAAACATTTCTCCCTAAGATCTCACCTCAATCTCCCCTCTTTGAGCTCAAAACTGTTCCCCTTGTCCTCTCTTTCAGCTCAAAACTGTTCCCCTTGTCCCATCCCTGCGCTCCCTGATCAAGTGCCCCTCCCCATCTTCGTGGCTGCTTCATCCCTGGAGGTGTTCAAGGCCAGGCTGGATGAGGCTTTCAGCACCCTGATCCAGTGGAGGGTGTTCCTGCCCATGGGACTTCCCAAGCCCTTGTGCCAGCAGCAGCTCCAGCCAAGTCCCTGTGTCACCCCCTCTCTCCGACATCCTCAAGGCTTCAATTTTATTTTTAATGGGGTTTATTTTGCAGGTGAAAGATGAGAAAACCCTACAGGAGGCGTTTGACCTGAGCGATGATGAGAAATGCAAAGAGCGCAGGAAGTGCAAAAGCAGAAGCAAAAAGAACCACAGCAAATTCGCCCTCGGCCACTCCAGGCATCTGGGAAACATGGTAAGCTCTGCTCTCCAGCCCGTGGTCACCTGGAGAGCCAGGAGCTTGTGTCTCGTGCTTGGAAAGGTGTGAACACCCGTTTGCGACGTCAGCGACTGGGAGAGATGGGGGGAGACAGTGCTTCTGCTGGGAGAAGGGCTCCTGGGTTCCTCAGCGCTGGATCCCTTGAATTTGGAGCCTCCTGACTTTGGGAGACGGAGGGAGCAAGGATGAAGCAGCTTTACTGCCCCCCCCTCTTGGTGAAGCAGAAGTTGTCCCCTCAAGAGCAGGTCCCACACTGCCCAGCTCACAGCTCCATCCCTGGGATTGTGCCCTAAGGTGGGAGGCTCCAAGAGTGGCCCAGGACCAGCCAAGGCAGCGGAGGCTCCAGGGCACATTCCAGACATCCCAAGGCCTGTGGCGGCAGCGCTAAAGCTGCTCACGTTCATTTATTGCCAGAGGGAGGGATGTGAAGGGCAATGAAGGTAACGAGGCTGGGGAAGGGGCTGGAGAACAAGTCTTCTGAGGGGCGGCTGAGGGCCCTGGGGTTGTTTAGCCTGGAGAAGAGGAGGCTGAGGGGAGGCCTCACCACTGTCCCCAAGTGCCTGAAAGGAGGTTGTAGCAGAGCCAGTGTTGGTCTCTTCTGCCCAGTGACAGGAGATGGGATGAGAGGAAATGGCCTCAAGTTGCACCAGGGGAGGTTCAGATTGGACATCAGGAAAAATTTCTTTATGGGAAGCGTTCTCAGGCCTGGCAGAGGTTGACCGGGGAGGGGGATGGAGTCCCCATCCCTCGAGGGGGTGTAAAAGGGGGGTTGTGTAAGAGCAGGAAAGGTGAAAAGGGCACCAGGGCAGCGCGGGGCAGGATCAGCTCTGTAAGGGCCGTGCAGATTTTGTGTGGGCAGCGACCGTGTGAAAGCATCTCTGTGGGAGTTCATCCCCTGGCACTGATCTGAATTCCCTCTTTTGTAGGCACCAAACGTGATCTTCCTGGCCGTGAGTCCAGAAGAGAAAGAGTCCTGGATGAACACCCTCAACTCTGCCATCAGCCCTGCTAAAAACCGCATCGGAGATGAGGTGAGCAGGACCCTGAGGGCAGAACCTCGGCTCCAGCATCTCAGATTGAACCTTGGGTGAGTGTTTGAGGCTGCAGCCACCCCTCCTGCCCTCCCCATTTAAGAGGTATCCGAGGGGTTTTCAGCTCTGCACTCAAAGGCAGCCACCAAGGCTTGTGGAGGGGCTGGAATAGTCGGCTCCTCGTGGGCTGGGACTGATGTGCAGCAGGGATTGCAAAGCGATGGCAACAGGCAGCTCTGTCACCTCCAACCCCAATGAGATGCCTTCTCGTTGGAGGCCAGCCTGGCCTCACACAGGCATGGTGGGACTGGGTGGTGGACTTGCAGCAGAGGAAGGACCATGGATCTGTTGGAGCAACTTCAGAGGAGGCCACGAAGGAGATCCAAGGGCTGGAGCCACTTCCGTAGGAGGACAGGCTGAGAGAGTTGGGGTTTTTTGGGCTGGAGAAGAAAAGGCTCTGGGGAGAGTTTAGAGCAGCCTCCCAGGACTGCAGGGGCTCCAGGAAAGCTGGGGAGGGGCTTTTGATCAGGGAGTGCAGGGATAGGATGAGGGGGAACGACTTTGAGCTGAAAGAGGAGAGATTGAGATGAGATGTTGGGAAGAAATGTTTTGGTGTGAAGGTGGGGAGGCCCTGGCCCAGGTTGCCCAAAGAAGTGGTGGCTTCCCCATCCCTAGAGGTATTGGAGCCCAGACTGGATGGGGCTTTCAGCTCCCTGATCTACTGGGAAGTGTCTCTTCCCATGGCAGGGGTTTGGAACTGGGTAGGCTTTGAGGTCTCTTCCAAGCCAAACCATTCCATGATTCTATGACCGCCAGACCCTGTAAGAGCTGCAGAGGGTGTTTGTGTTGTGTGTGAGCCATGGAAGACGCCATAGTTGTGTCTTCACCTTGCTGTTGCTCGTTCTGAGAGCTGTTCCTTGAACCAAGGAAATGGGTGGCTTTAGAAAGCTGCAGCCACTGCCCTTCAGGTGATTAGCAATGTCCCCAGCCCATTGCGGTGCCCCAGCTGGATGGAGCAGCCTCGCTTACGGTGCTGCAGCCTGCAGGCAGCTCCTGCGCCAACCAAATCCCCCAGCCAGGAGGTGTAAGACCTCTTCTCCCCTTCCCACCCGCCTTCTGGCGACACAGGTGCCACTGGGGGCAAAGGGAGGGAACCAAGGAAGGTGGGACCTCGTAGCGTGGGGTCCATAAGCCATAGAGGATCTCCTTGCACGTCCCCCAAGGTGAAGCTGCGCCGCAGGGCCCCGCACCCCGGCTCTTTCACCCTCTCCCTTCCTCCCCCCAACACAGCCATCTGGCCCCTCTCTTTGAGAGCCCCGAGCTGGCCCAAGAGCTCCGTGCCATGGTGAGGGAGACGTTCCCAGAGCTGTGCCGTTGGCCCTGGCCTCCCATTGAAGGCCGGAGCGGGGCGGGAGGCTGCGGCGGGAGCTGCTTTCCCAGGTGACGCGCGGAAACAGCCTCTGCAGCTCCGCAGAGTTCTAAAGCCGGTGTGTTTAATGCGGTGCTGGGGGCAGAGGGGACCCCTCCTCCAACCTGGGCACAGCCAGGGCTCAAACAAGCACCTATTTATTACACACACACAGGGACATTCAGTAGATTGCCAAGACTAGGCCGGGTCAGTCCAGGGAGCTCCAGGAATTCCTTCTCCCTGCTCCCTGCCACCTGGTGATCTCCTGCTGGGCTCTTTGAGGGTGAAGGTCACCTTTGGCTGGAAGGTTGAGCTCTTCTTGGAATGTTGAGCAGTTCTGGGATCAAAACTGGTTTCTTGCTGCAGGGATGGATCTTGCAGACAATGGGATTGGGTTGCAGTTGATGGGATCTTGTGCCTGAGGAATGGCCTTGCACCTGGAGCTGAGCTATTGAGTGAGCTACAGCCTTTAAGCCTCTCCTTTCCCAGGGCCGGGCTTTTTCCCAGCTCTCAGACAGGGTCAGAGCGGGACTCCAAGGAGAGGAGGTCTCTGGCTGCTCCTCTTTATGGCTGGTTGGGATCTCTTTATGGAGACCTCCCCCCCTCAAAGGAAAGGAGACCCTTATCTACACAGTGCTAATTGACAGCTTTGCTGAATTCCTTCCTCCATCCAGCGCCTCCCTATCTCCTTCTTGATTTACACCTTGCTACAGCCCATCCTTCACAGGGCCGGGTAAAGCCCTTTCTCCTCTTCCCTGAACTGGGTGTTTGGAAACTTTCTTTCTTGCCGACCGCCTGCTGATTCCAACTGTCCCACTCTGGCTGAAGCAAACCTTCTCTTTCTTTCTGTATTCCATGTCATTAGTTTAGGGCTGCCCGGGGCAGGGGTGGTGACACGGAGTCCCCGTGTGTGCCCTTCCCCAGCTGGAGTTTTCCCGAGGAACCCCCCCCCCCCCCCCCGTGCCGAGGGAGATGCCCAGGTCCCCAGAGGAACGCGGTTGCCGTGGCAACGCCGAGGCAGTGCTCACAGAGCGGAGCCCCCGGAGCAGCCCCGCTGAGGAGTGCGGTGCTCTTGGTGCTCCTCCTGCCTTCTCGCAGCCTGAAGCGCTGCCCCTCGGCTCTGCCCCGCACGGTGTTTCCCTGCGCTCTGGGGGGCGCCTTCCCTTCGGGATGGAGGATTTCGGAGCGCCCTCCCGTAAGCACGGTGTCCTCCAAGCCCTTTGCCACGAGCTGCGGCGCTCAAGGCAGATCCCCCTTCTTGACAGCGCAGTTTCCTTCTGCAAGAGATGCTCTTGAGGTCCCTGCTGCTTCCCAGTCCCTGAGAGGCAGGCTCGGGAGATGCCGGACGGATCTGTGCTCCCAGGGGAAGGCTGCCAGGCTCCATCTCCTGCCCTGCTTTCTTCCCTGGAGCTCAGAGCCTCCAAAGGGAGCGCTTTCTCCAGCCGTGGGTCCTCTCCGGGTGTCTGACTCGTGCCAAGCCCCGCTCTGCTGCCCGGTTGGGAATCCCTGAGGCTGTGCCCGCTGGTTGCTTTGGGCTCAGGGGGTCTCTGTTCTCGGGCAGCTGCTAATGAGGCTCAGGCCTTTAATTGCTCAGCCACACTCCCTCTCCAAGGCCAGAATCCTGCACGAGGATTCTGCAAGCCTGCACGAGGCCAGAATCCTCTCTGCTCGCTCTCTGGAGCTGGAGACAGTTCTGGCTGTTCCTGGCCGTGCTGCTGGGACTCTGCTGGGATTGCTGCCCTGCGGGAGGGTTCCCCCTGCAGTGGGGAGAGGCCTTCTTAGGTGTAGCTGCTTGGGCAAACAGAGCATCCCACTGCTGCTTCCTTTGCTGCAGGGAGGAGAGAGCTCGGGCTCCCTGCTGCTCTCACACCATTCCTGGGGCAGCTGGGTGAGCCGCTGAGGGAGAAGGTCCTGCAGCTGCAGAAGGAGAGGTTGGTATCGCTGGCTTGAGTTGCATTTTGTGTTCATCTCTTGAGGGCAAGGACACACAAGACCTTTTCATGCTGTTGTCTCCCTTTAAGCCGGAGAGGTCCCCTTGCAGGAAATGTCCAGCTGGTTTTGAAAGGTGCTGGGTTAAGAGCTTGGACTTTGTCCTTGGAGCAGGCTCAGAGTGGGACACAACAGCAATTTGCTGAGGGCTACAGCGTTTCTCTGAGTCAGGCTCTGAGTTCCATCCTTCTCTGCTGTTGATCAGCGAGGGGAGGCTGTGCAGGCCTTGGGGGTTTCTGTCCATCCCCACGTGGGACACGTTCCTTGCAGCCAGAGCTGTTCCTGTGTCTGCCTGTTCTCTGGACTTGCCCACCTCCACTCTTGGTTCTAAGCAGCCTTGGAATCAACTCCATCTAAAGCAGGGTCAAAAATAAAGATGTTGCTTTGCAGACCTCTGCATGGTAGTCTGATGGAACATGATTTATGGCTTTAAGTGCCTTGAACCTTGTGCTTTTAGCCATGGAATTTGTTTCCCTGGCTGCAGACAACCTGGGGCACTTCTGGCAGTGGGTGCTGCTGCTCAGCTCCCGGGGGGATTCCCGAGAGGAGCCAGCTCAGCACAAAGCCCCCTTGTCCTTGCTCTCCGTATCTTGCTCTGTAACTTGGATTTCCTCTTGTTTCTCCACTCCAGAGCTCCGGAAGCTCAATGTGGGATTATGGAGGAGATCCTGGCTGGAGTCGTGGAGGTAACTGCACGCACCTGGAGCAGCGCCGCTGCCTGACCTGCAAACCCAGAGCAGCTGGAGTGGCCTGTGCTGGGCAGCTGCTGGCCTGGGTGGCTCTGCCCCGAGAGCTCCTCTTGCTGATCCCCAGCTCCTGGTGCTGCATTTCAGCAGCAAAGTGGCTCGTGAGCAGCTGGGGCTCCATTCCTTGCTGCAGTGACTGCTGTGTCCCTTCCCAGCGTTCCCGTGCTGGGCAGGCAGGGCTTGAGCTTGTCCTTGCTCCTCTCATTCCTTCCTTTCTCTCTCCCAGGAGGACTTTGACCAGAGACAGTTGCCAGCACTTGCTTCGTGCCTCCTGGAGCTCTTCAAGGCTCATTTCAGTGGTGGGCTTCTGCCAGAAGAAATCACAGAGGAGTAAGGATCTGGTTTTTGTGTGTGTGTGTCTCATCCTTTCCTTGATGGCCTGAGAAACTCGTGCACTCCCAGCCCAGCAACCACCCGTGTCCTGGGCTGCATCCAAAGCAGTGGGACCAGCAGGGAGAGGGAGGGGATCCTGCCCATGGCAGGGGGTGGAACTGGGTGGGTTTGATGCCCCTTCCAAGCCAAACTGTTCCATGAGCACAGTGAGCAAGGTGCAGGGCTTGTTCCCTGCCACTGCTGAGGAAACCCAGGGTGGGTGCACACGGAGCTCTGACGGTTGCGTTTGTCCCGCAGGGCAGTGAAGCAGTCTCTGGGGAAGCCTCTGTACGTAATCTTTAGGTGAGTCTGCTCTGGAATTGCTGAATAATGCAGTCAGGGCTGTTTGTTTGGGGGGTGAACCCTGTGGGTCTGATTCTGCCAGCGTCCTTCGGCCAGGGTTGCTCTTTGTTGAGTGGAAAGCCTCAAAATGCAGGCAAATGAGAGCTCCTTTGGCCATTTGTGGCAGCCTGGGATCCCTGGGCAGCTGGAGTTTGCTGGCTCCTGGTGCCTTTGTTGCTGCCCATCCCAGCGTCCTCTGCAGCCCCTGTGGCCGCTCCCCAGAGCGAGTGCCCAGGAGCACCTGGATTGCCGTTGAGCTGCAGCTCCTGGGCGTTAGCAGAGCAGCTCAGGCATGGAATGCCCTGTGCCATCGCTGTCTCCGTGTGCTGTTCTCCCCCAGGAACCTCTGCCAGATGGAGGAGGAGCTGGGCTTCTACCTGCTGCTGGATCTCCTGGCTGAGCTCTACTGGAAGCAGCCCAAGATCGCCTGCCACCTGCTGCTGTATTTAAGAGCCAGGTGGGGCAGCGGGGACTGCAGGGAAGCATCCGAGCTTGGCCTTGGCTCCCGCTGCCTCCAAGGAGCAGCGCGGTGTCGTCCGGCCTCGCTGCGGCGCGGGGCTGGCGGGCTCCTCTCTCAGCCGGGCACGCCTGGCCTTGGGCAACGGAGCTGGGGAGGGGCTGGGGAACAGCTCTGGGGAGGAGCAGCTGGGGGGAAGGGGGGCTGTTGAACCCGGAGAAGGGGAGGCTGAGGGGAGACCTCCTCACTGTCTGCGAGTGCCTGGCAGGAGGTGGTGGTGAGGGGGGCGCTGGGCTCTGCTCCCTGGTGACAAGGGCTGGGCTGAGAGGAAAGGGCCTCGGGTCGTGCCCAGGAAGGGTCAGCTTAGACATCAGGAAGCCTTTCTTCCCAGAAAGGGTTCTCAGGCCGTGGCAGGGGTTGCCCAGGGCGGTGGTGGAGTCCCCATCCCTGGAGGGATTTAAAGGCCGTGTGGACGAGGTGCTCAGGGCTGGTTTAGTTGTGGCCAGGGCCGGTTGGACTCGATGATCTCCAAGCTTTTTTCCAACCAAAGGGTTCTGTGCTTCCTTCTAGCAAACCTGCAGCAGGAATAAGGAAGCTTTATGAGTCCTTTGCCCAGGCCACGCAGCGGGGGAACCTGCTGGCGTGCCTGCTGAGGGACATGAAGGCCTGCCAGGAGCTCGACACACGCCTGCTCGGCTACCTCACCCCCTGCATTTACACGGAGGTAAGGCCCCTGCCAGCCCCCAGAGAGCCAGTTCAGCCCCACTGCCCGTTCCTGCGGGCAGGCTCAGGGCTGGGGTGGTTTGATCCTGAGCTCCAGGCCTCTGGCACTGCAGCAGAGAAGCCACAAAGCCTGGCAACAGTTGTGTCTTGCATTCCGTTCTGGAGTCCTCCGCACAGGAAGGACCTGGATCTGATGGAGCAAGTCCAGAGGAGGCCACGGAGATGATGATCCGAGGGCTGGAGCGCCTCGTGTACGAGGACAGGCTGGGAGAGTTGGGGTTGCTGAGGCTGGAGAAGAGAAGGCTCTGGGGAGAGCCCAGCTGCAGCAGCGTGTCTGGGCAGCCAGATGCAGAGAGCGCAGCCATCGCTTGCTGCCGCCGCTTTTCCTGCCCTTGTGCCCCGTGGGTGCATTTCTCTGGTGCCCTTGCAGCGCTGCGTAAGGCGTGAGGCCCTGGGAGGGCGAGCTGAGCCGGCCAGGATAGGGCAAAGTGGGGCCTTGTCAGGCCTCGGGCTGCCCTGTGGCAGCCGCAGTGGCAGCAGCCTTGCCCGGTGCCCAGGGGCGGTGTCAGCTGCCTCCCAGGGCTGTGCTGGGCACTCGCAGCCGCCTGCCGGGGCGCTGCCCTGCAGCCCTTGGCTGGCTGGAGCAGGGGCTGAAGAGAAAGCAGCCTGTCAGCCGTGCCGTGCTGCCGGGGCTCCTTGTGCCACTGCTCCTGGTCTCCTTTAGGAAGCGGTGCTGGTTCTGCTCCAGCCGGGTGAGGCCGGGCGATGCTGCCCGCTGCGTGTGTGGGAGCCTGAGCCCAGGAGGAGTTTATCCTGTGGGGACAGGAGCTTTGGCCTGGCCTCTCCCTCGTGGCCTTCCCTGAGCCCTGCCTTGCTTTTGTCCTCTTGCAGTTCCCAGAGGAGAGCCTGGGAAGCGGCAAGCTCCTGCACATGATCGTAGCTGCCATCGACCCCTTCCAGGTGAGGAGGGGAGCGGTGCCTGCGGTGGGAGGCAGCCCCACCTTCCTGAAGCACCAGCACTTGTCTCCTGCGCTCCGCGGAGGGGAGCTTTAACCGTGGAATGGGCAATCCCTGGGGGCTGCAGGGCAGGGCTCAGCTTGTTTAGTCCTTCTTGGCCCCAGGTGAAAGCAGCCGTGTCCTGGGCTGCCTCCAAAGCCGTGGGAGCGGCCAGGGCGAGGGAGGGGATTCTGCCCCTCTGCAGCTCCCCCTGCCCCTGGGCTGTGTCCGTGTGTCTCCTGCACCCTGCGCCGAGCCGGCTGCACCCCGAGGAGCGGGGAGGAAGGCAGAGGAGATGCAGAGCTTGCTCTGTGGCTGAGCCTGTTGGTGCAGGAGCAGGGAAACGCTGCTCCCCAGCTGCCCTCCCTGCTGTGGTGCAGCCCGAGCTGGCTCCCCGTGCAGCCCATCTCCCTGTCTCCGCTTGCCCGGGATGAAGGGGGTGAGTCAGGGCAGGAAGCCCCACGGGTCTGGGTAGTGTCAGCCCCCGTCCTGCAGAGCAGGAGCAGTGCAGTGCCCCGAGCAGAGAGGGCTGGGCTTGTTGGAGCTTTCCCAGCAGGCTGCCGAGCCCTCGCCACTGCCTGCAAACCTCCAGCATTCTGCTCATCTTGTTTTCTCTGCCACCCAGTTGCAGGAGCTGGTGTGCCACGTGATGATGGGGAAGGTCTTCATGTTTCGGTGGGACTCGGTGCTGAACATCATGAGTGAGTAGAGCTCCTGCAGGCACCAACACATCTCTGGGACCGGATAAAGCAGAGCCATTCCTGGGCATCCCCAAGCCTCCAGCAGAGGGCTGGAGCACCTCTGCTATGAGCACGGGCTGAGAGAGTTGGGGTGGTTGAGCCTGGAGAAGAGAAGGTTCTGGGGAGACCTTAGAGCAGCCTCCCAGTACTTAGATTAAATGTTGGGAAGAAATTCTTCATGTAGAGGGTGGGATGGCCCTGGCCCAGGTTGCCCAGAGAAGCTGTGGATGCCTTCTCCCTGGAAGCGTTGAAGGGCAGGTTGGATGGGCTTTACTGGGCTGGATGGGCCATGGCTTGGCTGTGCACGGTGCCAGGCAAAATGTAATGCAGGGCTCTGCACATCCTGCCCAGCAAAGAGAAAACAAGGAGGAGGAGAGTCCCCCAGGGTCCCCCAGCTCTGCAGCCTCTCCACGTGGTCCCAGCTGCTGCGGCCCCAGGGATGTGAACTTGCCCAGCGAGCGCTGCGCAGTCGGCTCTTCCCCGGCTGTCTTTGTGGGGATGCTGTGCCCTCCTCTGCCAGCGCCGCAGGGGTGAGGGCAGCTGGGAGGTGGTGGCAAAAGTGTGCTCAGAAAGGCTGGAGTTGGGATTTCCCTGTTTTCTGATGACTCTGACGCCCCAAGAGCAAAAAGGCCCAGACCTTTTGCAGGACCACGGTCCCCTTAGCGGCTGCATGGGAAGAGACTGGTGAGGTTTAGATTGGCTATCAGGAAAAATTCCTTCATGGAAAGGGTTTTCAGCCCAGGGCAGTGTGGGAGTCCCCATCCCTGCAGGGGGTCAAAAACTGTGTGTCCATGGCACTTTGGAGACAGGCTTCAGTCAGCACAGTGGGGTTGGACTGGATGAGCTGAGAGGGCTTTTCCATCCTTCATGATTCCCTGATTCTCTCGTGTGCTTCCCCCTAGTTCAAAGCCTGGACTGGGACACCTCCGAGCAGTACAACACCTGGCAGCTCTTCCTGGCACACAGCTTGCCCCTGGAGACCATCATCCCTGTCCTGAAGCACCTCAAATCCAAAGGTGGGCTGTCCCCTGCGCAGCAAAGGGGCGACGCTGGGCCGTGGTGGCCCTGAGCTCCGGTGCTGAAGTGCTTTCCCTTGCAGAGCACCCCGAGGTGTTGTCCCGCCTGCTGCTGCAGCTGAAGAGCGAAAAGTAAGTGCCGCAGGGCAGAGGGCAGCGCGATGCTCTGCGGGTGCTGTGGGCACGGGCTTGTGGCTTTCTTGAGCGCCCCCAGCGTGGTGGGGACCAGGGGGTGCCAGCAGCTGCAGCTCGGGCTGCTTGAAGCGTGAGGGGTGGGCAAAGCGGTGGTTGCTGGTGCTCCCCAGCTCGCTCCGGGTGCAAATGCCGTCATGGCGGAGCCCCTGGGGACAGGGCCGGGTGGGCACGTGTGACCCCAGCGGTTGGGCCCTCCCCAAAGGCAGCAGCTCCCTGCCGGGCCTGGGCTTGGGGAGCGCCGTTTGCCAACTCCTTCCTCCTGGCAGGCCCAGCATGAGGATGGTGAGGATGGTGCTGAGCCGGCCCTGCCACCCCGATGAGCGGTTCAGCGCCAGCATCCTGCGGCACTGGTGCTTCAGGCACGAGGAGCTCCTGGCCAGGCACATCAAGGCTCTGCTGCTGAGGAGCAACATGAAACCTCTCAGGTGAGGGGCCGGGGCAGGCACAGCCTCTGCCACCGCTTCCTGTGGGGCCACCCTGCCAGCGGGAAGCGAGAGGGACTCTGCCTTGTGCCCGTTGCGTGCCGAGATGCCACGTGCCGTGGGGGCAAGGCCAGCGTGCCAGCCCCTCCTGCTGGGTGCAACGTCGTCTCCTCAAGGAGACGCAGCCCCCCCGCTCGCTGAGGCCCAGGCAGAGCCCCGAGCGAGCATCCCTGCTCCAGAGCTGCGTGGGCAGCTGCTCTTGGATCTCGCCTGTGCAGCCAGCAGGACCCTTTTGTAGGCAAGCTGCGGAGAGAAGCGCTTCCAGCCGCCTGTGGGAGCAGGGCCGAGCCTTGGTGCTCTTCTGCTGCAGCTCCAGGCACTCAGGCCCCTGGCTCAGCCCCGCTGTGCCCGCTTGGGCACTGCTGGGTGCTTCCAGAGCGTCTCTTGGTGCAGAGTTTTCCAGCCATGGCTCTTGAATCTCTGCTGTGACGCTGCTGTGTGCACAGGGTCAGGGTCGATCAGTGCCGGGGGATTTAAAGGAGGCAGCTGGGCCAAGCTGCAGCCCGCGGGGGTTAAATCCCAGCTGCCCAGGGCAAGGTTCCTGCTCTCCTGCCTTTGGAGGGAAGGGGCAGAGGGCTTGTTCCCGGCCACGCTGCATGGGCAGAGCTCTGGGTGCTGGAGGAGGCGGCTGGATCTCCCCACCGTGGGCTGTGGGAGAGGAGGGGAGAGCAGGGGGTCTGGGAGTGCTGCTGTGGGGCCGTGGCACTCTGTCCCCCCCCCACAAGTGGGGGTCCTGGCTTTAGGGGGACACGAAGGGTTGGGCAGGAGGAGCGGAGCACGAGCTGATGGGCACCTCTCCTCTGCCCCCAGCCGGCGCAGCCCCAGGAGCAAAGTGGCCCGGCTCACCCTGGAGCAGATCCTGGAGCACCTGGAGCACTTGTGCCAGAGCCTAAGAAACACCAACCACACCTGTAGGTACCACCATGCAACCGCTGACACGGTGTGCCGGGAACTGGGATGCTCTGGGATACTGGGAGCACCTGCCTCCACCATCCTGGCTGGCTGGGGGGGTTCTCCTGCCCGGGGGCACCCACCGTTGGGTCTCTGACTCCCATTTCTGCTGGTTCCTCCACAGTTTTCAGCCAAAGTACCATCCTGCAGGCGCTGCAGCACGTCCAGGCCAGCTGTGCTGAAGGCACCAAGAAGAAGTGAGTCCATCCTTCCCCTGGTGGGGACCGCGGGGCGAGCGCTGCGACGGTGCCTGACCCCCTGCTTCCTTCCAGGTTCAGCTCCCTCTTCGCCCTGGCAGAGGAATACGAAGGCTCCTCCAGCAACACCCCCATGAGCCCCCGAGCAGGGTCCCTCTGCGGCTCCCCCAGCCGCAAGCGCGCAGGCCAAGCGGCCGCCACGGAGGAGGGGCCGGCGTCCAGCAGCGCCTTGGTAAGCGTTCCCGTCCCTCCCGGCACCCCGCGGCCCCTCCAGGAGGCACCGGTGGGAACGAGGGTCCCCCCCGACCACTGGTGACCCCCACGTCCCCCTCTCCCGGCACAGGAGGAAGAAGACACCAAGCCCCCACCTGCCCAGTGGAGAAGACGCTTCCCTTGAGGGTGCAGAGGGTGACCGAGGGCTCTGTCCTCTCCCCCCGTGGGGCCTCCGGGCGCATTTGATTGAAGGGTTTTAAATAAATGGTGTGAACCGGCTGCTGCTTCCAGATGCTTTGGGAAAAAATGCTTTGGGGGGGACTGGCAGCAGCACAAAAAGGGGACGTTTTGTACAAAAGATTGGAGAGCTTTTTCTTGTTTAAAACACTGTCAGCTCGGGGGAGTAAGGACAGGGGAGAGATGAGGGAGGGCGTGAGGAGTAGGAGCAAGGAGAAGAGCAGAAGCAAAGACAGGGAGAAGAGCATTAGCAAGGCTGGAAGCAGGAGCAAGAGCAGGGATGACAGCAGGAGCAGGAGCCACAGTAAGGATAAAAGGAAAGGTAGGAAGAGAAGCAGGGATGACAGCAGAAGTAGAAGCAGGAGCCACAGCAAGAGTGAGAAAAACAAGAGGCGCAGCAAGCGAGACAGCAAACCAAGTAGCAAGAAGAAAAAGAAGGACAGCCACGAGCGGTCCAGGTCAGCCTCCAAAGAAAAGGAGAACCTGAAATCAGAGTCTGACAAAAAGGAGGCAAAAGGTGAGGGTGAGGATGCAGCCACACGCCAGGTGTCTCGCTCCAGGTCGAGGTCGATTTCCAAGTCAAAACCAAATGTCAAATCAGATTCTCGTTCCAGGTCTAAATCCGTTTCAAAGCCGAGGTCCCGGTCCAAGTCTAGGTCTGCCTCCAGGTCACAATCCAAGTCGCGGTCAAGGTCTCGCTCCAGATCCTAACCTTGCTGCAACCACACTTGGAACAGCTGGAAAAGTCTTTTGTACATGTTTAATAGTTGTAGCACAAGTGATTGCAGTAGAAACCATGTCGATGCTGTGTATTTTTAAGAACCTTGGTGGTCCATCTGTCTTTGTTAACTGCAGTGCTCCCTCCCTGCAGTGCTCTCCGGTGCGAGGCTCTTCAGCTCATTTTCCCTCAGTAGAAAGGTTCTCTTTAAATAGAACTCTTCCTAGAGCTCAGAATTGCCCTGTTTGCCAGGAAGAGCCTCACAGAGAAGGAGCCCTGCCCCTCAGTGGGTCTGTGAGGTTGCAGTGACTGGTATGTGGGTTTGATAACCTCAGCGGTCTTTGCCCTTCGACGTATGCCATTTAGTGGAAGTGCTAAGTCTTAAGTTTCATTCTATTTTTGTTTCATCATTTTTGGACTTAAAGTTGTGAATAGCACAGTCAAAAAGGCAAAAAAAAACCCAGCCAAGGTACTTGCAGCAATCCATAGGGAAAAGAACAGTTCCATATTCTGTTATTGTGACAATATCCTTGTTTTATATTAAATTTTTTATTTTATTTTTCCCTGTCTTGCAAAGTACAGTGATTCCTGTTTCCATGAAATTGGAATAAAGACTTATTTTTGCTTGATGACATTTGGTGGTGGCTCTGTGAAGTTGTGTTGTGATTGCCACTCTTTTAGATCGATTGGCGTAAGCTGGAATTTGCAGAAGAGTTAATCGCAGCAAATGGGTTCTTGGTTTAAAAAGCCACTTAATGTTAAATGTAGTCACGACACTCAAATCCAACCCAGTTAGAATAACTCATTTCTCTAGAAAAACACTTAGGGGGCTGTTTGGAGCTTTAACGTTATAATAAGGAGAAGAATAGAGGAAAATGAGCCCAAAGTGATGATGGGAGTGACAACCTGTTTTCACTGTCTGTAAATGAAATGTAGGGAGCTTCAGCTGCCATAACGCAGGGAAGGAAATTCTTCACTTGCTCAATTCAACTCAACTGAAATCATTGCTTGCCCTACAACGTTTTAGGAGTTGCCCAGCTGATGCTGGAGGTGAGCACGGCTGGCATGGACAGAAATTGTTTCCATTCTCACACCACTGGCCTTTCTTACAGCTCCTCTGGGAACCTGAGGGGAAAGCAGCATGAGATGAGGATGGGGAGGCCCTGGTGGAGGTTGCCCAGAGCAGTGGTGGCTGCCCCATCCCTGGAGGTGTTCAAGGCCAGGCTGGATGGGGCTTTGAGCCCCCTGATCCAGTGGGAGGTGTCCCTGCCCACGGCAGGGGGTTGGAACTGGATGGGCTTTGAGGTCCCTTCCAACCCAAACCATTCTATGATTCTGTGATTTCTAGTCCAGCACACTCAGCAGGAGAGCACGAAGCCATCCCAGCTGTTTACTTCTGGTGGTTCTTTCATTTCATGATCCCTGATTGTGACTTTGGGATCTTGGTCATGAACTGTGACTTTCTAAATTGGAAGATGTTGGCCTGGCCTAGGTGGGAAGAGAACATTACAGACATGGACAGCATGGACCAGCCTTTGCTCTGGGCACAGAACAGCAGCCAGTGTTCATCAAAATGTTCCCCAAATATGGGGTGAATTGTAGTTTGGGGATGCACAGTCACAGATGAAGGTTCAGTTCCCATTCTTGGAAGGGAGCTGCTGGACAGAAACCCCATCTGCTCCAAATTCTCTTGTGTCCAGGAGGGCTCTGCCATCAAACTGAAATACTCTAGCACTCACTTTCCCAGTCTTGCTTCTCCAGTTACACCCCGAGCAATTTGTAATTGAGGCTGGACCCTCAGCTTGTCTCTTTTCCGTGTATTTTCCATGAGTTTTTCCTCCTAATAAAACCCTTCTGGGCTTTGGAGCATTGAGAGCAGCAGGGGCAGCCCTGCTGTGTGTCCCCAGCATCCCCCGTGGGTATGGGGAGTGAGGCAGGCAGCTTCCAGCAGGAGTTTTGTCAATGTTTTCCTGACTAATATCCCAATTTTATACTTGGGGCCATTAGGAAATTGCTTCAAGTCAACATTCCCCAAGCTCTTCTATTTCTGTTATGTTTCTGGGTGGTTTCAATGACAAACTGACGGCCCCAGCGCCGCGCTCTGCCCACCAGCAATGCTCTGAAAAATAAGAGGTGAGATATATTTTGTGAGTTCTTGCTTGATTGGGGGGGAAAACACCAAAACATTAGTTTGGCTTTATCCAAAACTTTTCTTTAGCAAATTTCAAACTGCTAACAATACTTAACGACAGCGTTTCTGGCAGCTAAATGTGAACTTCATAGGTGCAAGTAATTCTGAATAATGTCATCATTTGAAACTGTTAAAGGGATGAAAGGGCGACAGATCATCTGAGCTGCTTTCAACACGGACTATTTCTGCAGAGTTTAAGAGGGGTCAGGGCCTGGCGAGTGGCTCAGACTTTATCAAATGTCCTATTACTACAGCAGCGTGAGAAAGCTCTGCCGAAGGGATATTTAATTCCTTTTAGATGGAAAAGCCTTTTTCAGCTATATATATTTAGTGCTTTTTCATCTTAGGCTGACATCATAACATTTCTAATCCCTTTTGCTACTTAATCTTAGTACAGCGCGGGGCGGCGAGGGGAGCCCCGGCACGGCACGGGTCCCTCCCCACGGGTGCTGAGGAGAAACCCTCCAGCCGTGCCCTCAGCTCTGCGGCTTTTAAACCCCTCTGAGGCCAAAAATGCGTTGTAAAGCGAAAGACGCGGGTTTGAGTTGTTCACGATTTAAAATACACAATATTTACAGTTTTTGAGGTGTTTTTGTGTTTATTTCTAATCGATCCGAGAAACCTCGCAGTATTTCCCTGAGGTTGGGGGCTTTCAAACCGCTCTGAGGTGTTCACAGGCAAAAATACACAATATTTACAGTTTCTGAGGTGGTTTTGTGTCCATCTGTAATCAATCCATGGTTGAGAAAATCAGGGTTGTCCAGCCCTCATCCCGGCTCCAGTGTAAACTTGGGAATGTGAAAAGTCAAAAAATACTAAAAAAGTACTTAAATACAGCGAAACAACAACAAAAAAAGAGATCTTGGAGCCTCAGCCAAGAGCTGAAAGATTTGAAAACAAATTTTGCATGAGGGGAAAACAACGTCATCAGTTTCTGACAGCAAATTCAAAGACTGGAGATAACGATACTGAGATTTAATGAACAGAGCTGGATAAATAAAGGGGCAAATTTAATACTTTTAAAAGTATTGAGTAGTGCTCTGGGTAAAGATCTTAATGTTTGGTGTTCAGAAGAATGGGATCAGGACACCTTTATTGGTGCCACCAAGTTTTATTCCTTGGTGTGGCAAGGAATTGGATTCAATTTTTAATGTGAAAAGGTGCTGAATTGTGTAAGACCTCTCAGCTTTGTGTTTTATTATAAAACAAAAAGAAAAAGAGGGAAAATGGATCCTTGATGCTGTAAAACCTTCTTACCACACCGCAGCCAGCAGCAGTCCGATGTGGGCTCGTTAGCATCAGGGTTTTGCTCTTCCCTGTCCCATCTGCTCAGATTATGTATTTTCAAGGGTTGGCACAGTCTTTTCCTCAGCGAGTCTTGCTACTCAGAGGTGTAAGATATGTAATAATAATTAGTAAGAGTCCCCAGGGTAATTTGCTGGATTGTCGTCTTATAAAGTAGTTACAGATACAATTAAAATGGAGGACATTTTTGGCCTCCATGCTCTAGTTTTGGGTTAAAATTGATTACCCCTTACCCTGCAAATAATCCCATTAGTGCTGAATGAGTGTGAAATAAATTGTAGTTCATCGTGAGCAGAGAGATGGAAATGGGAGCCCGAATTTGAGCCTCCAGGTACAACGGCTGGGCAGATTGTGCAGGGCCAGTCCCGTTTTTCTCGACCAGAGTTAATTTATCTTCCCTTTGTGGTTTTTAAGGCCATGATAAGGAAGTTGCAGTGGTGTGAGTGGCTACAAACAGATGTGCTCCATGGTGGATTCCCGACTCTGCGTGGCCCAAGGGCCAGTTTCCTCTGTCTTGGCCGTGCTATTTCTCTCTGCTTTTTACCATCAATTCTTTATTTACTACAACTTCAAGGCAGTAGCAGGAGCATGGGTCTTCAGGCTGATTAATAAAAGTAGCATCTAGAATTTATTTAAAACAGCATTTGCAATTTTACTTTATAATTGTGTTGTATCTGCAGGAGGAGGTTTGCCTCTGCCTTATCTCTCTTCTATCTTCATGAAAAGCTTTTAAACACTTCTGGGTATGCTGATACATTCCATTGGTGGAGGGAAATGACTTTGGATGTGAAGCATTAGTCTCTTGTCCTTTCACAGTGAAGCTGTGAATATCACAAAATCCTTTAGGAAATCCAGTAGGCCTAAGTGTATAATTGTGTTGCTGGATCAATAACAGCAATATTGCTCATGGAATTTGCACATTCTCTTCCCCCGCTCACCTTTCATGACTGTGATACTCGTCCATCTGTACTTGCTGAAATTTCTAATGGGAAAGGAGGGATGGAAATGGCTTATGTATGCATGCAAGCTGTGCTTTTCTCATAATGTCTGAAAAAGTACTTCTCTAGATTTTTGTTTAAATAGTTGCTGACTAAATACTTCACTTTTCAGACTCAGATGGTTTTCTAAAAAGATTCATTTCTGACCTAACCTTTTCTGTGACAGGGACAGCAATATTTTCGCAGTTTCTCATTGTATTTAACACAAAGAAGGCATGTGATGCTTAATTGAAAGAAGTTTGGATGGTTTTATATGGCCATCTGTGCCAGATTTGACTTTAATTCCTTCATTCTGTAGTAATGCTAAATCTGCAAATAACAATTTGACTGTGTACTCTGCCGAGCTATTTAGAAAACAAACACCAGAAGAAAAATCTGTTCTGCAATTTTTGTTGCACAATTATGTACACAGAATATGGGTGCTCTGGCTGGTTCTGCCTCTCGACTTCAGCATCAGATGGATCTGCAGAACCAGCCTACACTTACTTGTATTTTTAAGCTTCATAGATTCTGTTTGCTTCTTTCTTTTGAAGTACTTGACGTGCATTATTCAACCTGGAACAATTGCTGGTGGTGTCAGTATGACACGGGAAAAACTTGTGGAGTAGCTCCTGGTAGTTCTGGAGTTTAGGACTAGTCCCCTTCACACCAGTTATCCTGGAGTTCAGATAAACAACCTTAATTATTCCACAGAAATCTATGAGTATATTCAGAAAGGTACAATGCAATAAAGTGGTTTCAGAGCAGAAGTGAATAAAATAATGAGGGCAGAGCTTTGACAACCCTTGAAAACATCTGCCAGGGAGCCCACACCCGACATGCAGCTGTGGATGCGTTAGGGACATGGTTTAGTGGTGGGCTTGGAAATGTGAGGTTTACGGTTGGACTCGATGATCTTACAGGCCTTTTCCAACCTAGATGATTCTGCAATAGACATCAAAAGTGTTGGAGGACAACAAAACATTACAGATAGTGACGTGCTCCCCTTGATTGTTTTCATTAACCACTTCCTCTTTAAGAGCATGTTTAATTGCAAAACTAATTCTTTGTGTCTTAGTTAAACATGTCAGTGGGGTGACTGAGCTTTCTGTTTCCCATTACAGGAATCACTCTTTTCCACCCTGCACTGCAATTTTTCTGTTGTCACAAAATTGACTTTATCTCGAATCACAAATCTTAGAGCTTCCTTTCAGGTCATTAAGTTTTGAGTGAAAATAGTTCTGATTATGAGCAATGGAAAGTATTTATATCTTGCATCTGTTGACGTAGAAATTGGATCAGATTTAGAAATGGCAGAAGGTCCAAGTTGGAACTGGATGATGTTTAAGGTCCCTTCCAACCCAAACCATTCTGTTATTCTGGAGGGGATGGTGTGTGATTGCTGGGTGGCACTGGGTGGTGTTCCTTAGTGCGTGCAAGTGTTACAGTGGTTGCAGGGGGTTCTCAGAGACTGGGATTCACTGTGTCACAGCCTCAGGCCCCAGGAAACATTCCTGGGTCTGCTGGCTGAGCCCAATGAGTGTGAGGTTTGCACAGGGCTCCATCAGTGGCCCTGTGCCTTACCCAGAGCCACTGCTCTTCGTGAGCAGGAGGAGATGAAGAGCCGGGAGAAGCAGCTCAGCACCAAATCAGGTTTTCCCCTCCAAACTGGGTTCATTTTCCCCAAAATCAGTTTTTTTCCCCATTACTGGGTTCATTTTCCCCAAAATCTGGTATTTCCCATCTACGCTGCGTTCATTTTCCTCCAAATCGGGTTTTTTTCATCCCAAACCATGTTCATTTTCCCCAAAATCAGGTTTTTTTTCCTCCAAAACTGGATTCATTTTCCCCAAAATCGTATTTTTTCCCCAAAACTGGATTCATTTTCCCCAAAATCTGTTTTTTTCCACCAAAACTGGGTTCATTTCCCTACAAATTGGGTTTCCCTCCCCAAACTGTGTTCATTTTCCCCAAAATCCAGGTGTTGGTAGCTAAGGTCCCGCGACCGGAAGATCTCGCGATGTACGGAAAGATAGGGCCCCTTCTAAACCTCAACCCATCTTCTTTTGAAAGACAACGTTGGCAGAGCCGAAAAAGAGCTTCATCCCACTGACTTTTGGCAACCGGAGCGGCAGCCTCGGACCCGCTCTGAGCATCATCCGTTCACAGCTCAACAGCGCCCCCCTCTGGCCACCTCCGGGCAGAGCAGGCAAAACCTGTCAACAATTCAAGTCTGTACAGGCATTAAGTGATGGGGTTGCGGGTTTTTTTTACCTACAGGCCTTAATGAGACACCTGTATCAGCAGTTTCTCCTGTTCTTACAGCTAGGGTAATCATTACTACTGCATCACCCTCTTAATGTATTACCATTTTCCTTTGGCCACAACAAAATCTTTCCAGCTAATTTTCCAGTACATCTGTATGGCCAGATTACTGCATCAGCTAATGATGAGCTCAGGCCTTTCTGCGCCTGCACAGCGCCCTCTGGTGGTCGCCAAGCAGCCCCCCCCTTGCTGAAATAAGACGCATTTTTGGTGCCAGCTTTCTTCTATCTGCTCAGTTCACTCTGCTACGCAAGGTCCTTCCTCTTATCTCTACTGCAGGCTCAGCCTCGATAAGTTTCCAGTACTTATTCTTCTACTTCTAACAAACACAGTTCTTAGAAGGGAAAAAAACCTCTTGCCTAAATAACCGCTACTTCTAACAATCATCACATCATCTTAAACATTTAACACACTTAAAGTAATCAAATTTAAACCCATTATATCTCTGTTTCTACCTAATTATTATCAGACTAATAAAATCATTGATTTTGTACTTGATTAATAACAGATTAATATAACAGACTGATAAAATCTTACACTTTTCCAACACCAGGACCTTGACCAGGCCTGGGGCTGCTCCGGAGCAGGATGCAGCATCCCAACACCAGGACAAGCAACTCTGCTTCTCCTGCATTCAAAAGCGCAACCCATACTCTGGGCTGGAACCCGGGACCACTCATTGACAGGAGAGGAGGATATAATTAGTACAAAAACAAATGGTGGGGTGGGGGTGCCACCTGGGGGGTCCCATGGGGTTTGGGGGGGTCCCAATGGGGGTCTCATGGGGGGATTTGGGGTCCCAATGGGGATCCCATGAGAGGATTTGGGGTCCCATTGTGGGTCCCATTGTGGGATTTGGGGTCCCAATGGGGATCCCATAGTGTGTGGGGGGGTCACTTGGGGGTCCCATGGGGGGATTTGGGGTCCCAACGGGGTCCCATGGGGTGGGATGGGGGGGGGGGTCACTTCGGGGTCCCATGGGGTGGTGGTGGGGGTCACTTGGGGGTCCCATGGGACCTCAATGTGGTGGATTGAGGAGTTTTGGGGTGGTTTTGGGGTGGTTGGGGATGGTTGAAGGTCTCACGGTGGGACCACGATGGTGGTTGTGGGGCAGGGGGTGACCCAGAGACGTCATGAGGATGTAGTTATGGGGTCTGGGGGGTCCATAATGACATTAAGGTGGAGGTTTGGGGGTGGTCTGGGGTGGTTTCGGGGTGGCTGGAGATGGTTGAAGGTCTCATGGTGGGACCACGAAGGTACTTGTGAAGCAGGGTTGACCCAGAGAGGTCATGGGGAGGTAGTGATGGGGTCGGGGGTCCATAATGAGGTCAACAGGGAGATTTGGGAATGGTTTTGGGTGGTTTCGGGGTGGTCTGGGGATGGCTGGGGATAGCTCAAGGTCTCATGGTGGGACCACGATGGTGGTTGTGGGGCAGGGTTGACCCATAGAGGTTGCAGGGACGTAGTGATGAGGTCGGGGGGTCCATAACAACCTCAATGTGGTGGTTTAGGGGTGGTTTTCGGGTGGATGGAGGTGGTTGAAGGTCTCATGGAGGTGGTTGTGGGGCAGGGGGTGACCCAGAGATGTCGTGAGGACGTACTTATGGAGTCAGGGGGTCCATAATGATGTCAAGGTGGAGGTTTGGGGGTGGTCTGGGGTGGTTTCGGGGTGGCTGGAGATGGTTGAAGGTCGCATGGTGGGACCATGAAGGTGTCTGTAGGGCAGGGTTGACCCATAGAGGTCATAGGGAGGTAGTTATGGGGTCACGGGGTCCATAATGAGGTCAACGTGGAGATTTGGGGGTGGTTTGGGTTGTTTTGGGGTGGTTGGAGATGGTTGAAGGTCTCATGATGGGACCACAAAGGTGCTTGTGAAGCAGAGTTGACCCATGGAGGTCATGGGGACGTAGTTATGGGGGCGGGGGGTCCATAATGACCTCAATGTGGAGGTTTTGGGGTTGTTTGGGATGGTTTGGAGGTGGCTGGAGATGGTTGAAAGTCTCATGAAGGCGGTTGTGGGGCAGGGGGTCACCCAGAGAGCTTGAGGGGACGTAGCTATGGGGTCAGGGGGTCCAGAACGACCTCAATGTGCTGGTTTGTGGTGTTTTGGGGTGGTTTTGGGGTGGTTGGAGATGGTTGAACGTCCCATGGTGGGACCACAGAGGTGGTTGTGGGGCAGGGTTGACCCATAGAGGTTGCAGGGACATAGTTATGGGGTCAGGGGGTCCATAACAACGTCAGCGTGGAGATTTGGGGGTGGTTTTGGGGTGTTTTCAGGTTGTGGAACATCTCCTGGTGGGACCACGGAGGATTTTGTGGAGCAGGGTTGACCCAGAGAGGTTGAGAGGACGTAGTTATGGGGTCAGGGGGTCCATAACGACCTCAATGTGGTGGTTTGGGGTTGTCTGGGATGGTTTTGGGGTGGTTGGAGATGGCTGAAGGTCTGATGGTGGGACCACGATGGTGGTTGTGGGGCAGGGGGTGACCCAGAGATGTTGTGGGGGCGTGGTTATGGGGTCAAGGGGGGCCATAATGACCTCAGCGTGGAGATATGAGGGTGGTTTGGGGTGGTTTTGGGGTGGTTGGAGATGGTTGAACGTCCCATGGTGGGACCACAGAGGTGGCTGTGGGGCAGCGTTGACCCAGAGAGTTTGAGTGGACGTAGTTGTGGGGTCAGGGGGGCCATAATGATCTCAACGTGGAGGTTTTGGGGTGGTTTGGGGTGGTTTTGGGGTGGTTTCATGTGGTGGAACATCTCATGGTGGGACCACGGAGGTTGTTGTGGAGCAGGGGGTGACCCAGAGAGGTTGTGTGGACGTAGTTATGGGGTCTGGGGGTCCATAACGACCTCAATGTGGAGGTTTGGGGTGGGTTTGGCGTGGTTTGGAGGTGGCTGGAGATGGTTGAAGGTCTCATGGTGGGACCACGAAGGTACTTGTGAAGCAGGGTTGACCCAGAGAGGTCATGGGGAGGTAGTGATGGGGTCGGGGGTCTATAATGAGGTCAACAGGGAGATTTGGGAATGGGTTTGGGTGGTTTCGGGGTGGTCTGGGGATGGTTGGGGATAGTTGAAGGTCTCATGGTGGGACCACGATGGTGGTTGTGGGGCAGGGTTGACCCATAGAGGTTGCAGGGACGTAGTGATGAGGTCGGGGGGTCCATAACAACCTCAATGTGGAGGTTTGGGGGTGGTTTTGGGGTGGATGGAGGTGGTTGAAGGTCTCATGGAGGTGGTTGTGGGGCAGGGGGTGACCCAGAGAAGTCATGAGGACGTAGTTATGGAGTCAGGGGGTCCATAATGACGTCAAGGTGGAGGTTTAGGGGTGGTCTGGGGTGGTTTCGGGGTGGCTGGAGATGGTTGAAGGTCGCATGGTGGGACCATGAAGGTGTCTGTAGGGAGGTAGTTATGGGGTCACGGGGTCCATAATGAGGTCAACGTGGAGATTTGGGAGTGGTTTGGGTTGTTTTGGGGTGGTTGGAGATGGTTGAACGTCCCATGGTGGGACCACAGAGGTGGTTGTGGGGCAGGGTTGACCCATAAAGGTTGCAGGGACATAGTTATGGGGTCAGGGGGTCCATAACAACGTCAGTGTGGAGATTTGGGGGTGGTTTTGGGGTGGTTTCAGGTTGCGGAACATCTCCTGGTGGGACCACGGAGGATTTTGTGGAGCAGGGGGTGACCCAGAGAGGTTGTGTGGACGTAGTTATGGGGTCTGGGGGTCCATAACGACCTCAATGTGGTGGTTTGGGGTGGGTTTGGGGTGGTTTGGAGGTGGCTGGAGATGGTTGAAGGTCTCATGGTGGGACCACAAAGGTGCTTGTGAAGCAGAGTTGACCCATGGAGGTCATGGGGACGTAGTTATGGCGGCGGAGGGTACATAATGACCTAAATATGGAGGTTTTGGTGTTGTTTGGGATGGTTCGGAGGTGGCTGGAGATGGTTGAAGGTCTCATGAAGGCAGTTGTGGGGCAGGGGGTGACCCAGAGAGCTTGAGGGGACGTAGTTATGGGGTCAGGGGATCCATAACGACCTCAATGTGGTGGTTTGGCGTTGTCTGGGGTGGTTTTGGGAGCTGGGGCTGTTTAGTCTGAAGAAGAGGAGGCTCAGGGGAGACCTCATTGCTCTCTACAACTCCCTAAAAGGAGGTTGTGGTCGGGCCTCTTCTGATCTCAGAGGTCCTTTCCAACCTTGTGATACTGCGACACAAATCTCTCCCAGGGTAAATTTAAACCTAATATTTATTTTGCACAGAGCCAAGTTCACAAATCGGGTCTCAACCTGCAGTTTTACCACCAGAACTGGGATCCACCTGAGAGGGACTTTCCGAAGACAAGAAAAGAGATCTCATCTGCAATTTACCACGAGAAGAACTCAGACGCCTAATTATTAGACCAAAAGTGCCAAGGAAAAGGGGAGAAAAGGTGTGGTAGAACAAAGGGAAAGAACAGAGAGAGAGAGAAAGGAGTATCATGGAAAAATAACCGATGCTAATGGATGTCCAGCAGTGGTTCCTCAGGAAAAGTGATCCATGGAGTATCACAGGATCACAAGGTTGGAAAGGACCTCTGAGTCCAGAACTGGACACAATGTTCAAGGTGTTGGTCTCTCCAGACTGATACACAAATATCCAAAGGATCTGGCCTCCCCTGATGGTCCAAGCAGGCCGCTCAGGCCTGGGCCGTAACAGACTCATCTCTTCCATGACCCCTCTATGACCCAACTCTTGTGTGACCCCTCTGTGACCTTACTCTTCCAGGACTCGCTCTTCCAGGCACCTGGCAGTTGTATTCCACGCACTGCTGGCACCTCCCAGACCCTTTCCTTTCTCCTGTTACACTTCCAGCAGACATCCGGTAGCTTGGAGCCTCCCACAAGAGGCCAGAGAACCCCACACTCCTCCCAGTTGCTTGGAGACTCTCCCATCAGGCTTTTCTTCCTGGTTGGCCATTCCAGAGCACAATCCCAGCACGGCATCTGCCTTCCGGGGCGTTCCGCTGGTTTTTACCCACAGACACTCTCCCCCATCATCACCCTCACTGAGCTCAAGGCAATCAAAACACTCCAACAGAGAGGGCTCCCCTCAGTTGGGCTGTTGACCTCGCCATGCTCATGAGGGGAACACTCTTAACTCCTAAGGGACTTCTTCCTGTGGTTTCTAACGTGTCCAAAAGCTTTGCGTCTCTGCTGCCACTTGGAGTGCCATCCTCCCCTTGCTCTGAGGTGCCAGACCAAAGGGCCTGGCTACCACACCATCTCCCAGACACTGGAGTGCCATTGCCAAGCTTTTTGCTATCAAGCCTGGCTTTGTCCACCTCCCTCCCCCCTCCTGTCCCATTTCAAGTTCTATTGATGAGCCCTGCAAACTTCCTGGCCAAGCACCCTTTTGCCCCTGGGGGACAGGTGTACTCCATCCTTTCTCAGCAAGCAGGATGTTGCGTGGGCCATCCCATGGTCAAAAACACCAACGTTTTGCCCCGACACCAGGTTCGGAGCCAGCTGTTTCTTTCCTGCCTCTTCCTACTCTTGCCCTCATCATTCCCTGTAACAGGAATGACAGAGGAGAACACCACCTGTGCACGTGATCCCTTTGCCATTCGTCCCAAGACCCCAAAGCCCCTTTGAATTGCCCTCAGCTTTCTTGTGGGGTTTTCATGACTGCCTACTTGGAAAATCAAGAGTGGGTAATAATCCCCGGGCTTAACCAGAACTGGGCATTTTCCTGCAACATCTCCAAGCGAGGCCCAGGAGGCAGCAGAATTCCCCACGGAACGGGTCCGCTCTGCAGATCAGGCCTCCTCTTCCCTTCAGAAGGGAGTGCTCCTTCGACAAGGACCCATCTGTTCTTCTTTCCAGAAGCCCTTTGGAAGGATGGCTTCGGGTGCCTTAACCTGGGCAATGTTTCTGGGCTGTCAGACCCCCACAAAGAGGAGAGAGGAGACCAGGGCTTTGTGTGACTCCTTTATGTGGAGCGCGCTGCCCGCCGGCTGCCCAGCACCGACACCGCCCCTCTGGGTGCCCTGGTGGGCCTGGCTGGCCGTGTCGGTGCTGGGCAGCCGGCGGGCAGCGCGCTCCGGCGGCGGTGGTGAGCCTGGCGGCACCTTCAGCAGGCGGGGCAGGACAGGATCCTCCAGGGGCTGCTTGCAGAAGGCCTAGAGAAAAGAGGGGGACAGTGAGGGGGTTGCGGTGGGAGCTGCCCCCTCACCTGGCCGTACTCGCTGCTCTCGTGGAGGAAGCTGCTCAGTGCACGGCACAGGTCGGGTGCTTCACATTGCTGGGTGCAGGGAATGGGTTGTCAAAGGCAGCCCTGGGGTGCCCTGATGCCCCTGCACAGGGAGCCCAGGCCTGGTGCTGCCACCCCCTGCGCCTCCCCCTTACCTGTAGAGACAGCGGAAGGTGCAGCGCAGCCCCGGGAGTGCCCTCGGAAGTGCAGCGGCACCGCAGCAATGCTCGGGATGATCCAGCCTGCATTGGAGGAGGAACGCTGGCACTGGTGCCCCACACCTGCCACCACTGAGCCCTTCACAGCCCTGACCCCAGTGCTCCCCATCCCATTTCCAGCACTCTCAGTCTCCTGCCCTTGGCTGTGCAGCTCCGCCGGATACAGCCTCCGCTCCTGACCTGTCCCTTACCTGCATCGGCCACGGCGTCACCCGCGACAGGTTTGGAGGAGGTGCTCCAGCTGCCGTGGTCCAACGGTCGCTGGGCTGGGCCCGCACATGGGCTTGGTAGAGGGCACCTGGTCGCAGGTCCAGCACTGCTTTCCTGGCTGCCCGTCGGACCTGCAGGGCCTGGAGGGCAGAGCCAAGCTGGAGATGACGGCTGCTGGGGGGCAGCCGGTGCTGGGTGGGGATCTGTCATGCCAGACCCCACGCAGGCCATGGATCAGAGGTGGGCAGGGCTGCTCGGGAGAGCCCTGCCTATGCCTTACCTGCCCATCAGGGCTCTTCTCCACAAGTGAAGCAGGCCTGGGAGTCCTGTGAGGCTGTATCCTGGGTGGGCTGCTGTGAGCACCGTTGGGGATGAGGATGCGACGCTGCAGCGTCCACGCGGCGCTTGGTTCAATAAGCCTTCTGTCAGACTCAGGAACAAAAAATCCAAGTTAAAATAGTCAATGAACATTTTAAACACTCTACAGCATGTCAAACTGATCCCCCTGCCCCCGCCCCCAACAACCCCACGCCCCTAGCGGATGCACCGCTGCAGGATGCTGCTTTTGGCTCTGGCTGCCTTCTCTCTCTCCTTCTTCCTGATGGGGTCCAGCTCAAAACAGCGCCAGAGCCGCAGCGTCTCATCAGCAGCTGCTGAGGCCACTGTTGCACCATCAGGGCTCATTGCCAGGCTCAAGACTCTGCCAGTGTGATCTGAGGAGGAGAGGTGCAGTCAGGGATGGGCCAATTACCCCACGCCCTGCTCCCTCTGCTTCTACCGCCACGGTCACATTTACTCCCACACGCCCCGTGAGCCCCACCGGCTTGCAGAGCTGTCCCCACCCCGTGCTGCAGCAGCAGCAATTCACCCCCTGGGTGTGCATTTGGAGCAGCAGTGTTCCTTCAGCAGCCCACAGGACCGCCTGCCCCGAGCAGCACGCGCCCCTGGGCACCGCTGGGCATCAGGGACGCTCCGGGCTAGAGCACCGCTCTGATCAGACCAAGGATCGCCCCTGCCTTCAGCCTCAGCAGCCCTCCCCTCCCCAGGCCAAGGGCCCAGCCTACCTTGCAGCTCAGTGACCTTGGCCAGCGTTGGGTACTTCCAGATAACCAGCTGGTTCTGGGCAGAGCCGTGGCCTGAAATGAGCTCCTTGTAGCTGGCTGACCACAGGATGGAGCACACCTGGGAAGAGGCAGGTAAGACAAGCTGCTTGTGCTGATGCTCGCCACCCAGACACCAGCACGGTCCCCTCCTTTGCCGGGCCTCGGGAGCCAGCAACTCTGTACGGGCGTCCAACAGAAGGTGTTTCTGTCCAAGCTGACGGTCACGGCTCACCTGGGAACGGGCATCAACAGCCCCGAGGCAGGTGCCAGAGCACACATTCCAGATGCGGATGTGTCTGTCGCCAGTCCCGCCTCCGGTGGCCACAACATTTGACTGCCACGGACACCACGCCACAGCCTGCCAGAGGAGGGTTATAATCCTGAGCCATGCCAGAAGCAACCTGTGCACAGGCAGCGCTGCACAGCTGCCTTGCACACAAACACCTGCCCACAGCTGCCCTGCGCTCACCTTGACAGCACTCTGGTGCTGAGTGAAGGTCTGCACAGGAGCGAGTTCTCCACCGCCCCCCCAGCTGCGCGGCCAGATGTTCACCAGGTTGTCAGCGCCACCACTGGCAAGGTAGTGCCCGTCCAGAGACCACTTGAGTCCACACACCTCCTGTGTGTGACCGGCAAGGGTGGCCACGTGGTGCTCAGCCACTCGCACATCGTGGTGGTGGATGTGCCCACTGCGGGCCCCGCTGCGGAGAGAAGCCTTGCAGGGTCAGGATGCACAGATTGGCATCCCAAGCCATTCTGGCGCTGTTGCAGGACCGCTCTGCCTGCCGCTGCCTTTCAGACCAGTGCTACCAGCAGCGCTGCTCTCTCGGCCTGAGGGAAGCAGCCACAGCAGCTCTTCACAGCTTCAGCACTAAGGCCAAGAGAGGCCTTCTCCCCACAGTCCAACACAGCAGGACGAGGAAGGATGCCAAGGCAGCACAGAAACCGCTATGCCTGACCTGCACCGCTCGCAGAGCCAGGATAAGAACCCACCCCAGCTCCACACTGCCCTTCACAACCCCCCACCTGCTGCTTTACCTGGAGAGGGTGGAGCTGTTCCAGCTGAGACACCCCACACGGGAAGAATGGCTGCTCATGGTTCGGAGAAGTTTCTGCTGTTCAACATCCCACAGCTAGAGAAGGAGAGCAAGAAGTTCCCCACAGCAGGAGGAAAGCCCAGCCCTCTTGCTTTGCCCCAGGAACCTCACGGCACAGGCTCTGCCACTCATCCCTGGCAGTACGGGAGCACGGATCAATTTGTACCTCACACCTCCACAACGGAGGAGGACTTGAGGAGTCAGAATACCCCAAACCAAACTCAGCCGGGCTGCTACAGCTGCTCACAACCTGTGGACACTGCCAGCCCATGCCAGCTAAGGCAGAGCGCATCGCATCCCTTCTGTGCCAGCCAAGCTTTTGTCCCGAGGCCCCACAGCTCCAGCAACCTCTAAACATCTCTACTTTTACCCCTGTACTCACCTGCACCTCAGCATTGCTTGTGCCAACTGCGAGGTAATGTCCATCTCCGCCCCATGACACAGAGGAAACATAATCAGCCACGCGCTCCACCTCCATCAGCTTGATGATCTGCCCAGAGGTGTGATGCCACAGGTAGACAAAGGTGTCCAGGGCCACTGCCAGCACGTTCCGAGCACTCCAGTCAAGGAGATTCAGATCTACAGTTTGCAAGAGCAATGCAATGCCAGTCTCACTGTGCTTACCCGCAGAGCCCTGCCCTTCCCCAGCGCTGATGGCAGCTCTTCCACCGGCACCGGGGGGCTGTGCGCACACACACGGACACACACGCAGGGAAGGGGCGGCCTTCTGGCTCTCACCGTGCCCAGACAGTCGGGTCAGGCAGCCCTGACCCAAGTGCCCTGCACAGCACTCTGCACCACCCTTCCTACCAGGCTGCACAGGGACACTCCACAAGTGCTCCCTGCCAGCCTGAGGGCATCAGACACACATCATGAAAGAGCCCAGTCAGAGCTCCAGTTCCTTGCAGCACACCGTCCTGGGAACCGCACTCCGCTGCACAAGGATCTCAATGCCCAGCACTCATCATTGCAGCCCACTTACAGAAGTCGTTGAGGATGTCTGGTGCATCCAGGACCCGCTCTGCCGTCGACGGAATGGATTTGGCAGTCCTCCTCCTGGATCCACCCATCATCCTCTGACTGCAGAGCACCTCCAGGTTCTTCTGAGAGCCTGAATGCAGAGTAACACCTCTCTTAACCTAGTTTACTCTTTCCTCCCAGCTAAGCACTGCTCAGCCAAACAGAAACCTCTTCTGCTGAAAATGAAGTTTAGTGACAGTTAAGGCACAAAGCAAACAGCAGGGAGTTCGAGGCCTTTGCAGCCATCAGGAAGGTTTGTCACCTGCAGTGCCAGTAAGCACCGGGCAGCTTTTCTAAATAAATTCACTGTAGCTGTTATGCAGCCCCTCAGCCTCTGGAAACCTGAGGATCAGGGAGACTCCGGGGTGCACAGCAGCTCCCAGAAGCCAACTGGTGCCTCCCGTGTCCACACGTGGAGCCTCTGTGTTGCTCTTCCCCTGCCCAGGTGTCTCCAGCCACATCAAGTCGCACACACCCCGCACCTTACCTGCCGCAGCGTTCCGTGCCTTTCCACTGAGGCACAGGATCTTCGCCTCTTCCGGATCAAAGCCGTTCACGTTCGCTGCCCAGGCTTTCCGGTGCTCCTACACAGACAATCCACCCTCAGCACGATGCACGCCAAACACAATGCACGTGCTGCCCTTCAGGCTGCAGCTGGCAGAGCACACAACAACGCCCCTTTCTCCTAGAATCAGGACATTCTGCCTGATACGTCTGAAAGCCTCATTAGCCCAAAGTTGGGGGGTGCTACCACAAGTGGCAGAGGCTCTTCCCCCTGCCCAGGCAAACACTCCTGCACAACAGCCACACTCAGGCTCCCGTGCACCCATCCCATTCATGGGCCCTACAGCTTCTACCGAAGCCCAGGCTCCCGAAGCCCAGACACGGAAGCAGCGACGGTTGGGACCATCAGCATCACACACCCACTTGATAGAAATTACAATTTCCTTCTTGTCATCACTGTAACTCAGCCACATGCTCACCTTCTTGGCAGGTGACTCCTCAGCAGGGTCCTTCTCTTTGGTGAGAAGGAAATTGGCCAACTCCATCCGCATCGTGCTGCGGTTGGGAATGTAGCGATCTGGCCCAGCACTTGGTGCCTTCCTCTAGATCCAAAATCCAGATTCACCTGCATTCAAAAGCGTAAATACTGTCTTACAGCTATTCAACAGCCTAGAGGAGAGCTTTCCTGAGACAGCCAATCCAGCACTTTTCCCCCCTGCCTAGTGGCACTGCTTTGGGACAGCCAACAGGCAACTCCTTGGGTCTAGCGCAGCAATTCCAGAGTTCACAGAGAAAGGCAGGATGCAAAAAATCCTCTAACAGCCTGTCAAGCTGTTGGAAGGCAGTGCCAGCAGACAGTTGTGCCAGCAAGGCTTGGCTGGGGGGCAGCAGCTCACAGCAGCTCTGCCTGTCGCCCACCTCCTCGTGCCTGAGCAGCAGCCCTGCCAGGGCAGCGTGGCACGGAGCCCAGAGCCCCTCGGCTCCAGGCAAGCAGCCCAGGCGACGCACCCCGCACCCCCTGTGCCGCTGCCCATCCCCGCTCACCGGCCGTGCTGGGCAGCGTCTGGCTCGAGCCGGGGAAGCGACTGGCCGGCCTCATGGGCGCCGTGCCCCTGGAGGGGCTTCGCCCGCGGCCGCTGCTCTCCTTCGCCTGGTGCTGCCACACGGGCAGCGCCTTGGGGATCGTCGGGGACAGGTTCAGTAGCGCGAGAGGGACCGCCTGGAGCGTGAGCTGAGCCATAGCCTGCGGGGGGGAGGGGGCATCAGCGGGGGCAGTGAAGGGACCGGGCTGTGCCCTCCCTGCCAGGGACCCCCCGGGGCCGCTCCCAGAGCCCCTCACGGACACCCCCATCACACCCCTGGCCTCTTAGGCCACCACCCCAATCGCACCCCCCTGGCCCCTCAGGGCACCCCCCGACCCTTCATCGCACTCCTCGCCCATCTGAGCAGCCCCTCATCGCACCCCTGGCCCATCAGGGCATCCTCTGACCCTTCGTCGCACCCCCTCATCGCACCCCTCAGGGAAACCCCCAATTGCACTCCCCACCCTTTCAGAGCACCCACCAATCGCACCCTCCACCTCTCAGGGCAGCCCTTCATCGCATTCCCTGTCCCTCAGGAACCCTTGCTCACCGCACCCCCCCGCCCCTCAGGGAGCCCCCTCATCGCCCCCCGTGCCCCCCAAGGACTCCTGCTCATCCCACCCCTCACCCCGCAGGAACTCCCGCTCATCGCACCAATGACTTCCCATCACACCCATTCATCGCACTCCCCACCCCTCAGGGAACCCCCTCATCGCACCCCCCGCCGCTCAGGGCACCCCCTCACCGCACATCCCGCCCCTCATCGCACACCCCCATCACAACTTTGCCCCCCAGGAAGCCCCCCTCACCGCAACCCCGACCCCTCATGGCACTCCCCGCCTTTCAGGGTACCCCCTCATCGCACCCCTTGCCCGACAAGGCACCCCCGACCCCTCATCACGACCCCCTCATCGCATTCTCCGCCCCTCAGGGACACCCAAATCACACCCCCCGCCGCTCAGGGCACCCCCCAGTCGCAATCCATCACCGCACCCCCCGCCCCTCAGGGCACCCCCTCATCGCACTCCCCCGCCCCTCAGGGCACCCCCTCATCGCACTCCCCCTAGCCTCAGGGCACCCTCCCATTGCACCCCTCGCTCCCCAGGGACCCTGCCTCATCGCACTCCCCACCCCTCAGGGAAACTCCCATCGCATGCCTCCCCCCTCAGGGCACACATCAATCCCACCCTCTGCCCCTCAGGGAATCCCAGTGTCGCACCTCCCGCCCCTCATCACACACCCCCATCACACCCGCCGCCTCTTCGGGACACCCCCTCATCGCACGCCCCACCCCTCAGATCACTCCCTCATCGCACCCCTCGCTCCTCAGGGCACCCCCGAATCGCTCCCCACGCCCATCAGGGCACGTCCCCATTTCTCTTCCCGCCCCTTAGGGACCGCCCCCCATCACAGCCCCGGCCCCTCAGGGACCCCTCTCATCGCACCCCCCAACCCCTCAGGGACGCCCTCGCCCCTCAGGGCACCCCCCTAGTGCACCCCCCCGACCCTCAGAGCCCACTCCACCACAACCAGGAGTTCCGTTTCCTCTTCTATCCCGTCATTCTTCTCAAAAAAAAAAAAAAAAAAAATGCTTGGGCGTCTTTAACTCTAAAAGCGATTCGTGTTGGAAATGGTCTGGTTGCAGCTGTGGAGTTCACACAATTTTCAAACACTGCCTTAGAAAGCTGTCCCTGTTGTGAAACGATCAACAGTCCTGGACTGGGTCTGTTGATAAGTGGAGAAAAAATCTAGGAAAAAGATTACACGAGCAATCTTTTATTACTCAGTGCCATTCACTCAATTGAAAGGCTTGGCTGTCTGAATGGTGAGAGAATTTGCTAATTCTTAGTAATCAAAATGTGCCAGACTTGCTACTCCAAGGATTGAAACTCCAAATTCACCGGGGCGGCGGATTTATTGATTCCACGGATCTGGGGGCGGGGTTGTTTTCACTCGTGACAGTTCCGGAGCGATACCAAAAGTGCCAGCTAACAAACTCTCTCGGACTTTGTTTGGAGTTTTAGAAGGTATCTACTAAATCTGGAAAGTATCGATAACCTTCTTTTCGGTGTAACTCGGTAAAACCTATTTGTCAATAATCTCCGGGGAATTTCCTTAATAATCCCAAGTATTAGTCGACTATGCGTGGGCATTGTTGCTTTGGGAAAGCCCACATATTTCTGTAACTGAACGAACGATTTCCATCAGGGCTCTCCCTAGAACTACTTTCTTTAAGTGTTTTAAAAGATTTTCTGCTCCCCTGTGTAATTTATCCTGTTCCCTGTTGGCCAGTTCCCTTAAAAGTAAAGAAGGAATTAACACCCGCCCAGGGGGTGTGACAAACCACCCACTCTTTTGCTCTTTCGCCTGTAATGTCTTAATTAATCTAAAATCCTTACTATCATACCTAGGAGCTGTCTCTGGCAATTCCGTTTCTTTCTCTGGCACTCTTTCTGCAGCCTCTTTAGCAGCTTTATCAGCCAGTTGATTTCCCAATCCAGTATCGGATTTCTCCGACTGATGCGCCTTACTGTGCATAATAGCCACTGCTCTCGGTTTCTGAACACTGGATTTTTCAAGGTGGTGTGTGTGCTTCATTCCAGTCGCTTGTGCTGTTAAAAGCCCCCCCTCTTTCTGCATGGCTCCATGGGCACGCACAACTCCAGAGACATGTTTAGAATTTGTCCATCCATTCACTCTCTTGTCCTGACTCAAATCCAAGCCCCTGCTCAGGGCAATTAATTCGGCTTTCTGAGCAGACGTTGTTGACGGCAAAGCACGAACTTCCACTACGGAGCTCCTTGCGATAACTGCATATCCCTACCAACCTCTTTCCTCCTCGCTCCCATCCGCAAAAAATTCCCGCTCTGGACTCACAAGTGGTTGATCTTTCAAGGTCCGGGCGGCCAGAATAGACTTCTTCAATTGTCTGCAAACAATCACGCTCAGGTTTCCCTCCCTTCTGCGTGGTGAGCAGAGATAGAAACATCGCCGGGTTAACAACTGAGGTGGTCCTGAGGAGGACATCACCTTGCTCCAAAAACACCAGCTGGGACTTCAACCTTCGACTGGGAGACAGCCGATGTCCTCGCTTTTCTTCCAGGACAGTGATAACCGTATGCGGTAGAGAAAGTTCACTGCGCGTCGCTGCTCTCCCAGAAATTCCGATAACACTCTCGGCGGTGCTTTCATTACAGACAATTTCAAATATTTGTAAGCTGTTCTGCTATTATCAGGCCAACCCAAATGCTGAGGGGGGGGATGTCTTTAGTGCCTCATACAAAGGCTTTACTGATAGTCCATCGTTTGAAATCCAGAGTCGACACCATCCCACCCTCCCAAGAAGTAGTCTCTCCTCACGAACTGTCTGTGCTGCTGGGTGGTGACAACGAGCTGCTTTTCTCTCCGCTGTCCCTGTTGTATCTCAAATCCAAGGAAGTCGCTATTCCCTGCACCACCTTCTCTCTGGACAGTCTACATCCACCCCGCCCGAAAAAGCTGAAGAGACTGATAGGCAGTCCTAAGGAAACTTCTCCAGCAGTTGTAGCAATACGGATATCATCCACATGCTGTAATATTGTTCCCCCATCATTTCCTTTTTCCATATTTCTAGTTCTTTGGCGAATTGATTTCCAAACATTGTTGCACTGTTTTAAAATCCTCGGGATTTATTCTACCAGTTTCAGCATTTTCCCATTCCAAAGCAAAGCCATTCCCGAATACATCATTTCATCTCCTTTTTGTTTTCTTCTTAGAAAAAGCGTTACTTTCAAGAAAGTGCAGTAATTTAGTGAGCCATTAAAAGGCCATCGTTCTCCTTCATCTCGTTTACACAACGGCCACCACTGATTACAGTATTTAATTCCGCCCCCAGGCTAATTGCTTCCAATGCATTAAAACGCACTCCAGAGGGGATTTCTTTACAACACTTACACCTCCTTGCGATGATTCCCCACCCATATTTCAAACAAGTGATTACGCACCTACTGACAAATCACAAACAAGCACCAACTGACAGCAATTACAACCCCTGCTGTCTCAAAATCTTAAGTAAATTCAGCAAATCATGTCCAAGTCCGTTTATAAAACAACATATCTAGGTCTGTTTTCCAAACTGAAACAAAGGAGGACTCTTAACTCTTCACACACACAACCCCGAATCACACAGACAACCACACACGGAGAGTCCCTCACGCAGAGAGGATCTCAAATCTCAAGGAAACGGAAACCAAAATCGCCATTATATTCCAAGCCAAAAAACGGATTATATATCAAACATACCAAATTCCAATCCGCAACCCAGACTGTGTACCGAATTCCAAATTAGGTACCGTACTAGACCAGCCCTGCAGGGCTCCTTGCTTAGGAGCGGACAACCAAAGCAGACCAAACAGCAGAAAGAACGCTTTAATTCTTTGCTTACGAGTGCAATCCTTGCTTCCAAGACACGGTCCGGAGCGGGGGTGGAGGTGCCTCCACCCCTATCGGTCCGAAATCCTGAAAGCAGGTCCCATCAGGGTCGCCAAATGATACCGAAAATGCCGACAAATAAATTCTCTCAGACTCTTTTTTGTATTTTAGAAAGCAGCATCCTTTATTCAGCCCTGGGCATATGAGAGAATGATTCTCCTCAATCCTGGACAACGAGACAGTACCTGGTCACAGTAAATAATCCCCCTTATATGGACTTGTATAAATTCTCCCTGCACATTCTACTACTTTCCAAAGACTCATTTTATTACAAACTTCAACACAGCCAATCTCTGCTAGTTAGAGCTTAAGAGCTCTGTTTGACCTTGCATTTCTAAGACAAAATCATGGTCTGCGTACAGATTTTTTTAAAAAAATCACACACATACTGGATCAGAAGAACAGCCCGTGTCCGTCTGTCAAACTTGAAGAAACACTGCCACTTAGATATCACTTAGGTGAAGTTCGTTAGAAAACCAATTCTACAGAAAAGCAATTCTAATTAGGTCAAAATATTCCATTCCCTGCCAAAACAACCGCTTCTTGTATCAGGTTCAGTCGGATAGCGGTGAACGAGAGGTAAAGAGGGAGAAGTTGAGCAATCTCCCTTGTGTCAGGCTGTGGGAAAGGAAGATCCAGTGATTAGAAAAAGTCACTAAGAGGTGATTTGAAACCAGGATCGGTCCCGGTAGGCATTAAACAGTATTATTTGAAGCTGGAAGCTAAGCTCGGGTTAGTATCGGTAATTCAAAATTCTTGAAATGTAAGTAGTTGTGGAATAGGAGTGAAAATATAATACCTCAGATTTACCAATCAAAAGGCGAATGGAAAGGGTTACCATTTAGCAGAGAGTTTTAGAGTAACAAATCAAATTGTTCAGGACACACATTCAGTGGCTGCAAATCCGTGTGCTCTTTGAAGAGCTTTAACTGAAAAACAGAGTTGCTTTACAGTGCCAGACTTATGAGATGCCTTCTTCGGCATCCCCCTTCTTTCTTTTGAACGGAGAAAAGGTTGAAACGTGCAGAAAACCTCAGTCTCCATGGACTGTTCTACCCCAATGATCTGAAAAGCGTGCAATAATTTTTGGAACTCAATTAGCCAAAGATCAATCGGCCTGGGCGGGGGCTGCGCTGCTGGCTCCCGCATAGCTGAGCCGAGCCGAAGGGTCCCGGGCCGGTCGGGCAGCCGTGCCGCGGGCGCTGCAGCTCCTCGTCCCGCTCCGCTCCGGCGGCAGCACCGGCTGGGAGCGCTCCTGCCCGCGGCGCGGGGATCAGGCTGGAGCAGGGGCTCCGTGGGCAGCGAACCCCGGCCCGGCTTCCCGAAGAGGAGTCCCGGCCGGGAGGGGGGCAGGGGCTGCGCGGGGAGGGGGGCAGGGGCTGCGGGCTGGGGGCAGTGAAAAGTTCAGCGTTGGAAGCTTTAAAAGCTGCTGCTGGGAGCTGCCAAGAGTGAAGATAAAGTTCTTAGTTCTGCCCCCTGGAGAGACCCTTCCAGGGCTGCTTTCAAACCCAGTCCTGATGATCAAATAGAAGAACAAGTTAGACAGAAGGTAAAAAATTAATTAAAGCAGCTGTGCTTGTGTACGAGCCGGGCATCAGCAATTAATGGAATAGTGAGGGACTTTCTTGGAATGGCATCGGTTGGAGGCAAAGTGAGATGGATTGAAGTGCATACGGAAAAAAAAAAAGTGTGTTAAGGAAGAAGAATTGTGAGGACTTAATAAGTGATGAATTATGAGGACATGAAGACCCCATGGAAAATTTGAAAGAATTTGTAGCTTCTGTAATCCGGAATTGAATTGAATTAAGGTGCCTTTTCAGTGGGAGATTTCGATGCGAGGAGGGAGGTAGTGAAGGGGTGGGACCCGAACTGCTCCCCCCGCCCGCCCGCTCACTCCAGGGACACCCGCACTGCTCCCCCCACCCGCTCACTCCGAGACCCCGCACTGCTCCCCCCGCCCGCTCACTCTGAGACCCCCGCACTGCTCCCCCCCACCACCATTGCGGTAGTTTTTATCTCCCGGGATCTCCTCCCGCAGCACGGCCGGGCGGGGCAGCAGAACTACAATTCCCGTGACGTCCTGCGCGAGCCCCGAGGATGGGGGACACGGGGGACAGGGGGCAGCTGGACATCTGCGGGACAGCAACAGGGGTGACGGAGACAGCGGGGGGGAGAGGGACAGGGGGGAAGGGGATGGAGAGGCACAGGGACAGGGGACAGCAGGGACAGTTATAAAGGGGACAGGGATAGGGACAGCAAGGACGGGGGGATGGGGGAGGACATGGGGGGGCAACTGGACATCTGTGGGGGCAGGGACAGGGGACAGCCGTGACGGGGACAGGGGGGACAGGGGACAGTGGGAGACGGGGCGACTGGGATGAGGACAGGGTGAGATGGGGACATTTGCGGGGACAGGGACAGCCATGACAGAGACAGCGAGGACAGGGGGGACAGGGGGACAGGTGAACAGGGGAACAGGGACAGTGGGAAGGGGGGGGACAGAGACAGCACGGACACCAGACAGAGACAGCGCCACATGTGGGGACAGCCGAAGGGATGCCGAGGACACCCAGGACCCCCGAGGTGACTTGGGGTGTCACCAAGGGACACACAGGGACAGGAGCATCACCAGGGGATGGCAGGAGGGGTGGAGAGCGACAATGGGTGACGCTGGGGGTGGCACTGAGGGTGGTGGGTGACACAGGGGGTGGCACAGAAGGGACACACAAGGGACACAAGTGTCACCAGGGGACAGTGGGAGGGACATAGGGTGACACAGGTGACAGTGAGGGATGGAGAGTGACAAGGGGTCACACCGGGGCGGGGGGACGGGGACCCAAGGGGTGACACCGAGCAGAGGAGGTGACATACAATGTTGATGACACCAGGCTGAGTGGGGCAGTGGTGACATCAGAAGGACGGGATGTCATCGAGAGGGACCTGGACAGGCTGTAGAAGTGGGTTTGTGTGAACCTCATGAGGTTCAACAAGGCCAAGTGCAAGGTCCTACAGCTGGGTTGGGGCAACCCCTGGCATCAGTACAGGATGGGGGATGATGTGATTGGGAGCAGCCGTGCGGAGAAGGACTTGGAGTGCTGATTGATGAGAAGCTCAACAGGAGCTGGCAACGTGCGCTCGCATCCCAGAAGGCCAACAGTGTCCTGGGCTGCATCAAAAGCAGTGTGGCCAGCAGGGCAAGGCAGGGGAATCTGCCCCTCTCTTCCACTCTTCTGAGACCCCACCTGGGGCAATGTGTCCAGTTCTGGAATCCATGATCCTAGAAGGCCACAGAACTGTTGGAGCGTGTCCATTGGAGGGCTATGAAGATGCTCAGAGTGCTGGAGCACCTCTGCTGTGAGGACAGGCTGAGAGAGTTGGGCTTGTTCAGCCTGGAGAAGAGAAGGCTCTGGGGGGATTTCATAGTGGCCTTCCAGTACCTGAAGGGGCTACAGGAATAATGGGGAGGGGCTTTTTACAAGGGCCTGTAGTGACAGGATGGAGGGGAATCACCTTAAAGTGGAAGGGGGAAGATTTAGATTGGACATTAGGAAGAAATTCTTCATGATGAGGGTGGTAAGGCCCTGGCACAGGTGGTCCAGAAAAGTTGTGTCTTCCCCATCCCTGGAGGTGTTCAAGGCCAGGTTGGATGGGGCCTTGAGCAGCCTGGTCTGGTGGGAGGAGTGGTGCCTTGCCTGTGTTAAGAATACCAGCAGCACTTTGTCAGTGCTACAGGGAACAAACTGTGAGGGAACAGAAGCTCAGAGCACCTGAGTGAGTTGGTTGAAGGCCAAATGCAGGGACTGTGGAGCCCAGGGAGCAGGAGGACAAGGGAGAAGCTGCTCCCGGCCAGGCACAGGCAGTGTCGGCATCCAGTGCTCCCCGAAGGGCAAGAGCTGCTGGAGTCGGGCAGCGTGAACCCGCTGTGGGGAGATCAGGTGGGGCTCTGCGGCGGGGAGGAGGCGGTGAGGGAGAGGCCTGACGCTGGCCCTGGGGGCACAGGTGGGCAAGCTGTCACGCTGGAGAGTCTATTTTACTCAGCAAAGCCTCTTCAATTCCAATATGCTGTTGTCGGTCCAATCCACCCCTTTTCTCCCAGTTATTATTGTAATGATAGTCATTAGAAACAGAACCCCAAAATTCATTGTGATTGAATTCTTTGAATCTTCATCTTTAGTGGGTTCCCTGGGTCCGGTTGGATTTTCCACTCAGGCTTTGGTCCCAGCTTGGTACCCAGGTGGTGAGCAGTTGGGGATCGCAGTTCTGCCATCCATGCAGCAGGAACCTTCTTAGTCTGTGAAGAATGAATCCAGGGTCCTTTTTGAGCTACCTTCATGCCTGTGTCTGTAGCTGAAAGTACCTGGTGTGGTCTTCTGCACCTAGGAGTTAATGGTTCTGAATCCCAGGACTAGATACACACCCAGTCTCCCTGCTGGATGGACGTGCTGGGGTATCAAGCTCTAGGGATTTGTTAATAAACACCAATTTCTTCAATCCCCGGAGAAGCTTTCTTAAAGGTATCAAACAGTAATTAATGTCCAGATTCCCTTGAGCAATGATATCTCCTGGGACACCAGGTTTCTTGATTACAAGTGTATTGGTTTTCCCTGTGGCTATCACTTCTGCTCTGTTTTTTACCCCCCTCTTTTTCCTGTCCCTTTTGGGGTCTACAAGCTGGCACCTCTTCTCTGTGGGACCTGGGAAGGTGCCGAAGCCCCGCCTCCCTCTCATGTCACAATGCTGTGTGGCCTCGGGCAGGCTTAGGGGCCCCGTTGCCTCGGGAACGAGGTCAGTTGTGTTCCCCATCTCTCTGGCTGTGGACGTGCTGAGAGTGTGTCCCTGCATCCCCTGAGGAGTGGGAACAGACAGAGTTCCGAGCGCTTCAGGAGCGCGCACTGCTTGTCACAGGTTTGTCCAGTGTTGCTGCTTGGGTGAAGGAGGGGAACTAACTCGGGGGTTTTACTGCAGCTTTACCATGGTCTGGTCATGAAACAGGGTGGGGAGGCCTTCTGTTCCCCCTTAGGAAGGGTAGCACAGCCTGGAGACCCAGGGCTTTTCTTTTGGGTCTGCCATGAACAGGATTCTGGATCCTCAAAGTCCCGTGGTTGCACTTTCCTGGTGACTGATTTCCTTGTTTTGTGGATGCTTCGTCGGACTCCTGAGACGGTGGGAGCTGAGTGGCCACTGTGCTCCCAGAGCCCAGATCACCTCCCACTCCCCAGATGCTGCCGGATCGTAGGTGGCTGAGCCCTGCTGAGCGCTGGGTGTCTGTGAAAGGACCTCCTCTGGCCAGCACGTGTGGGAATTGTCACCTCGTAGCTCGAGTCCATGGCACACATGGGTAGCGTTGGCCAGGGCTGGCTGTGCTCAGCAGGGTGAGCTCCCTCCCAGGAAATCAGAGCCTGAGCAGTGTGCCAGAGAAACTTTGTGCTCATGCTCTCTTTCAGAAATGCTCTCAAGCCTTTTTCTGGGAGCAGTTGCCATCAGCCCACCCAGCTTACACCACCTTTGCCCCTACAGAGGTGATGGCTTTGCTCTGCCAGCAAAGGGCAGCAATGCTTGCAGATAGGGTTCCCTCGTCCTTCCTCTGTGTCTCTGCACGGTGCTGCTATAGTTGGCTTTCCAGAGTGGAAGGTCACTGTCAGACTTCCATCCAGGGAGCACTGCAGTTTCCTCCATCTAAGAGGAAGAGGCCATGGGACAGGACTCAGCAGGATGATGGACAACAGCTGGGCACATGGAAATCTTTGCTGTTTCCTAAGAGCTTTGGTGGTCTAGACCGGAGTTGTTCATGACAATTAAGCCACACAATGCAAGATGGAGAAATCTTTTGAGAGTGAGCAGCCAATGCTGCCTCTTTTATGGTACCTGTGAAAGAGAAATACTCAGCCCTGCAGTTAACACCTGAGCGGTGAAACATTACTGATGGAAGGAAATGGTCCTGTATCTTCTCCTGGAGCATCTGGAGCTGGTCTCTGGGTGCCAGCAGAGCCTGGCCCAGTCTGGCTCGTGCCTGCCCTCCTGCCGCACGTGCCTGCCAGGTCTGGAGAGTCGATCCAGGCTTCTGGTGCTGGGTGGTGCTTTGTTGCTGCCGCCGGCAGCTCGTGGTCCCATCCCAGAGCCATCCTGAGGTTCCCCGGCCCTGCCTGGCTCAGGCAGCCGGGTCCTGTGAGGTCGCTTGCAGCAGCACCGGTGAGCTGTGTGGGGAAACGTTCCCTGGGGTGGCTGTGGGGTGACGGGGCTCGGGGGGCCGGGAGGGTGTCCTTCACCAGGAGCCTGGGCATTTCTTCCTCTCCTCCCCGGGGACGGCGACTGACCCTGCACTCTCTCCATTTCACAGCACGCGACACCCTTTGGCAGCACCGGCGCCAGCGATGAGGAACAGCTCCTCATCCCCAGCTCTGCCGAACGCGCTGCCGAGCACCAACACGGCCACGGGGACAGAGTGGAGCTGCCCCATCTGTCGCCGCCCTTGGAGGGCCAAGGGCTTGGCACAGCCGTGCCAGCACAGCTTCTGCCTGAATTGCATTGTGACCTGGGCACACAAGACACCCTTCTGCCCGCTCTGCCGAGGACGGATGGAGAAGATCAAGGCTCCTGTGGAGGACGGAGGTGTCTCCTTCACGCTGTGCGTCACCTCGCAGGCGCCGCCCCCAGTGATCAGCAGCGCCCCGCGCCCCACGGTGTCCCCTCCAGAGGGGATGTCATTGCAGGGAGAGCAGGGGGCTACTGGGACAGATGCCAGGGCTACTGTGGGTGGCCTCCTGCCTGAGGACTGGGCAATACTTTTCCAGCGACACCAGCATCTCATTGACCCCGTGCTGCCCTGGCTGCGCCGCGAGTTGGAGGCAATGTCTGAGCAGCTGTGGTACCAGGTCATGGCAGAAGAAAGTGAGATCCTTTATTTCCTGTGCTGCTGTGGGCTGGACAAGAAGGCTCTGGTCCAGGAGCTGCAGCCTGCCTTCAAGAAACACACAGCCCCGCTGGTCCAAGGCCTCGTCAGTGCCATCGTGGAGCTGTGCGGCGAGGAGGCGCAGTGGCTGCAGCGCTTCTACGCTGCTGGGGATGAGACTGAGAGCCCTGCAGGCAGCCCCAGCCCCACCACCTCTCGAGGGGGCTCTCTCACCCAGCCCCCAGCCTCCTCCAGCACTTCTGAAGGCTCCAACACGGAAGAGCAGCCCAACACATCTCAGGCTGCTCTCTGCCAGAGTCCCAGTCGGCCCCCATCAGCTGCTGTCCCTGCAGAGCAGGAGCAGCCCCAGGAGCCAGAGGAGGTGGCCGTGCCAGGTCCCTCTGCCCAGGGCTGCAGCCACAGCCCCTCTTCTACCCGCCGGGGCAGGGACCGTTCAGCCAGGGGGCCCCGGCGCCCCCCCGAAGAGAAGGGCCCCTGGCTCCCAGGACTCTCCGCAGCCCAGCAAGAGGCCCAACCGTCGGCAGCACTAGCAGGGCTCCAGAGACTTGTTAGTCAGGAGAAAGGAAATAAACCCTGTTTCTGTTCCACAGTCTGTGGGTGCTGCTCGGTGTCCCATCTCCTTCTGCCCTTCCCAGCCCCCTCTGCCCCACTCCAGGTGGCACCAACCTGCCAAGGGTCATTGCCCTGGAGCCCCTGGTTGGATCATTGGTGTCTCCTCCTGCAGGAAAACCTTCTGCAGCCACACAGCCGCAGCGCATTTGTACCAACATTTGTACCCAACATTTGTACCACATCTCAACTCTAGGATGCTCCGTCACAGGATAACACCGAGTCTGGGTCCTTGAAGGGCTTTTCCTTGACATTTAACAACACTGTTGGTTTCCATTATGGAGTTTCTTGGCAGTCTTCAAGACATCCCCATTGCAACTGTGATGTTTCTGGCAGTATGGCTGCTGGATTTAACAGGTCACGTGGTGAAGTGGCAGGGGCTGATTTTGGAACAGGCCTAAAAAAAAATAGGCTCTGCTCCTGGGCACCGGTGCTGGGGGGAAGTGTCAGCCCCCTCCCTGCTCCCTCGCCAGACACCCCCAGGGATGGTGTCGGGGATATGAGAGCTGGAGGCTATGAGGGAGCTGGGAAAGGAAGTGGGGGACACAGAGGGGTCCCCAGATGCTGGTAAGGGAAATTGCTCTTGCAGGAGAAGTGTGACCACATTGGACAGTAGAGGAAGCCTTAGAAAGAATTTTGCAAATGCCCTCAGGGGAACAAGCTTTTTTAGTCAGTGCCACCAAGGAATTAGGGAAGGGGTTACAAGAACAAGCGCAAAGCACACAGGCTCAAGTGTTAGCTGCTCTTGCGCCCCTTCAAGTGTCGGTAATGAATCCCCCTGTGGGAAATAACAATCGGCTAAAATGCTATCGATGTGGCGGCTCTGGGCACATCCGAAGAGATTGTCGAGCGGCAAAAATTTGGTGTCAGAAATGCAAAACTGATTCCCACAACACTGCAGCTTGGCACAACAGGTCGGGAAACTTCCGAAGGAGCGCGTCGGATTGCAGTGGCCGCGCTCAGACACAAGGCGTCGCTGCTGTTCAACAGTCGGAGAAACCGAACAACGATCCTCTCCTCAATCAGCCACCAAACTGCGACCGGCCACAAGTGGAAGCCTCGGGCTTGACCTGGAAGCCGCAATAGAGGTAACCCTGATATCGACTCAACCACAAAAGGTCCCCACCGGAGAAAAAGGACCTTTGATTATTAATGGACAAATGTTGGGAGCATTGCTTCCAGGTCGATCATCTGCCAGCCTAGCAGGACTTTTTGTGCTCCCCGGACTTATAGACGCAGACTACACCGGAGAAATTATGATCATGGTTTACACTTTATTTCCACCTATCAGGATTACAAAGGGCCAACGGATTGCTCAGCTTATTCCACTGCCACAACTGACGGCAGGCATGAAAATTGACTGTACAAAGAACTAACGGGGTGCAAAAGGATTTGGATCTACAAAGGGTCTCACACTGTTAACCTTGGACTTGTCCACTCGCCCAAAGCAAAAGGTACGAATTATATTGGGATCACAAAGCAGAAATTTGAATGCCTTATTTGACACGGGAGCAGATTCTAGCATAATATCACCATGGTTTTGGCTGACTTGCTGGCCGCTTCAAGCCACAACTACAACAGTGACAGGAGTGGGTGGACTTACCTTAGCAAGCCGTACACCCTTGTTAACAGTTGAAATAGAAGGAAGAACAGTTCAAGCAATTTTTTCTGTTGTGCAACTGCCACCGACAGTACAATGTTTAATTGGACGTGATGTACTGTCTCAATTAGGTATGGTTTTGACAAATGATCACCCTTTAGGGGAATAGCCATTGCTTGGGCTTTTCCAATCCCAATTACATGGACAAATGATAATCCTGTCTGGGTAAAGCAATGGCCCCTAAAAAGGGAAAGCCTTATAGCTGCTCATCAGTTGGTGGCTGAGCAGTTTGCTCAAGGACATTTACAACTGTCCACAAGCCCATGGAATACACCAATATTTGTGATAAAGAAAAAATCAGGTAAATACCGTTTGCTACATGATTTGCGAGCTGTTAAGGACCAAAAGGAGCCCATGGGAGCACTACAACAAGGATTACCCAATCCAGCTATGATTCCGATGGACTGGCATCTTTTAATAATTGATTTAAGGGACTGTTTTTTCACTATACAGTTACACCAATGTGACACAAAGCGTTTTGCATTCACCCTTCCAGCCATTAATCGAGAAAGGCCAGATCAGAGATTGGAATGGACTGTGTTACCACAAGGTATGAAAAATAGTCCTACATTATGCCAGCTGTATGTTGATGCGGCTTTGCAACCAGTAAGAAAGAAATGGCCAACATGTATAATATAGCACTATATGGACAATATCTTATTTGCACAAATGGAACCATTTACAGAACAACAGATACAGGAGCTAAGAAATCACCTGGACAGATACCAACTAGTAGTGGCAGAAGAAAAAGTACAGAAAACAGCACCCTGGAAATATTTAGGATGGACAATCTCACAAAAATTTATAACTCCACAAAAGCTACAATTACAGACAGAGATCAAACCTGTTAATGATGCACAGAAATTACTTGGAGATTTACAATGGTTGAGACCAATAGTCGGAATACCCTCCGAATTGTTGAGTGACCTTCGCCCTCTCTTGCGAGGCACTGATCCTACGACTCCAGGGACGGTAACATCACAGCAACAAAAGGTACTCCAACAAATTACTGACTGTATTGTACAAGGAAAAGTACACCGTCGTTGCTGGGACAAACCCCTTGAACTTACGTTTTGGGCAGAGACCACCTATGTATTAGGTGCTATCACACAATCCTTAAAGAAAACGGGGGAGACAGGGGTCCTAGAACGGATCTCACCTGCTATACAGCAGTCTAAAACTTTGCTCCAAAAAATTGAGTTGTTAGCTATCCTCATAAAAAAGGGCAGAGAACGTGTACTTCAAGTGGATGCAACAGAGCCAGCACTAATTAGAGTACCCATGAAAAAGGACTCATTGGAATGGTTTCTACGTAACAGCGAAACCCTGCAAGAAGCTTTACCAGGGCTCTCCTGCCCCATTGTATCAGACAAATTGGTCGATGCTCCGTTGGCATGGATTGGGAAATGGCATTGGATCGAGATTCCCAGGAGACGACTGCAGCCTATACCTGAAGAAAGGACGGTGTTTACAGATGCTGGAAAACGGTCACAAACAGCAGCAATTACATGGAAAGAGAATGGTTTATGGCAACATCAAATACTCAAAGGACAAAGTGACGACAGTTTACAAACACTGGAACTCTTAGCAGTAATCTGGGCTTTGATGCATATGAATATGTCACTTAATGTGGTAACTGATTCTATATATGTTGCTGGGGTGGTAGCCAGAATCGAAGGAGCTATGGTCAAAGAAATACAAAATCAGAGATTGTATACCTTATTTACACAGTTATTACAAACAGTAAACAGCAGGGAACATGAATATGCGGTTATACATATAAGAAGCCACAAATGGGACATAGGTCTGGGTGAGGGAAATTACAGGGCAGATCAATTAGTGTCAATAGCAGATGCAGAGCTGGAAGAATTTGATAAAGCAAGGAAGGAACATGAAATGTTTCACCACAAATGCTAAAGGGATAAGGAAAAGATTTAAGATCTCATCAGTTGAAGCCAAATCCATAGTAAGGTCATGTGCTATTTGCAGTCATCACAATAGTGGTGTAGGTTTAGGAATTGGAATTAATCCACGTGGGCTGACAGCTAATGAAATCTGGCAAATGGATGTAACCTATGTACCTGAATTTGGAAGACTAAAATATCTACATGTCACTATAGATACCTATAGCCATTATATTTGGGCAACAGCACAATCAGGAGAAAAAACATTACATGTAGAGCGTCATTTAAGTGAATGTTTTGCAGTTATGGGAATTCCCCAACAGATAAAAACAGATAATGGACCGGCATACACAAGTAAAAGAATAGCTTGTTTTTTAAAGCAATGGAAAATACAACATGGCACAGGGATAGCACACTCACCCACAGGTCAGGCAATAATTGAAAGGGCCAATGGAACCTTAAAAAGATATCTAAATAAGCACAGAGAGATAAAAGATATTAAAGAGAGAATAAGTAAAGTACTGTTTGTACTCAATCATCTTTGCATTTTTGGAGAACGGGATCAACCGGCTGCTGTGATCCATTATAGGATAGAAAAGGAAAATCAGGGCCCTGAGGTGTGGGTGAAATATAGGGATCCTAAAACAGGTATTTGGCAAGACCCTGCTAAAGTACTTTACTGGGGGAGGGGTTATCTTTGTGTCTCATCCCCCACAGGTCCCTTGTGGGTTCCTGCCCGATGGACAAAAGCAGCCCTGGAAATTCCAGATCTTCCCACGAGAGGTGAGGAACAAGATGCAGAAGCTGACAACAGAAGTATGGGAGATATTGATGTTTTAATGTTGAATATTTAACAGACTTTTATAGTTTCCATATTTAGCTTGCTTATGTGTTAGGATAACCATAGCTGGTGTTTGGTAGGTTAGTGATTGTGTAACGAGCATATAGAACTATTAAGGAATACCTTGCAAAGCAGAAAGATGTAACAGAATTAGATCCACAGATAAGGTTAAGTAAAGTGCTGTTTACACTTAATTGCTTAATTATCTTAGTTTGGTAGCAGATTTAGAACAAGCATCTGTAGTAATTCATAATAGTGGTGTGAAAATGTAAGCTACGCCTGAAATACAGTTGTGTTATAAGAACCCTACGACAGAATTATGGGAAGGACTGAGCCTGTTGCTATTTACTGGTTGTGGTTATAGTTGTGTTTTCACAGATCAAGGTCCCTTGTGGATTCCCAGTAAACGGACATGCCTGGCAGTCGAGTCAGTCAACCGAACACATGAGAGCGACAGCAAAGAGCAATAAGCATTCTGCTTTAACAACTGCTTTGAACAGAAATTAGCACATCAAGCGAGAGGTTTAGCCCATGATATGTAATTGTGAACATACTTGACTGACAAGGACTGAAAGGGGGGGGCTTGAGAATTGAATTCTGTTATAGCTATTAATTGTGATTGCAATTGTGTATATTGTAACTGTGCTTTGAATCTTTTCTTAGAGTGTGGAGTTTGTGCCAATAGGTTGATAAGAAATAGTCACGTAGTAGCAACTGAAGGTAGTCTTTATACTGCACATTTTCACCAGAATTTTGAGGATTTTTATATAGCAGCAGGTATCATATATAATCAGCTACAATTTCATTATTTTGAATCAGGAAGTGCTTTTCGCCAAGCTCAAGCAATTTGGTACTTAAAACTTGCCATCCAGCAAGTTAAACAACCCAAGAAGTCAAGATTGATTGCTTTACAATGTGGACCCAATTGACTCAAATTAAAGGAAACAGATGATGTTCTTGGAAATTGATTCTCAATTTGGTATTACAGGCTGGCTAAGAACACTCCTGATCAAAGGTATGTGTTGTTTAAATCTGTCTGATCACTCAACATCAATACACAAACAAATAACAGAAATGCAAACACACTTAAAAGACTTTAGCTTACAGACAGACTCATTATGAGAATGATTGGCCAATTTTGGATTTAGACCCTGGGTATCAGAATTGTTGAAACAAGGACTAGTCATATTAATTATAATTTTGTCATCTTATTGATTCTCCCTTGTATGTTTAAATGTTTGCAGAAAATACTTGAAAACCTAGTGCAAAATATGTTACAAAGCCACATTGCCTTAAATAAAGAAAACGGGGGAATTGTGGAGAGACTTACTGAAACCTGGCTCACTGAAAGCAGACATGAGCCTGACAAAAGCAAGCTGCTTAGGCCTTGAGTGGAAAAATACTGAGCTAAGTGAAAAACTACTGACCAGCAAGGTCAGCGGGCCCTTGTTGTGCAGTGAAGCTTAGGCAAGGGAGATAACAGGATGTCTCCCACGGGACCAGATGGATTTCTAAAACTGCAGGAATGTATGTGACGCTTATGCAATGATAAAGTCTGTAACCAATAAGGAGCTAAAGTTTTGTAATATGTATGAAGCTCATTAACTAAACTATTTAGGTAGGAGTACTGCTAATAAAGATTGAGACTTGTTAATCAAACACCATATGCGTGTCGTTAAGTCTCCCGCCGTCTTCGACAAATAGTGACCCCCGATATGTGAGATTTTATTAGTCTGATATTATTTAGGTAGAAATAGTGATTATAATAGTTTTAAGAATAGTGGGTTTAATTGTGTGTTTTATAGTGGTTTTAAATCCTGTTACTTTAAGTGTGTTAGTGATTATTAGAAGTAGCAGTTATTTAGACTTTCTTCTCTCATGAGAACTCTGTGAAGTACCCGAAACTTATCCAAGCCAAGTCTGCACCTGCAGTAGAGATAAAGAGACTGGGCCTGCGGTTGAGATAAGAAGACCTTGCACCCCGGAGTTAACTAAGAAAAGCAGAAGACGCTGGCGCCAAAGAAATAATAATTAGCCAATGCAGTAATCCATATATGCATATGTATTAGCTGTAACCTGTTGAATATACATTAGGTTATGTAACATGCAGAGAATAAAATGCGGTCGCGCTGTAACAGTTTTGGAACCAGATTTGGGTGCGAACCCCTGGTTCCCGGGGCCTCGAAATAAAGCACCACATAGAACCTCCCCCGGGTGCTTATGTGTTCGTCTCTCTGCTAACAGCTGGACACTGCCTGCTGATGGGAATAGAGAAAAAGTCTTCTGCCTCCTTTTGCTTTCACATGAGGCCTTGGCTTTTGCTTTGTAAAACTGCCTTCACATTGATCAAGGAGTGTTTCTTATCATTTTCTCCCGTCCCCATCCTGCTGAGGATGGCAGTGACAGAGCAGCTTGGTGGGCACCTGGTGTCCAGCCAAGGTCAACGCAGCACAACACCCCATTGTATGCCTTTTCTAGACACAAGGACACAAGTACATTTAGTGCAAACCTGTACTGTATTTTCCTCTGGCTGTTTCACTGTTTTTCTTTCCACTGTTTTGCCGATTTCTTCACTAAAAGCTTGATTTCCATTCTGTGTGACTGCTTTTCCTCTTTCTCTGTTCTCTTCTGCCTGAACCTCTCCCACCTCCTTTTTTATCCCTGCTGCTTCTGCTTTAGAGCAACCTTTGTCACACCTTCCCAAACCTTCATATTTACATGTCAAGAAACAGAGGGAAAATCTGCTGGGGAAGTTATTTAAGCTTCCTCTATAGAAAAAAAAAGAAAGAACAATATATAGACTACTACCTATACTTTCATATGGTGGTAACTGAAACTTCACTGCTGTCTCCTCTGTTACCTGGAGCACTGAGTAAAACCACCAGGATTTCAAGCTTTTGCCATTAAAGATGTTTGTTAGTTATTTTCAACACTCTCAAGACAATAGTTTAACGTTGTGTCTCTCTCCTTTCCCCTCCCCTGAAGTTCTGGTATTTCCAAATCACTGAACAGTCTCCTGATTACTGCTGTTTAAATATACTCTAATGCAGAGCACTTAAAATCTACAGGACCATAATCAACTCAACCCACACAATAGTGCTTTGAACACCAGAGAGTTAGGGGATAGTGGAAAGGCCACACGTATATATATCTAAATAGCTGATCTTGGGAGCCTAAGAAATCTATTTAATCCTACAGGCACAGGTCTAGAAAGCCACGTTCTCACTGCTGCTGTGTCAGCTTTTCCAGGATTCCTGTGACCTGTACTGTTACAGTCCCAGGAATGACACACGTGCAAGTCTGCCTAGGGTGTGCCTTGAAACAGAAGATGTGCAGAAGATATTCCAGCTGACTATGAGCCACTCCCTCGCAGTCCTACCTGCTCTGTTTCTCCTAGGCAGGAAATGAACAGCTTAAGGAATGATCTAATGTATCTGTCACTGATGCAACCTGTCAAAAGAAACCAAGGACTGAAAGGTTGCATCTGCTGCCATGGTTTCCAATCAGGCACGGTGCATGTGGTCAGAAAAGAAATGAAGCAGGTATTGACATGTAAGCCTTACAAGTCCCTCCAACCACTAATAGAAAATTGTGTTATCAAAGGTGATGTTAGATGTGTGGATCTAGAAAAGGAAAAACCTTTTACATTCAGCAAGTAAAGCAGATATTGGAAAATTACCAACCAGAGAGACATTCTATTTCTTTTGCCTGACTTCATGCAGGAACAGATCTGTGATGCAGCTGTTTGCAGCTTTCTGTCAAATTGCAAAACCAAAGTGGTCATACCTTTAAAGGTAAAGAGAATTACAGCCTTTTAAACTCTACTTAAAATGTCAGGGCCTCACCCCCCACAGCCACCCCACCTCTAAATCAACAGGAAAGGGGTCAATGATTTCCGGGGTAATAGGAATTTGAATGTGATATTAACATATAGATATACTGTTCTCAGGAGAACTGACTGCCATGGGCCAGAGCTGGACATTGATTTCACACCAAATTTCCCCCTGATCAGCGTGGCAGGAATTGATAGCAGGATATGGCTATGCAGTATTTGTTTTTCTTTTCATATACAGCTCCAACAGCAAGCCATGTGTGAATTTAATAAAAGAAGATAATAATCTACCCATTCTAGGAGCTATAGACCGAACCTGGATAGTTACCAGACCTGCCCTCACTGCTGTAAATCAGGTCAAACAGGAATCTTTTCTTAGGAATGAAAAAAAATCTCCTGTTTTAAATATACAGAACCTGCTTTCTGCTCACTCACATTCAGTAAAGAGGTAATTCTATTCCATTCGGCTTTAGCAATGTAGAATGGTCAAGAGAAGATAATCAGACCTATTGTACTTTCAGAAACTAAGCATTTGTAGGTAACAAAGTAGCTCTAAAGAGTGACAAAGTATTTGTGGTGATCTTTGGTGGTTCAGGAAGCTCTTTCAGCTGTTTCTTCACGTTTTGAATTGCAGGTTTTGTTAAGGCCATTTTACAAAACAATAACAGGAGTTTGCCTTCTATTCCAAGCTGTAAAAGTCATTGACAGCTACAAGGGAAGCTGGATGGGTGGTAAAATTATTAGCAGAGTGCTGTGCCTGCAGCTCGAGCTGGGAAAGATCCTTATCAATCATTTTCAGCTACAGCTTGTAAATGCGGGAAGTCAGGCAATGCTTTCCAAGCATTTTCAGTGCTTTCCAAGAGAAAAATCTGTACCTCCAAAACACAGGTTGAAACTCACTTTCAAATTCAGCTTTTACTGTTCTTCAGGGAATGTCAATAAAGTCAACAAAAGGACTTTGGGTGCAAACTGGCATAAACAAGATGAAAAGCTGGGCTGGAATGTGTAGAGTGCTGCCTAGCAGACAGCGTTCTCATTTCGAGGCCAAACGCGCTGTTCTTCCCAGCATAATTGAACATCAGCGTTCAGTAGAGCATGGGATCTTTTCTTTCTCCTTTACTGACTCATGTGCAAAGAATTAAAGGTTTGCTTTCTACCTTACCTGACCTAGCAAATGTGATGTGCTTTTGTGTAATGAACTTCTCAGAACAGCGCCGAGTATCAGGCATTTGCTGGAAGAACTGTGGAGCCTGAAGCCTGCCTGTTCTTTTCCCAGGGCTTGGCACTCCAACAACTCCACAGTAAAAAACCTAGCACGTACACCTGGCTATGGTAATGAGCTCTGCTGAGTTATCTAAAGTAACAGATGAGCAAGGTAAAAGGAAAAAAAATCCTTCTAGGTTTCTCTTAATCAGGGCATTCTAACAACCCTTCACAATTCTCATCAGGATTTGACAGAGAGTAATATAAAAAATAGAAAAGTATGGGAAATAAATTCAGATTCACTCACGGATTCATGTACTCCCTCATGTTTAGCTGTTGAGGAAAAAAAAAAGACTGCTGTTAACATTTTGTGCAATTCATTGCCCAGTCGTGAAGAAAGCACAGAAGATGGTAACAGCCTGAAAAGAAGCAACGACAAGCGAACGGAAATGGTGCAGAACGGCAAGGGGCAAAGAAACTGGGGCAAACTCAGCAATTTCAGCGCTGTTCACCCTTGCCTGGGGTAACCCAGGAACAGCTGAGACTTTGGGAAAGGCGAGGTAAAGCTTCCCTTTGATGACCCTCATTGGAACTGAGCTGTCTGTGCACTAAGCTGATGCTATTTTTTAGCTATGCAAAAAACCATAATATTCTCTCCGTTTCCCAAATAAAGAGATGGAGGTACAATGTGATAATGCAACATTGGTGGGAATTTAATAGCAATCCTCCAATCCATTTGGCCTCTTGCAAAACATCAACTTTGCTGGTTGGTCCAACTCTCTCCCTCGTTAGTCCTCTCACTACCCTTCCATTTTGTACCCTCATCTGTGCCCTTTTTTCTCTACCTATGTTTCTTACAGAATAGTTGTAAAATGGTTGTAGACAAGTTCTAAAGAACAACGCTTAAGATTAATACAAAAATCTGGAATTTAGTTATGTGTCTGCTATAAATGTCAGTGGGAGCATAAGGAGATGGTTGAAATATTGTGTATTTCCAGTTTCCAGTGTTTTGGAAAAGAACTCTAACATTATCTAAAAGGAACTAGGAGTGCAGAATATAGGATTGTTTTAGCAGCTCATGAGTTCCTTATTGCTTTAGAGATATGATTTCTGTTCAGGTTTGTTCTGGTAAATCCTGATAAGCTCACAAAATAGTTTGAAAAAGCCCCACTAATGTACTTTCTGAATTTTGAGAAAGCCCCCAAAACTCCTTTTCCCTTTCCAAATCAGGAAACAGAAAATAAAACAAAAAAAAAAGCCCAAAAGCAAACAGTGAAATAATATCCACAAAAATTCTGTTCTGAACACAGAAATAGAAGAAACTTTGTTTTTCATAGTTTTCAACAGCTTCAAACTCTTAATAATTTTTGTCATCTAAAAGTACCAAAACATTAGGGTGACTAAATCTCAAATGATGTCATCACTAACCTTTAAACTACAGTGTAGACTGGGAAATAATGCTACACAATGGGAACTGAAAAATATGAAGATGTCTTTTTAAAGAGACTTTTTTGCTGTTGATAGTTGAGGTGACTTATGTGATCTGAACAAAGAACAAGCTAGTGCCTAAAATCTTTTCCTATTCACTTGGTAAAATAATCCTGACTAGTGAACAAATCACAACGTTTTGATTGCTGTGACACTTCAAAGAGAAAAAAAGGTAGTAAGTGTATCAATAGATGTATTTGGTATCTAGCGAAAAATTCAGCCAGCCTTAATTTTAGATTCAAATCCATTAAGTCTTTAATTAGTGAAGAGTAGAATAAGGCTCTCCAGGATGTCATTAATTGTTTAGGGCATCCTGAAGCAAGGGCTTCTGCATATTCACTTGATCTCAGTCTCTTTCTATGTATTATGTTACTAGACCAGCTGTATTTGGTGTTCTTTGTCATTTTCTAGTAAGGACACTTTGAGCAGCTGGTGGCACAGTACAAATAAGTATTGTTCAAAAGGAATTAGGAAGGGCATGGAAACATTGCAAAAACCTTTCCATAATAGACGTGACAATGCATCCCAACTCTTCTCCCATTCCAGCTGCTGATTTAGCTCTAAATACTGACTAAGGGAGGGAAAGGGCCAGCAAAGGGCTCTGGGCCTCGCCGCAGGGTGTGTTCGTGGCACTCAAGCCGCTCCCCAAAGCATGAGCTTGGCAATACATTACACCAAAAGGCTGATATTTCTCATTTTAATAGATTGCTCATTCCAACCAGCCCGCATGCCACTGCAGCTTTTTGTTAGTGTCACCCCCACTTGTGGCTGGGAGTAGGAAGAAGCTGGACCTAAAACCGTGGAGTCCCCAGCTGATTCTGCAGCAACAAGCACAGGACCATCTGGGGTTGCCCTACACAAACAGGCACAGCAGCTTCTAACACTGGCAGGATGTGAAGCACTGGTCTTGGAGAGGGATGAAAAGGGAAACCTAAAGCCACCAGCGCCATGGAATAGAAATGGGAGAGCAGATGCAGCTCGCTCCCCCCCGCCGCACCGCAAAAGCCGCTGCGCGGAGCTGCAAAGCGCGCCCTCGGTCACACCGACCCTGACCGAGACGCGGCGACTTCGGTCCCGTTCTCTCTGTCCGTGCAAACAGCACCTGCGCTGTTGTCTCCAGGTCTTTGCAGTCTGGATCCTGAGTTCTAACCATCATTTCGACAGCACTTGCTGCCCGATCCGGATCGTCTCCAGAATTCCCAGCTGCCACTTTCCAATCGCTAAGGTCAGTAATTTGAAAAGGGACCCTTAACAATTACTGGTCCTTCCCTCCCCCCGGCTTGCCGCAGAGGAGCCTGGATTCCTTCTCCTTGCCTGACCCTTGTCCGCCCGGCTGCCACACTGAACCCCCAGCTGCAGCTCCCCGCCCCCCGCCCCCCCCCGGGCACCACTCGCTTCCCTCGCTTCAGCATTTCCACCTGGGGATTCACCGAGACGGCGCCTGGGAGCAGTCAGTAATTTAATATCGTCGTCATCTTCCTGCTGCTCACACAATGTTAAACATCTCGGACTGATACTACAGGCAGAACAGCATCTTTTTCAAACCTTTTCTTTATCCTTTTCTAGGGATGACACTAGGGGATCACCAGGGACCCAATTTATACCACACTTTTTCTGCCACACTCAGTGATTCCGCAAAGTATAAAACAATTACAAATTACACAATTACAAATCTCAAGGAAACCGAAACCAAAATCGCGATTACATTCCAAACCAAAAACCGGATTATATATCAAATATACCAAATCCCAAACCGAAATCCAGATTGTGTACCGAATTCCAAATCAGGTACCGTTCTAGCGCAGCCCCGCAGGGCTCCTTGCCCCCGACTTAGGCGCGGACAAGCAAACCAAACCAAACAGCAGAAAGGATGCTTTCATTCTTCACTTACAAGTGGAATCCTTGCTCCCAAGACACGGTCCGGGGGTGCGGTGTGTGTGGTGTGGAGGTGCCTCCACCCCTACAGAGGTGAAATCCTCAAAGCAGGTCTTACCAGGGTCGCCAAATGATACCAAAAATGCCGACAAGGAAATTCCTTCAGACTCGTTTTGGAGTTTTAGAAAGCAGCATCCTTTATTCACATGAGAGAATGGTTTCCCTCAATCTCGCACGACGAGACAGTAACTGGTCACAGTATATATATATATATACGCACACACACCTTACGAGGATGTGTATAAATTCTCCCTGCATATTCTACTGCTTCCCAAGGATAAATTTTATTATGAACTCCAACACAGCCAAGTCTCCGGTAGTGAGAGCTTCAGAGGCAGCTCTCTGTTTGACCTCGCATTTTTTAGCTCAGTGGGGCTGTGCCGGGGCCGGGCGGGGCCCCCGGGGGCGGGGGCACAGGAACGAGTGGAGATAAGGGGCGGGGAGGCGGGATAAGGGAGGGGGGACACGGCAATCGGGATGAGTGGTGGGGGGAGTCGGGCTGAGGGGGATGGAGCTGGGCAGGGATTTGGTCCGAAATGCGGGCCCGGTGCCTGCGGGGTCAAAAGCCGATCAGCTGCACCGAGGGAGAGATCGTTTTATTCAGGTTTTGCAACAAACCCTCAAAGGGGAGCGCAAAATCCGCGGCCCGGCCCGACCCCAGCGTTGGAAAGGAGAGCGGAATACAGGACACAAGAATAGCCGCGTGCACACGCACACACATGTGCTCAGAGACACGCATACATGCACACCCCCACAAACACTCGTGCACAGACACAAACACCCTCGCACAGAGATAGGCACGCACACACATGCAAATATGCATGTGTACACACGTGCATGGACGCACATACGCATGCACGCACATACGCATGCACACAGACACGTACACATGTGCATGGACACAGATGCACACTCACGCCTTCACACGCGTGCACACATACGCGATGGTGCACACGGAAATGCACACGCACATGCACGTGACCCTGTGCGCACACAGGAACATGTGAACACACGCGTGCAGGAGGGTGCACGCACAGGCACACGTACACACCAATGTGTATGCACGCATGCACCCACGGACACACAGACAAACATGTGTGCACCCAGTCACACATGCATGCATATGCAAGAACACACACATGCACACACGTGCACATGCAGACATGCGTGTATGCACACACGTATGCACACGCTAACATACGCATGTGCACACACGTGCACACAAACACATGTGGATACACATAGGCGCACACATGCACATGCACTCATGCACACACAACTCTGTGGTCATCTTTAAAAGTGGAACCTTCTGCTTCAGAGCTGTTACTTATGTGTGGAGAGTTCCAAACGCAATACCCAGTTTAGCCTATAAAATTAAGAAATTGATCAATACAAACACCTATTGTGCCTTCCTATATGCAAAAATGTTAAAAGAGGAGAAGTGGTGCTTCGTTTTGTTTCATTTCACTGCTCTCTAGGGGACAGATCACAGAACACATCATTTTTTCCCTCACCACGTTCAAACACACTTTTACTGCGAGGATAACTGAGCACTGGCACCTGTCGCCCAGAGAGGTTATGAAGTCTCCCAGTCTTTGTAGTTACTCAAAACCCATCTGGACCTTGTCCTGGACAACTGGCTCTAAGTGACCCTCTTGGAGCAGGGAGGGCTGGACCAGATGACCTCCAGGAGTCCCCTCCAACGTCAATCGCTCTGTGCTTCAGAAGCATACAATGACTGTTAGAACAGCTTAATGCAGACACCACAAATCCAAAGGACAGAAGCCAGACAGAAACGGTTTTATATCAGTGCTCTACTCGTTAAAAAGAGTATTTACAGCACAGTTTCCAGGAAAAGAACGGAACATGAGTTACATGTGCTAAGAAAATACTTTCATGCAGCAACAGGTCCAACACTGTGCCCAATTAGTATGGGTGTGGATGAGAATATTGAAACATTCGCATCACAGTTTGAGGTACTGATATCATGGAAGGCATGTAGATTTCCAGAAGTATACCCAAACAGGAAAATCATCACAAATGTTATTTTGGTCTGCTACTTACTATTAACTACACCGACAAGTTTGTCGCATGGGACCTCTTACATTCAAATTCTTGTCTTGTGTAAAAAGGAAACATTAGATGCAAAATCATGAATTTATTGTTGGCTTGAAATCTTTGTCTAAAATCGTTGCTAACTTCACAACTTGGTGCAAACACCTGATTAGCACAGCACCCAACAGCCCAGAAATCCTGGCCTTGAGAACTCACTATGTTTGGCATCAACACAGCAGTCTCTAGGAAGATCACAGTCACCAGACCACCTGAGAAGGAAGAAAATTCCAAGATCCTCCTCCTAAACAACGAGTAAGATATCCAAAGAGTAAGTACGCTGGGTAGCATACTCTGCCCGGAAAAATCCTGAACCACTGGTAAGTCACCATAACCAGATCCCTCTCCCAGGCTGAAGCCAATTATTTTAACTTATGCTCATTCTTTTGCTGTCCATAACATCAGAAAGAAAATGGCATGTGCCAGGAATGGTGCTCATAGCAATTTAGGAGTATCATAGAGACTAATTGCAACTGCATTTTCTCATTTAAAACATATTTGGGCAAATAATTCTTTGATGAGACTTAAGATTACAGTGGCACTACGACCAAGTTCTGCATTTTACACAAAAAGTGCTTCCTTTTCAGCCATTGCCAGAACCTGAGTGCAACACGTTGGCAGAGATCTGCAGCTCTCATGGGAGCCCCATGACGTTTCTGTGGGCAGCTGTTCTGTGCAAACCTTTTGTGGGTGGCAGTGTGCCCTGATTACAGAAGAGCAGGAGCACTGTTTGCATGTTCCTATGGTCCTGATAAGGAGAGTCCTTAAAGCATAACAATAAATGCTTGACTTCCCATAAGGTGTGTTTCTCTTCATCCATAACAGGATGAAGAGAGGTTTAATTTCAACCAGAGATTGAGAGAAACATTAATTACCTGACAAAAGCTAGCGTTCCCATAAGGGTGTGCTTGTGCAATCAGTTCAGCTTTGGGTTCCCTTCTCACCATGAACTATCAACAATGGTTTCTTCCTTAAATAAAAGGAGATTACAATTAAAACAAATTGAAGTAGTAATGAGCCTAAATCACTCCTGCATGTAGCTATGACTTCTGGCTCCTAAACCTGATATCCCAGAGGAAGATGGCACTAAAATCTAGATGCCCTCCTAACTAGCTCAAAAAAGCAGTAACTACGATAAAAGCTCTAAGAGAAAGAGACTAGAAAACTTTAATGGAAAAAAAGGAAAACAGGAAGCGTGGAGTAAATCAGATGCCGAAATAGGAAGTAATACTACAAGACTTTGTAAGGAACTCTTGTCTGAATAGCTGGAAACAGACAGAGAAAAGCTCTCAAAAGTATGGGGCTTACTTCATCTGCAGCAAGTTGCAATTATGAGAATGGCATTTAAAAGCAAACTAAGAACTGCTTTCATGACAATATCCAGCAGCTCCAAGTGGATCATAACCATGATGTATCATCCTGATCATTTGCACACTTTTCTTGTGCCCTTCCTATATTCCCTGCTTTCTCTTGCATTACCTTGTTCTTGACTCAGTAAACTCTACGGCAAAAAGCTTCTTGTTGCACCATTACAGGTCACCTACTGCATTGTCATTGTGGCCCACAATGGAACCTCCTGTGTGTTAATTAATAAAAATAACCTATCATAATTTAACAGTCTTGAAAAGAGGTAGGACAGCAATAGAGAACTACAACTACAATAAGCCTATGAGGAGAACTAAGAGTCTACACACACAAGCGACGACAATAATTTGCAACTGCAAACAAGTGTAACAGCAATTTGCATGAACAGAATAATTTTGAAACTTTTGGAAACTTTTCATCTTCCAAAAAAAAACCCATACCTGAATTCCTGCAGACACTGTCTTACAAGCCATCCCACATCTATACAGTACTTAAATTTGGACATAAGAAAAAGAAAGCAGACTTGTCAGAACAATGAATCACAAAAAAGCTAAGTAAAGTCATTGCTTGATACCACTTACACAATGAACGTTTTAAAAACAGGTATATTTTTGAATTTAACGTGCTTTCTTTCATGTCTCCGAACAATTCAGACATGAAATGGAAAAGCGTTGGTTCAAGAACCATCTCTTTTCCGTGTGCTTATACCGTGAATGAGAGCAAAAGCTTCTATGCAATAACAAAAATATAATTTCCAGATTGCAAGCCTTTTTTCTTTAAAAAACAGTTGCATGCACATAAACATGCATTTTTCAGTTGCACATTCTCCACACACAGGAGAGAGCAAGCAGTCTTGTAATGCCTGAATTGTAAGCAGAACATGAGATGACTTGTGTATTTCAAGAAACTGTTGTACAGTTGAAAACATCTCGAGCTCCCTCTGTATTTTAACAGTTCCGTGCTAGTATCAGCTACGTGGCACAAACATCAGTTACCAAGGTTAATATTAGTAAGTGAAAAAAGCAAGTGAAATCAATTTAGCAAACAGGAAAGTCACCTGGCCAGAAGATCCAGGCGTTCCCAAAAGAGGAGACAAAAGATCTGTTAAAAACGTTAAAAGCACAGCTGAATGAAAAAAAAGGTTCAAGTAAGCATTTCACATCTTGAACAATGTAATAACGACCACAACGCAAATGCCAGGTTATTCACAGACCTGGTGAAACTGAGACATTCAGAATTAAGTTTACTGTTTGGAATATTCTAGTCAGCAATTCTCCTGTCAAATCCTTATAGGTTTATGTTTATAAAAGCATTGATACTCCCAAAATAAAGCTAAGTTTAAAAACTCTTTCAGAGAAAGACCGAGATCATATGGAGAAAGGGACATCAAACTTCTCTCTCTGCTGTAGAGAGGGCTTGAAGAACTGTGGCAGGGTAGAAGCAATAATGCTTTAAAAACTTCTCTGTTGCAGACTGATGGTAGCACATGGGTATCCTCAGTTCACTCACAGTAACACCGAAAACTAATCCAACTGAGGTTTTAGAACCTCAATAACTGAAGCACAGTAGCAACTTGGAAACATACTACAAACGCTTTCTAGGACAGACAAAATACTTCGCACCCTGTCTCTACAGAAATCTGGGTTTGCAGACTAAACAATCAAAAAAAACCCTCAGTCCCTCCAGCAGCTCAAGCAGGACAAGCAGGACAACTACTCCTGAGAGGACAGGCCAAAAACCACAATAAATTCACCGAGCAGATAAAGCCATGGAGCAGTAAAGCAAGCAAAGCTTCTGACATCAGGCTGCCACCAAAAATCAATGCTCACAGGGAGCGTGCGAGGTGGAGGAAAAGTTACAGTATAATTGTATAGGTCTTCAGTCACTTGTTTTCCTTCAGAAAACTACCTCATTTTACTGCATCTCTGTGGGTAAACCTCCCATTAATGCTTGTTTCTGATTCTGTCTTGTAATGTGAGACTTCATTTCTGAATGAGATGTTTACAGGTGCCCAGAGCTGTTCCCCTTTACATCAAATGACAATACAACTCCACAGCCCTCCCTCATGAGGCACCAGTATCACGCAAAGACTTCACTCCGTCTTCATTTACACTTACGACTAATTGAATTGATGAGTTGATTCATAAAGCCCATAAATCCCAGGCACAGAACATCACAAGTACAGGCACTTAAGAAAAGTTTCCCCTTAAGAGCCATGAAGGTAAGTAGTTTTCCCTAGATTAACTCACACAGAAAACTGCAATAAGCAGCACCAATGTTTGCCCTGGCTAAACAAACATTAGATTTGCACAGCATAACTCACAATTCCAACAGCATCAGTATCAGCAAATGAACAACTTACACACTATACTTCTAAAAGAAAATGCAAAGATAACAGCACTGCACTAATTTGTACAACTTGCACATTTAGAATATGAGTTCTTGGCTAAACCAAGGAACATAACCATTGAAAAACACTCACAAACTAAACATAAGCACTGTCTTGCAAACAAGTGTCCTAAAAGTCCAATTTGGTAGAAGCCACTTGCTCACCTTTTATGTGCAGTGCTCCAGAATTATAGCTTTCCTCAATTCCTCCAGTGAGAAAAAACCTAACAGGGTTTCTTTCACTCAACAGATCCCAGGTTATCTTGGGTATTTCACCGAGTATTTCATCGTACTCCTCTGCTTTCTGATTCTCTGAGAGTTCATCACCTTTGCAAAGATTCAGAGGATGTTCTTTGGGTGCAACACACTTTTCTTCCTTCAGCGTTTCTTTCTGGGCATGCTTTTCCTGATCTTCAGGCTCTTCATCACTACCAGAAAAACACCAGACACATCTTTTTTTGGCCAGTTCTCTGTTTTTTCTGCTGGAGATTTTTCCGTAGAAACTTTCTGATCACTGAACTTCAGGGGAGAAGCTTTTCTCTTGTGAGCAGCTTTCCCAGTGTCAGAGCACGGATATTGCAGCCCACTTGTTCTGTGGCATTCAGCATCTGATAGTGAGGATGGAGATGGTTTTCCACTGTCAGAATTGTCCTCAGCACTTTCATCACTGCTAGACACCGTCCATTGTCCATGAGCCCCTTCCTGAAGAACACTCCTAGGGATTAAAAAGGAAAACACACAAAAATGGCACATTTAAGTTATGCTCCGGTCTGTTTTCCTCCCTAGTTCTCATCTGCTTGTTTTTAGGGAGCTTTGCTTTTTGTATTTGGCAGAATCCTCCACGCCCACCCCTGCAGGTGTTCCAGGGCTGTGAGCACCCTGATCCACTCAGAGGGGTCCCTGCCCACGGCAGGGGGTTGGAACCACACGATCTTTACTGTCCCTTCCAAGCCAAACCATCCGAGGATTCCACGAACTTCTGACTCAGGAAAATTTCACAGCGCACAAAGCTGATTTGTTCCTGTGCCCAGAAAACAAATACGTGTGATGGAAGCCGCCGCCGCCGCCACCACCAGGTGGGAAGCAGCTCAGGTAAAAATCATCCCCGCAGCCGCTCCCACCCCACAGGGGGACACCCCGGCGGGACTTCGCGAGCCCCCCGGCTCAGCCCCCGCCGCTGAGAGAGGACAGCAACTCACCTGTAATCAGCCCCCAGCCCTCCACAGGACAACAGCAGCCCACCTGTCCGAGCCCCGGCCCCGGGAGGGCAGCAGCCAACCTGTCCCCAGCCCCCCAGACAAAACAGCTCACCTGTCCCCAGCCCCCCAGGACACAACAGCTCACCTGTCCCCAGCCCCCCCGGACACAACAGCTCACCTGTCCCCAGCCCCTCCGGACACATCTCGCCTGTCCCCAGCCCCCCCAGACACAACATCTCGCCTGTCCCCAGCCCCCCCAGACACAACATCTCGCCTGTCCCCAACCCCCACCCCCCCCGGACACAACAGCTCACCTGTCCCAAACCCCCACCCCCCCCCGGACACAACAGCTCACCTGTCCCACCCCCCCCCGACACAACAGCTCACCTGTCCCAGCCACCCCGGACACAACAGATCACCTGTCCCCAGCCCCCACCCGCAGCCTGAGCTGAGGAGAAGGCTGAGCCACCTTCCCGCCGCGCAGCTCCGCCCCTCCTCCCGAGCCAATGGCGTTTTTTAAAATACCAAAGTTTATTCAGCAAGTGCCTATTTTATTCTTCCCACAACAATTATTAAAGGTAAAAAATATATGGTCATGTTTATTGTTTCTTAGTGCAAATCACTTTATGCACGTTTTGGAAGCATCCGATGAACACAACAGGTATTTAAGCATATATTACGAGCACTTTAAAGTTCCTGTAGTGATATTGCTTGTTTATAAACCCGCCAATGTATGTATTTTTTCATTTTTGTTCAGATCTAGTTTATATAGATGTCTCTCTATTGAGAATGCTGTGCACTGACCGAGTCGCACTAACAGTGCGTTACTGTAGGATTGGTAAACCTACAGATTCTTAAAGTATTTTTCTTACCTGGGGGTATTTATTTCAAAAGAAAACAGCTTGCAAGTACGACTCCTGAAGTTTCAAGATCTCCGATAAAACAAATCAGCAAGCCATGTCAAAGTCACTTTACACAAAACGAATCAGCAAACCATGCCGAAGTCAGTTTTCCAAACTTAAAAGAATTACGACTTTAACTCTTCACACAAACAATTACAAATCACAAGGAAACCGAAACCAAAATCGCGATTACATTCCAACCCAAAGCCTGAATTATATATCAAATATCAAATTCCAACGCCAAATCTGGATTATATATCAAATTCCATACTAGGTACCCTTCTAGCCCAACACTGCAGGACTTTCGCCTCCGACTTACAAGCAGGCAACCAAATCAAACCAAAAAAACAAGAAAGGATGTTTTAATTCTTTAATTCTTCCCAGTGGAACCCTTGCTCCCAAGACACGGTGTGGGGGGTGGAAATGCACATTCCATCACTCCACCACCACCACCACCCCCCCACCCCGAGAAGTTCCTGGTTGCTGGTTGGAGGGTCCTCGACCCCCCAGATTCGAAATCCTGAAAGCAGGTCCCACCTGGGTCACAAAATGATACTGGAAATGCTGGCAAATAAGCTAAGACTCGTTCTGGAGTTTTAGAAAGCAGCTGCATTATTTCAGCGCTGGGCGGCTGGGGACAGGATATATATCCACCTTACATGGATCTGTATAAATTCTCCCTGCATAATTCTACTACTTTCCAAGGACTAATTTCATTACGAACTTCAACAAAGTCAAGTCTGTCTCCGCTAATTAGAGTTTCGGAGCCAGCTCTCTGTTTGGCCTTGGAATTTTTAGAGAAGTACAAATAAAAACATTTACTGGGTACAGCACTTTTTAAAAAAACGTACTGGATCAGAGGAACAGTCTATGTCTGTCTAACTTAAAAACAGTGCCCCTTAGATATCGCTGGACTGGAGTTAGTTAGAAAGCCAATTCTACAGAAAAACAACTCTGCTTAAATCAAAATATTCCACTCTCTGCAAAAACAACCACTTCTTGTATCAGTATGACTATGAATCTGTTGGGTTTTTTTACGTAAATGTCATAGGTGGTGACCAGACATCTTCTGCTTAAATAGAAGAAAGAAACAAAATATCCAGAAAGCCCAGTATACTCACCACATTTTGCGATGGTTCTGAAGGCGTCTCCTCTCTCTGCTCCTCCGTGTGCTCGTTTGCATCCGAAAGGTGCCATTCCAAGCCCCTGGAGCTGTATTCATCCCTCCGCTCCCGTTCCTCGCAGGTCATTAGCATGCACGATGGGCCGTTACCAGCGGCTGTTCTGCCCTGCCCTGCGGCAGCTTTTAACGTGAGGCTCCTCCTGGAAGGATTCTGGCTGGAGGCAGAAAAGCTTGGTGACCGCTTTGGAAGTACTGGGCGATGCCTTCGATTTCCGATAAACGCCTTCGGCGGTGGATGCAGGGGGAGCGCATCCCTGGCAGCAGAAGGGAGGCTTTTCCTCGGCGATGCCCGCAGGGTGAGGGCTCTCCGGGGGGCGCCTGGTTGCCGCCTGACGGAGAAACAGAACCTTTTTCCTTTGCTCTCTGTAAGAGTCACGGGCGTGGATCAACTTCCCGGCAATATTTAGTGAGCTCTCGGTGTTACCGAGCGGGGCGGGGGGGGCGGGGGAGGGAGCGGGCGGTGCGGGGGCCGCGGGGGGGCTGCTCCCCCGATCCCCCGGCCCGGGCAGGGTCCCTCTCCATCCGCCCCCCCGCCTCCAGCCGTTCCCAGGCCGAAGTGCCGGCCCTGGACACAGCGGGTGGGGACTGGGAAGCGGGGCTTGGATTCTCTCGGAGGAAGGCACCGCACCCGTGCCCCGAGCGCTCGCGGCGCCGTGCCCGGTCTGGGGGCGAAGCCCCGGGAACCCTCGGCACTGGGGAGAAGCCAAAAACGGCAGCGAAGAGGAGAAGGGGCGAGGGCCGAGCACGTCCCCCGGGCCCGGAGGGGATGGCAGAGCTTTACTGCCAGGAGCGGCTGCGCTGGGACAGCGCTGGGATTGAACATCTTGCGTGGCAAACGGGAGCAGCTGCGGTTGCGTTGGCAAAGGAGTGCGATGGATCAGCCCGCAGGTACGGCCGGGGCTGCGGCGGTGTTAAACACCCCCTGCTCCAGCGTTAGTGCGGGGCACAGAGCGGGGAGGGTGCGGGGGCACCGGGGAGGGGGAAGGGGACACCGGGATGGGGCTGCCGGGAGGCTCCGGGGAACCCCGGGCCGAGAGGTCCCGCAGCCACAGCCCCCCACGTGCTGAGCGTGTCCTCACCCGCACCACGGTCCCGCACGGTGCGGTGAATGCGCGCGTGTGTGCGTGCTCGTGTGTGTTTGCATGCGCGTGTGTGTTTGCATGCGCGTGTGTGTGTGCGTGTCTGTGTGTGTGCGTGTGTGTGTGCTCGTGTGTGCGTGAGTGTGCGCTCGTGTGTGTGCGTGTGTGTGTGTGCTCGTGTGTGTGTGCGTGCTCGTGTGTGTGCGTGTGTGTGTGCTCGTTCGCGTGTCTTTGTGCGCACCCGTGTCCGTGCACCCCTGTCCCTGCCCCAGGTTGCTGCTGCTGATCTGCAGAGAGCAAGATAAAAGATCTTCACATGTTTTATTACTTTGCCTGAGTCGAGCACTCTTTGACATCCGAATGCTGAATTCTCAAAATACGAAGACTATAAAAGGCATTCTGAACATTGATTTTTATTTTCACAATTCCCCTTTTTATCTTGTAATTAAGGATTTTTTTCATATTTTTATTGTGGATTTTTGGTCGTAGAAAATTTATAACCCAAACCCATATTAATACATATTATAGAAATTGAAAAGATGCCCTTCGTGCTGAGGAAAGCAGTTAATGCTGAGTGCCGCTGAACTCTAAGGAAAAGCTTACCTTTTTTGAACTTGGATTTTTGCAGTTCCTCTTGTGGGAATTGAAATTGCCATCTGAATGCAGCGTACAGAAAAGGAGCTACGTCAGTCACAATTGTGGTGGCTCGTGATAAAGAAAAATTGGAAGGGATTGCAATTTAAGGAAAAGATCTGTGTGTTGTATCCCCTGTATATTACGCATTACCAAAATTTCATTTATTGCTGAAGGCAGCACAGCAGATCACCGCTCAGCTTGTACATCATCCAACCAAAGCATCAACGAGATACGCTTTTAAAAATCCTGTTAGGAAAATAAGACTTCAATTCCATAGTGGTACTCGTGTGTTTCCAGCACAATAGTGCAGGTGAGGATCTTTTTTACAATTGGAAATAATTGTGTGAATTTCAAATGTTTTAACCTTAATTCTACAGCTAAATGCTACCATTACCTTTAAAAAATTAAGTGGGGAGAGCTTTTGATTAGTTTCCGGACAATGACTAATTTGGGGTATCTAATTACAACATCAGGGCTTGTAAAACCTAAATTTGTGCTGCCAGAGGACTGGCTGGTTTGCTTTCCTAAAGGAAAGATTTGTGCCTGGAGTTTTGTTTTCTCTGTTTTAGAATGCCTAAAAGTGCGTTCTTTCCCTTTCCTTACTAGCATCCCAGGATACATCTGCTGGGTTTTATTTCTTCCTGGGCTTTTGGTATGATTTTCTCTTTCTTTGGGGGATAAGAGGTAAAGGGGGAGATGAAACGAAAAAGGAGATCCTGCATAACAACCCGTAATCGTTAGGCCTGGGTAGTTGTCCTTACACTGTTCTGTATTTTTATACTGTGCAGGTGTTTCTTTTTCTGAATCATTTGTCATCAGCTGACTTGATCTGTGAGTTGTGTGTGAAAATGAGGAAGGCAGAAGGAAAGATTTTTGTGTGTGGAGGTGAAAAGCATAGGGACATAAATACCAGGTTTGCACTTCCCTTGGGAATTTCAGCACCCCAATTGACAGACACATCTGTTTTGGGTGGAGTTCTGTTTCATGATTTTTTTGTTTCATGATTTTAAGTACTGGGAGGTTGCTCTGAGGCCTCCTGGGAGCCTTCTCTTTTCCAGGCTGAACAAGCCCAACTCTCTCAGCTTGTGCTCACCTGGGAGGTGCTCCAGCCCTGGGATCATCTTTGCACTCCTTCTCTGGAGTCGCTCGAGCAGATCCGTGTCGTTCCTGTGCTGGGGATTCCAGAGCCGGACACAGGGCTCCAGGGGGGTCTCCCGAAGGCAGGGCAGAGGGGCAGAATCGCTCCCTGGCCCTGCTGGCTGTGCTTCTGGGGATGCAGCCCAGGATGTGGTTGGGTTTCTGGGCTGCAAGCGTACGCTGCCGGCTGATGTGGAGCTTCTCCACCAGCACCCCCGAGCGCTTCTCTTCAGGACTCTTCCCAGTCCGTTCTCTGCCCAGCCTGCAGTTGTGCTTGGGATTGCCCCGACCGAGGTGCAGGACTTTGCATTTGGCCTTGTTGAACTTCGTAAGGTTTGCACAGGCCCAGCTCTTGAGCCTGTCAGGGTCCCTCTGGATGGCGTTCCTTCCCTCCAGTGTGTCAGCTCTGCCACAGTTTGGTGTTGTTCGCAAACTTGCTGAGGGTGCCCTCAGTCCCCCTGTCCATGTCTGTGGCAAAGATGCTAAACAACAGCGGCCCTACACCGAGCCCCGGGGCACCCCACTCATGACTGGTCTGCACTGGAACACTGAGCCGTTGACCAGAAGTCTTTATGTGTGACCATCCAGCCAGTTCCTTATCCCCCAAGGTGTCCGTCTGTCAAAACTGACATCTTTCCAATTGAGACCAGAATGTTGTGTGGGACAATGTAGAATGCTTTGCAGAAGTTCAAGTAGGTAATATCAGTTATTCTTCCCTTATCCACCATAATCACACAGGAGTAATTACTTATGGATATTTATATATTGCTGCAAATGTGCACTTTTTTGCCATTTATGTTTCTGTAACCTCCTGTCACTGCAATGTTTTGCGACCAGTCATCCTCCCAAAATACTCCATGTCATTCAGCAAAATAAATTTGAACACCACAGGCTGATGTTTAAGTTTTCATGTGTTCTTGGCATCACAGTTTATCAGTGCAGTCACCGTAAATGCAGTTGGAGGTGGGCTTTTAGGAATTGTAGGGCATGTGGAGCATCCAGGCAGATGAGTGTTACTGGCCAGGATGGGTAAGAGAGGACAGGGGAAAGGTGAGAAAACTACAGCAAAGGAAGGGACCGGATGCCTGGCTGTTACATAGAGGATACCCTGTGTGTGATACCCTGAGGGACTTGGTGGGAGAGTTTCATCAGATGTGGCTATGAAAGCCTGGGTAAAGGAGTGGGACTTCTGCCTTTTTGGAAGAAAGGAAAACTGCAATTCCACTCTGAAAACTCTGTCTGGATTCTTCACTTCAGGAAACTTCTCCCTGTGATTTCCTGAACCACCAGGTGCTCTGCAGCTCAGAATTCAGCTTTGTTGAGCGCTCACTGCTCCCACCCTGACCTGGCTTATGCAGACATCTGGGCCCGAGCAAGCAATTGATCAGGTAATTACCATCTAATATTATCAGAACTATCTTATCCTCCCATTCGTGGCCCACTGTGCATTAACACTGTGGAGACTTGTTCCATTTGGTGCCCAAGCAGTGCTTTAGCTGGGTGGTGCCTGCAGGGGTTGCTGACAGCTGAAGGGTCATCATTGGTTACCTCAGTCAGCCTTCATCCTCGGAACAGGACACATTTCCTCCTTTGCATCCTTTTGCATTCAGGCTTAATTTAGTCCTGCAAAGGGAGCACATTCTTTTGAGATGGCCAAACGTTGCGTACCCTTGTCAACGTGGTTGGTTCCCTTACACTACAGATCCTTCCGAGGCAGTAAAGTGATCATATTCTGGACAATGTCATCAAAGAATGAAATAATTTATTGTTCTTTTCCAAGTAATCTCACTGCAGATAGAGGGGATTGCTCCACCACGCCTCCCCCCACTTTTTGCCCCCCTTCAGTTCTGAAGATCTGAGGTCTGAAATTACAATTTTCTCCTCTATGATGTTACCTAGGTTTATTTTAAGATTTTTTATCTTGTCATACACTATATATATTTATGAAACGTATATATGTGCATCAAATCAAATAAAACATCTTTGAAATTAATGTTTATTATTGAAACAATAAATATTTTTGTTAGTATTGTTTACCAGCATTAATGACCTGATCCAAATTCCACTGACATCAGTGGAATTTCCTTGATGAATAGCTATTCATTTCTGAGACCAAGGAATAAATACTTCTCCCTTATGTAAATCATAAGGACCTGTGGAACTCTGACCACAGGATATTTGTAAGGATAACTACTTAGTATTATTTAAACCAAAGAAAAAGCAACAATTTGATTGTTAAATACAGTGCATGATGGCCACCTGCTTGGGTAATTGTACAGCAGCTATTAAATTTAGAATTTCTGTTTGATATTTTATATTAGTACCTTGTGATGACAATAGTCCACGCTCCTTCCATAAGGCTCCATGTATGTGAACCACTCCAAATGCATATTTTGAATCAGTCCATATATTTATTCGTTTGTCCTTACTTAATTCTAAGGCTCTCGTCAGGGCTATTATTTCTGCTCGTTGGGCTGAAGTCCCTGCAGGAAGGGCTTTGGCTTCTATTACTGTATTTTGTGTGGTTACTGCATAACCTGCATATCGCGTTCCACTTTCCACCAAGCTGCTGCCATCAGTACAAAGTTCCTGGTCGGGTTGGTCAAGTGGAGTATCTTTTAAGTCTGTCCGAGTTGCATAGGTGTGCTCAATAACCTCTACACAATCGTGTTCCAGACCATCTTCTGTGGTTGCACCTAGAAAAGCTGCTGGATTTAACAGATTAGTTGTTTTCAAGCTCACATCATCTTGCTCAGTGAGTATGGCCTGGAACATCATCATCCTGCCAGGGGAGAGCCAATGCCCCCCTTTTTGATCTAAGACAGTTCACACCATATGGGGTACGTATACCTCAATATGTTTTCCCAAGGTTAATTTCCTACTTTCTTGTATTAAAATCACTGTTGCTGCTACAGCTCTTAGGCATGATGGCCAACCAGCACTTACAGGGTCTAATTGTTTGGAAAAATATCCCACTGGTCGCTTCCAGCTTCCCAGTCTCTGTGTTAAGACCCCCAGTGCCAGTTGTTGTCTCTCATGGACAAACAATTGAAAGTCCTTAGTTAAGTCCGGTAGGCCTAATGCTGGTGCCTTGGTCAAGGCCTCTTTCAGTTCCTTAAAGGCTCTTGGTTGGGGTCCTTCCCAGAAAAAGGTTGGTGATTTCTGTGCCTCATATAGTGGTTTAGCTATGAGTCCATAGTTCAGTATCCACAATGTACACCAGCCTGTCATTCCCAGAAATGTTCTTAGTTCATGTAAGTTTTGGGGTTCTGGGATTGCACAAATTGCTTTAATGCGATCCATCCCCAATCTCCTTTGCCCCGTGTGATCTCACAACCTAGGGATAGTACAGTTGTACAGCAATTTGAGCTTTCTCCCTCGAGACTTTATATCCATTCCTGCCTAATTGATTTGGAATCTCGATAGTTGCTTGCATGCATAGTGATTTCTGTTCCGTCGCCATGAAGATGTCATCTACACACTGCAACAAGAGATACTGTGATCTGGGTACCTGAATTCCTCCTTGCGTTGTCCAGGACTCCAGTTCTTTTGCCAATTGATTTCCAAAGAGCTCGGACTATTCTTAAATCCTTGTGGGAGCCTCGCCCACGTCAGCTGTGTTTTTTGTCCATTATGGTGGGTTTTCCCATTCAAAAGCAAAAAGTTTCCTGCTAGCTTTATCAAGGGGAATGCAGAAGAAAGCATCTTTTAAATCAATTACTGTAAACCATTTATATTTCTCCTTCACAGATGTTAACAATGTGTATGGATTAGCTACCACCGGGTGAACATCTTTTGTGATATTATTAATTGCTCTTAAATCCTGTACCATCCTGTATTCTCCATTTGGTTTCTTTACTGGAAAAATTGGGGTATTATATTCTGATTCACATTCCTCCAGTATTCCAAATTTTAAGAATTTTTCAATAATCTTCACTATCCCATATCGAGCTTCTAATTTTATTGGATATTGTTTTACCCGTATTGGTTTTGCTCCCTCCTTTAATTCTACCACCAAAGGTTGTGCCAATTTAGATTTTCCTGGAATATCAGTTTCCCAAACAGTAGGGATTACTGCCTCCTCCTCTTCCTTAGGTATTGGAATCTTTGGACTATCTTTTAGTACCAATATATGTCCTGATCTTGATTCCGGGACTTGCATTATTAATTCCCCATTTTCAAATGTAATTTTAGCATTCAATTTAGACAGTAAATCTCGGCCCAACAGAGAAACTGGGCAGTCTGGCACATATAAAAACTCACGTGTCAATTCCTTCCCTCCAAATCGTAACTCCAGGGGTCTCATAAATGGCCGTATTTCCTCTTTCCCTGTGGCTCCCACTGCTGTAGTTGTCCTATTCCCTAGTTTTCCATACAGATCATTTAAAACTGAGTACGTTGCACCAGTATCTATCAAGAATTCCACTTCCTCTCCTCCAAGCCTTATTTTCACTAAAGGCTCATCTGATTCTAGTCAGCTCTGATTTTCGTGTTCTCCCAAAACCATCATTCTTACCATATCAGCATTTCCAGCTGGACTCTGTCTCCTTTGTGGGCATTCGCTTTTCCAACGCCCCTCCTGTTTACAATATGCACACTGATTTATGCCCAGCCTGCTGAACCTGGCTCCTAAATCACTAGGTGAAGATCCTAATCCCCTTCCCTGCCCACGTATCATTCCTCTTCCTCTGCCCTGACTTCTAAAATTACTCTGGTCTCTGCCTTGTACCACTGCCAGCAGGCTCCGTTGCTGCCTTTGAACACTCTCTCTCTCACGATTATTATAAACCTTCCAAGCCACCTCTAACAACTTATCCAAATCGCGCAACTCTGCGCCCTCCAACTTCTGTAGTTTTTCCTTATGTCATCTTGGGACTGTCCTAAGAAAATCAAAGCCAACTGCACTTTAGCCTGCTCTGTTTCCACATCTAAGTCAGTATATTTCCTAGCCACCTCCTTCAGTCGTTCCAAAAACGCGGACGGGGATTCTGTCTTTTCTTGTCTAACATTATACAATTTTGACCAATTTATTGCCTTGGGCATAGCATTCTGCACCCCAACTACCACCCATTCCTGATATCTCCTTGACCTGATCACGCGCAGTCCTTAATACCATTTCCTTCTCCGTGGAATCCATCAAAATATCCAACAATACCTGAATATCATCCCAGTCGGGGTTCTGAGTTTTTAAAATCATTTTTACCACTCAGGCCACTTTACTCGGGTTTTCCTGATAAACCCCATCTGATTGCTTCCAAAGCATTAAATCTCCTGGCGAGAAAGGTATTTTAACATATACCGGTCCCTCTGCCCCGACCCCTTGTCGGAGCGGTGCCAACAAAGCGCCGGATGCCTGGTGACGCGTTCTCGTCCCCCCGGACATCTCGTTGCCGTGTTCTATGGGAAACTGGGGTATCCTCACGGTCATATTTCACATTATCCTTGCCTTCATCCTCCCCATCTCTCTCCCCCACACTCCTCGGAGCCGGTGGGGCCAATGGAATTACCGGAGATATTAATAAATCACAATCATCCTCTGAGTGCTGTGTCACATTCTCCACAGCCATACACTTCGTGCATTTTCTTTCTGTTCGGCACCCCCCACATAGCTCACCCGAGCTCGGATCAACAACCATTAGCCCGCACGCCTTTTTCCATTCATCTTTGTTTCTCAAATAAAAAAACAAATCTACATATGGCACTTCATGCCATTTACCCTCGCGGCGACAGACTGACATGAGTTGCTGGATTGTATTCTAGTCCAGTGTTCCATTTTCTGGCCATTGGACCTGATCCCCTAATTTATATTGTGTCCACCACACATTACAATAATCAATTAATTTCCCTTTTTGCATGTCCTGCCCAAACCGCCCCTCCTTCCAGTGACTTAGAATACACCCTAACGGAGATGGTTTAGGTATTGGAGATGATTTAGGTATTGGTGACATCTTAATTCTTTCTTGACACAAATTAAAACAACATCTACCAGACAAACAACATACACCAGACTGGACAAAATAGCACAAACCCCCATAACACAGAGAACGCACGTGACGTTCCTAAAATTACCAGAGAGATTATCTGGTACACGACCCCGTCCCCGCGCGGAGCTCCCGCAGCCCCCCCCCCCCCCCCTCCCCGCCGCCATTTCGGTAGTTTTTCTCTCCCCGGGGTCTCCTCCCGCAGCACGGCCGGAGCCGGGCGTCAGAACTACAATTCCCGTGATGCTCTGCGCGAGCCCCGGAGCCGTCTCCCGGAAGTGATGTAAAACCCAGGCGCCCGCGCTGCCTGCGCAGGGAGGAACTACAACTCCCGTCAGCCCCTGCGCTCGGCGCCATTTCCGCCCCCTCCCGTTGCGATGGGCGCGGGGGGGCGGGGCGGGATCGCAATGGCCGCCGAGGGGGGGTCCCTGAGGGGCGCGGGGACAGCTCCGTGGGGACGGTGGCAATGGGGGCCGGCTCGGTGGGTGCCCCTGGAGGGTCCCGCTGACCCAGCACGGCTCCCTCAGCCCCTCTGCTGCCCCCCACTGCCCCGCCCTCTGGGACCCCGCAGTTGTCCTTGCCCTGCCCAGGGAGGATCCTCTCCAGGAGTACCTGGGGCTCCTCGAACGCGCCCAGGATGCGGTGGGGGACAGCCTGGAGCATCGTGGCAGCGGCGCCGTGCACGGGGACCAGTGGAGGGGAGAGCCCAGCGCCCCCAGTGCTGCCATCGCCCATTGCCAGCACCCAGCGCAGCGAGGGGCGCTCTGGCCGGAGCAGCGGCTCCAGCACAGCCACAGCCACCGCGGGAGCAGCCGCGGGCACCCTCATCAGCCCGGGCAGGGGTGTCCCCAGCACGGACCGAGCCGCTGCCGACCCTGCAGAGCCCTTGCCCTGCTCGGGGACCTGCCCTGTGATGAGACCCTGCGGCCCTTGGATGGATCCCTGGACACAGTGGGGGTCACCAGGACAGCTGCCCCCCACTGGGACTTCCCCTCCTTTGTGCTGCCCGAGGGGTCCTGGGGGATGCAGGGATGGAGCTGGCAGCGTCCCAGCCAGCTGGGGCAGAGGAGAGGGGGCAGAAGAATGGGAGGAGACCCTCGCCAATAGCATGGAGCCAGCGCAGGGCTTTGAAAGGTAGCGCAGAGGAGGCCTGGTGGGATTAGAGCCATCGCAGGGATGGGATGGGATGGGATGGAGATGACGGTGGGGAAGGGGGTGGTGTGTTTTGGGGGAGGTTTGAGGGGAGGTGTGTTTTGAGGGGCGGAGGAGGGTCGAGTAGCTTTGGGGGGGGGGAGGTGTCAAGTGTCTTTGATGTTTCCTTTTCTCTTGTTTAAAGCTGTTTCTCCCCAACTGTTCCAGCCCTGTTCGTTAGGGGGAGGGAGCACGGAGCCCCGGGGACAAGGGCAGGGCTGGGGACTGATGGGGGGGTGGACACCCCTGACAGCAAAGTCTGCAACGCCTTTGTCTTGGCCATGAGCAGCGTCCCCTGCAGCAGGGACAGGGCTGGGGGCAAAGCCCAGCAGAGCCTCGAGAAAATACCGGATTTCCTCAGCTCCCACCGCACTCAGCTCTGAGTCCAGCTGGGACTCTTCCCGCTGTCTGGCTGCACCTTGCGCAGCTGCAGAAACAGGAAGGTGAAAAAATCGCGATACTAATGAAAAAAAATGGCACTGTGCAGGCCAGAAAGTGCCTGGAAACTCCCTCTCTCTTTATTGCCCATCTCCCATCCACACCGCGGGGCCAACGCAGCCAGCAGTGCGTGGGGGAGCGGCGTCCCCTTGGCGTGTCCGGCCTGCAGAAGGTGCAGGATGAGGTCTCCCTCGTGGCAGTGCCCAGTGCTGGGGGCCGGAGGGGCTGAGCCCCTTGCTGAGGGCACTCCCAGTGATGCCGCTGGGGTGGTGGGAGCTGCTCTGGGTCCTGGGCAGGCACAGTCCCGTTGACATCAGCATGGCACGGCGCAGCTCCTGGTGCCACTGCTGCTCATCATCTTACCTTGGACGCTGACCTGCCCCGAGCATTGTCCTGGCCCCAAAACTCCTGTCCCTTGAAAGCCCAGAACCCAATCTTCAGTGCTGACCTAAAGTTAAAGCACAATGTTGATGACACCAGGCTGAGTGGGGCAGTGGTGACATCAGAAGGACGGCATGTCATCCAGAGGGACCTGGACAGGCTGTAGAAGTGGGTTTGTGTGAACCTCATGAGGTTCAACAAGGCCAAGTGCAAGGTCCTGCAGCTGGGTTGGGGCAACCCCTGGCATTGTTAGCGGAGAGACGAACACACAACCCCCCGGGGGAGGTTTTATGTGGTGCTTTATTTTGAGGCCCCGGGAACCAGGGACCCACAGAGCGCTGGGCCCATCATGTGCCCCTCTGCAGCCGCGGGGGTCAGGACCATTGCCAGCACGGCACTGCTGACCCCCCGTGCTCCATGGGGCAGCCCCTCACCCATCTTGTCCTGGCAGGGCTCTGCTGCTGGGCACCGGGGCTGGGGGCAGTGTCAGCCCCCTCCCTGCTCCCTCGCCCGACACCCCCAGGGATGGGGTCAGGGATGAGAGAGCTGGAGGCTATGAGGGAGCTGGGAAAGATGTGGGGGACACAGAGGGGTCCCCAGGTGCTGGTAAGGCAAATTGCTGTTGCAGGAGAAGTGTGAGTGGGTGAGCAGCATCACTCTGGGCTGGGACCAAGGTTCCAACCAGCTTCTATAGCGGCCTGTGTCCCCCTTCGAGAGTCCCCTTTAGAGCCACTCTGGCACACTGTGATTTCCATCCACCCAGCACCATCTTCTGCTCCTGCCAGGTTTGGGGGGCTGAATCCCCTGGGATTTTTCACCCTGGGGGCTCCCTCCCAGCTCGCCAGGGGAGGGGTGCAGGGACTGATCAGTCACTCTGTCCCCGTGCCGGGTGGCTGGACTGCATGGCAAAGCCTGCCTGGGTGGTGCTGGCTCCAACGGAGCCAGGAGAGCCCTCAGTGCATCCTCAGCCCAGCCCTGGTGAGGAAGGGCTTTGGGTGCACCTCCTCCCCCCCCCCCCCCCCCACTAACTGGGGTCACCCCGCAGGACCTGCCCTTTCTCGCCAGCTTTGCCTGAGCCTGTCCCCACCAGAATGGGGGTGAGCCTGGGCTGAGGATGTTCTTGCCACTGGTTGGGCCTTGGCAGTGCCTCAGGGCCCTTTGCTGGGACCCCCAGGGTGTGGGACCAGTGCAGGACTGGAGCTCTCTTCTACCCCCAACCCCATGCCCTGCGTTTTCCATGCTCTCTCAGTGCTCTCCCTTCCTCCTGGGCCTCCGGAGCTGCCCTGGCCAGGCTCCCTCCTCGCCCTGGGACTCCCTGCAGGGAGCACAGCTCCTTCCCCTCACCAGGTTCTTGCTGGCTGGAACCCTGGTCCCAGCCCAGAGTGATGCTGCTTGCCCACTCACACTTCTCCTGCAACAGCAATTTCCCTTACCAGCATCTGGGGGCCGTCTCAGGCAGCCCCGGGACCCCTCTGTGTCCCCCACTTCCTTTCCCAGCTCCCTCATAGCCTCCAGCTCTCATATCCCTGACACCATCCCTGGGGGTGTCTGGCGAGGGAGCAGGGAGGGGGCTGACACTGCCCCCCAGCACCGGTGCCCAGGAGCAGAGCCTATTTTTTTTTAGGCCTGTTCCAAAATCAGCCCCTGCCACTTCACCACGTGACCTGTTAAATCCAGCAGCCATACTGCCAGAAACATCACAGTTACAATGGGGATGTCTTGAAGACTGCCAAGAAACTCCATAATGGAAACCAACAGTGTTGTTAAATGTCAAGGAAAAGCCCTTCAAGGACCCAGACTCGGTGTTATCCTGTGACGGAGCATCCTAGAGTTGAGATGTGGTACAAATGTTGGGTACAAATGTTGGTACAAATGTGCTGCGGCTGTGTGGCTGCAGAAGGTTTTCCTGCAGGAGGAGACACCAATGATCCAACCAGGGGCTCCAGGGCAATGACCCTTGGCAGGTTGGTGCCACCTGGAGTGGGGCAGAGGGGGCTGGGAAGGGCAGAAGGAGATGGGACACCGAGCAGCACCCACAGACTGTGGAAGAGAAACAGGGTTTATTTCCTTTCTCCTGACTAACAAGTCTCTGGAGCCCTGCTAGTGCTGCCGACGGTTGGGCCTCTTGCTGGGCTGCGGAGAGTCCTGGGAGCCAGGGGCCCTCCTCTTCGGGGGGCGCCGGGGCCCCCTGGCTGAACGGTCCCTGCCCCGGCGGGTAGAAGAGGGGCTGTGGCTGCAGCCCTGGGCAGAGGGACCTGGCACGGCCACCTCCTCTGGCTCCTGGGGCTGCTCCTGCTCTGCAGGGACAGCAGCTGATGGGGGCCGACTGGGACTCTGGCAGAGAGCAGCCTGAGATGTGTTGGGCTGCTCTTCCGTGTTGGAGCCTTCAGAAGTGCTGGAGGAGGCTGGGGGCTGGGTGGGAGAGCCCCCTCGAGAGGTGGTGGGGCTGGGGCTGCCTGCAGGGCTCTCAGTCTCATCCCCAGCAGCGTAGAAGCGCTGCAGCCACTGCGCCTCCTCGCCGCACAGCTCCACGATGGCACTGACGAGGCCTTGGACCAGCGGGGCTGTGTGTTTCTTGAAGGCAGGCTGCAGCTCCTGGACCAGAGCCTTCTTGTCCAGCCCACAGCAGCACAGGAAATAAAGGATCTCACTTTCTTCTTCCATGACCTGGTACCACAGCTGCTCAGACATTGCCTCCAACTCGCGGCGCAGCCAGGGCAGCACGGGGTCAATGAGATGCTGGTGTCGCTGGAAAAGTATTGCCCAGTCCTCAGGCAGGAGGCCACCCACAGTAGCCCTGGCATCTGTCCCAGTAGCCCCCTGCTCTCCCTGCAATGACATCCCCTCTGGAGGGGACACCGTGGGGCGCGGGGCGCTGCTGATCACTGGGGGCGGCGCCTGCGAGGTGACACACAGCGTGAAGGAGACACCTCCGTCCTCCACAGGAGCCCTGATCTTCTCCATCCGTCCTCGGCAGAGCGGGCAGAAGGGTGTCTTGTGTGCCCAGGTCACAATGCAATTCAGGCAGAAGCTGTGCTGGCACGGCTGTGCCAAGCCCTTGGCCCTCCAAGGGCGGCGACAGATGGGGCAGCTCCACTCTGTCCCCGTGGCCGTGTTGGTGCTCGGCAGCGCGTTCGGCAGAGCTGGGGATGAGGAGCTGTTCCTCATCGCTGGCGCCGGTGCTGCCAAAGGGTGTCGCGTGCTGTGAAATGGAGAGAGTGCAGGGTCAGTCGCCGTCCCCGGGGAGGAGAGGAAGAAATGCCCAGGCTCCTGGTGAAGGACACCCTCCCGGCCCCCCGAGCCCCGTCACCCCACGGCCACCCCAGGGAACGTTTCCCCACACAGCTCACCGGTGCTGCTGCAAGCGACCTCACAGGACCCGACTGCCTGAGCCAGGCAGGGCCGGGGAACCTCAGGATGGCTCTGGGATGGGACCACGAGCTGCCGGCGGCAGCAACAAAGCACCACCCAGCACCAGAAGCCTGGATCGACTCTCCAGACCTGGCAGGCACGTGCGGCAGGAGGGCAGGCACGAGCCAGACTGGGCCAGGCTCTGCTGGCACCCAGAGACCAGCTCCAGATGCTCCAGGAGAAGATACAGGACCATTTCCTTCCCTGAGTAATGTTTCACCGCTCAGGTGTTAACTGCAGGGCTGAGTATTTCTCTTTCACAGGTACCATAAAAGAGGCAGCATTGGCTGCTCACTCTCAAAAGATTTCTCCATCTTGCATTGTGTGGCTTAATTGTCATGAACAACTCCGGTCTAGACCACCAAAGCTCTTAGGAAACAGCAAAGATTTCCATGCCCAGCTGTTGTCCATCATCCTGCTGAGTCCTGTCCCATGGCCTCTTCCTCTTAGATGGAGGAAACTACAGTGCTCCCTGGATGGAAGTCTGACAGTGACCTTCCACTCTGGAAAGCCAACTATAGCAGCACCGTGCAGAGACACAGAGGAAGGACGAGGGAACCCTATCTGCAAGCATTGCTGCCCTTTGCTGGCGGAGCAAAGCCATCACCTCTGTAGGGGCAAAGGTGGTGTAAGCTGGGTGGGCTGATGGCAACTGCTCCCAGAAAAAGGCTTGAGAGCATTTCTGAAAGAGAGCATGAGCAGAAAGTTTCTCTGGCACACTGCTCAGGCTCTGATTTCCTGGGAGGGAGCTCACCCTGCTGAGCACAGCCAGCCCTGGCCAACGCTACCCATGTGTGCCATGGACTCGAGCTACGAGGTGACAATTCCCACACGTGCTGGCCAGAGGAGGTCCTTTCACAGACACCCAGCGCTCAGCAGGGCTCAGCCACCTACGATCCGGCAGCATCTGGGGAGTGGGAGGTGATCTGGGCTCTGGGAGCACAGTGGCCACTCAGCTCCCACCGTCTCAGGAGTCCGACGAAGCATCCACAAAACAAGGAAATCAGTCACCAGGAAAGTGCAACCACGGGACTTTGAGGATCCAGAATCCTGTTCATGGCAGACCCAAAAGAAAAGCCCTGGGTCTCCAGGATGTGCTACCCTTCCTAAGGAGGAACAGGAGGCCTCCCCACCCTGTTTCATGACCAGACCATGGTAAAGCTGCAGTAAAACCCCCGAGTTAGTTCTCCTCCTTCACCCAAGCAGCAACACTGGACAAACCTGTGACAAGCAGTGCGCGCGCTCCTGAAGCGCTCGGAACTCTGTCTGTTCCCACTCCTCAGGGGATGCAGGGACACACTCTCAGCACGTCCACAGCCAGAGAGATGGGGAACACAACTGACCTCGTTCCCAAGGCAACGGGGCCCCTAAGCCTGCCCGAGGCCACACAGCGTTGTGACATGAGAGGGCGGCGGGGCTTCGGCACCTTCCCAGGTCCCACAGAGAAGAGGTGCCAGCTAGTAGACCCCAAAAGGGACAGGAAAAAGAGGGGGGTAAAAAACAGAGCAGAAGTGATAGCCACAGGGAAAACCAATACACTTGTAATCAAGAAACCTGGTGTCCCAGGAGATATCATTGCTCAAGGGAATCTGGACATTAATTACTGTTTGATACCTTTAAGAAAGCTTCTCCAGGGATTGAAGAAATTGGTGTTTATTAACAAATCCCTAGAGCTTGATACCCCAGCACGTCCATCCAGCAGGGAGACTGGGTGTGTATCAATTCCTGGGATTCAGAACCATTAACTCCTAGGTGCAGAAGACCACACCAGGTACTTTCAGCTACAGACACAGGCATGAAGGTAGCTCAAAAAGGACCCTGGATTCATTCTTCACAGACTAAGAAGGTTCCTGCTGCATGGATGGCAGAACTGCGATCCCCAACTGCTCACCACCTGGGTACCAAGCTGGGACCAAAGCCTGAGTGGAAAATCCAACCGGACCCAGGGAACCCACTAAAGATGAAGATTCAAAGAATTCAATCACAATGAATTTTGGGGTTCTGTTTCTAATGACTATCATTACAATAATAACTGGGAGAAAAGGGGTGGATTGGACCGACAACAGCATATTGGAATTGAAGAGGCTTTGCTGAATAAAATAGACTCTCCAGCGTGACAGCTTGCCCACCTGTGCCCCAGGGCCAGCGTCAGGCCTCTCCCTCACCGCCTCCTCCCCGCCGCAGAGCCCCACCTGATCTCCCCACAGCGGGTTCACGCTGCCCGACTCCAGCAGCTCTTGCCCTTCGGGGAGCACTGGACGCTGACACTGCCTGTGCCTGGCCTGGAGCAGCTTCTCCCTTGTCCTGCTGCTCCCTGGGCTCCACAGTCCCTGCACTTGGCCTTCAACCAACTCACTCAGGTGCTCTGAGCTTCTGTTCCCTCACAGTTTGTTCCCTGTAGCACTGACAAAGTGCTGCTGGTATTCTTAACACAGGCAAGGCACCACTCCTCCCACCAGACCAGGCTGCTCAAGGCCCCATCCAACCTGGCCTTGAACACCTCCAGGGATGGGGAAGACACAACTTTTCTGGACCACCTGTGCCAGGGCCTTACCACCCTCATCATGAAGAATTTCTTCCTAATGTCCAATCTAAATCTTCCCCCTTCCACTTTAAGGTGATTTCCCTCCATCCTGTCACTACAGGCCCTTGTAAAAAGCCCCTCCCCATTATTCCTGTAGCCCCTTCAGGTACTGGAAGGCCACTATGAAATCCCCCCAGAGCCTTCTCTTCTCCAGGCTGAACAAGCCCAACTCTCTCAGCCTGTCCTCACAGCAGAGGTGCTCCAGCACTCTGAGCATCTTCATAGCCCTCCAATGGACACGCTCCAACAGTTCTGTGGCCTTCTAAGATCATGGATTCCAGAACTGGACACATTGCCCCAGGTGGGGTCTCAGAAGAGTGGAAGAGAGGGGCAGATTCCCCTGCCTTGCCCTGCTGGCCACACTGCTTTTGATGCAGCCCAGGACACCGTTGGCCTTCTGGGATGCGAGCGCACGTTGCCAGCTCCTGTTGAGCTTCTCATCAATCAGCACCCCAAGTCCTTCTCCGCACGGCTGCTCCCAATCACATCATCCCCCATCCTGTACTGATGCCAGGGGTTGCCCCAACCCAGCTGTAGGACCTTGCACTTGGCCTTGTTGAACCTCATGAGGTTCACACAAACCCACTTCTACAGCCAGTCCAGGTCCCTCTCAATGACATCCCGTCCTTCTGATGTGACCACTGCCCCACTCAGCCTGGTGTCATCAACATTGTATGTCACCTCCTCTGCTCGGTGTCACCCCTTGTTTCCCTGTCCCCCCGCCCCAGTGTGACCCCTTGTCACTCTCCATCCCTCACTATCCCCTGGTGTCACCTGTGTCACCCTATGTCTCTCCCACTGTCCCCTGGTGACACTCGTGTCCCTTGTGTGTCCCTTCTGTGCCACCCCCTGTGTCACCCACCACCCTCAGTGCCGCCCCCAGTGTCACCCATTGTCGCTCTCCACCCCTCCTGCCATCCCCTGGTGATGCTCCTGTCCCTGTGTGTCCCTTGGTGCGACCCCAAGTCACCTCGGGGGTCCTGGGTGTCCTCGGCATCCCTTCAGCTGTCCCCACATGTGGCGCTGTCTCTGTCTGGTGTCCGTGCTGTCTCTGTCCCCCCCCGCCTTCCCACTGTCCCTATTCCCCTGTTCGCCTGTCCCCCTGTTCCCCCTGTCCCCCCCTGTCCTCGCTGTCTCTGTCATGGCTGTCCCTGTCCCCACAAATGTCCCCATCTCACCCTGTCCTCATCCCAGTCACCCCGTCTCCCGCTGTCCCCTGTCCCCCCTGTCCCCGTCCTTGCTGTCCCCTGTCCCTGTCCCCACAGATGTCCAGTTGCCCCCCCATGTCCTCCCCCATCCCCCCGTCCTTGCTGTCCCTATCCCTGTCCCCTTTATAACTGTCCCTGCTGTCCCCTGTCCCTGTGCCTCTCCATCCCCTTCCCCCCTGTCCCTCTCCCCCCCGCTGTCTCCGTCACCCCTGTTGCTGTCCCGCAGATGTCCAGCTGCCCCCTGTCCCCCGTGTCCCCCATCCTCGGGGCTCGCGCAGGACGTCACGGGAATTGTAGTTCTGCTGCCCCGCCCGGCCGTGCTGCGGGAGGAGATCCCGGGAGATAAAAACTACCGCAATGGCGGGGGGGGGGGGCCGCGGGGGGAGCAGCGCGGGGGTCTTGGGGGGGCGGGGGGGGGAACAGTGCCGTGGTCTTCGAGTGAGCGGGCGGGGGGAGCAGTGCGGGGGTCTCAGAGTGAGCGGGGGGGGGGAGCAGTGCGGGAGTCTCAGAGTGAGCGGGCGGGGGGAGCAGTGCGGGGGTCTCGGAATGAGCGGGTGGGGGAGCAGTGCGGGTGTCCCTGGAGTGAGCGGGCGGGCGGGGGGGCAGTTCGGGCCCCACCCCTTCACTACCTCCCTCCTCGCATCGAAATCTCCCACTGAAAAGGCACCTTAATTCAATTTAATTCCGGATTACAGAAGCTACAAATTCTTTCAAATTTTCCATGGGGTCTTCATGTCCTCATAATTCATCATTTATTAAGTCCTCACAATTCTTCTTCCTTAACACACTTTTTTTTTCCGTATGCACTTCAATCCATCTCACTTTGCCTCCAACCGATGCCACGCCAAGAAAGTCCCTCACTATTCCATTAATTACTGATGCCCGGCTCGTACACAAGCACAGCTGCTTTAATTAATTTTTTACCTTCTGTCTAACTTCTTCTTCTATTTGATCATCAGGACTGGGTTTGAAAGCAGCCCTGGAAGGGTCTCTCCAGGGGGGCAGAACTAAGAACTTTATCTTCACTCTTGGCAGCTCCCAGCAGCAGCTTTTAAAGCTTCCAACGCTGAACTTTTCACTGCCCCCACCCCGCAGCCCCTGCCCCCCTCCCCGCGCAGCCCCTGCCCCCCTCCCGGCCGGGACTCCTCTTCGGGAAGCCGGGCCGGGGTTCGCTGCCCACGGAGCCCCTGCTCCAGCCTGATCCCCGCGCCGCGGGCAGGAGCGCTCCCAGCCGGTGCTGCCGCCGGAGCGGAGCGGGACGAGGAGCTGCAGCGCCCGCGGCACGGCTGCCCGACCGGCCCGGGACCCTTCGGCTCGGCTCAGCTATGCGGGAGCCAGCAGCGCGGCCCCCGCCCAGGCCGATTGATCTTTGGCTAATTGAGTTCCAAAAATTATTGCACGCTTTTCAGATCATTGGGGTAGAACAGTCCATGGAGACTGAGGTTTTCTGCACGTTTCAACCTTTTCCCCGTTCAAAAGAAAGAAGGGGGATGCCGAAGAAGGCATCTCATAAGTCTGGCACTGTAAAGCAACTCTGTTTTTCAGTTAAAGATCTTCAAAGAGCACACGGATTTGCAGCCACTGAATGTGTGTCCTGAACAATTTGATTTGTTACTCTAAAACTCTCTGCTAAATGGTAACCCTTTCCATTCGCCTTTTGATTGGTGAATCTGAGGTATTATATTTTCACTCCTATTCCACAACTACTTATATTTCAAGAATTTTGAATTACCGATACTAACCCGAGCTTAGCTTCCATCTTCAAATAATACTGTTTAATGCCTACCGGGACCGATCCTGGTTTCAAATCACCTCTTAGTGTCTTTTTCTAATCACTGGATCTTCCTTTCCCACAGCCTGACACAAGGGAGATTGCTCAACTTCTCCCTCTTTACCTCTCGTTCACCGCTATCCGACTGAACCTGATACAAGAAGCGGTTGTTTTGGCAGGGAATGGAATATTTTGACCTAAATAGAATTGCTTTTCTGCAGAATTGGTTTTCTAACGAACTTCACCTAAGTGATATCTAAGTGGCAGTGTTTCTTCAAGTTTGACAGATAGACGGACAGAAACGGGCTGTTCTTCTGATCCAGTATGTGTGTGATTTTTTTAAAAAAATCTGTACGCAGACCATGATTTTGTCTTAGGAATGCAAGGTCAAACAGAGCTCTTAAGCTCTAACTAGCAGAGATTGGCTGTGTTGAAGTTTGTAATAAAATGAGTCTTTGGAAAGTAGTAGAATGTGCAGGGAGAATTTATACAAGTCCATATAAGGGGGATTATTTACTGTGACCAGTTATTGTCTCGTTGTCCAGGGTTGAGGAGAATCATTCTCTCATATGCCCAGGGCTGAATAAAGGATGCTGCTTTCTAAAATACAAAAAGGAGTCTGAGAGAATTTATTTGTCGGCATTTTCGGTATCATTTGGCGACCCTGATGGGACCTGCTTTCGGGATTTCGGACCGATAGGGGTGGAGGCACCTCCACCCCCCGCTCCGGACCGTGTCTTGGAAGCAAGGATTCCACTCGTAAGTAAAGAATTAAAGCGTTCTTTCTGCTGTTTGGTCTGCTTTGGTTGTCCGCTCCCAAGCAAGGAGCCCTGCAGGGCTGGTCTAGTACGGTACCTAATTTGGAATTTGGTACACAATCTGGGTTGCGGATTGGAATTTGGTATGTTTGATATATAATCCGGTTTTTGGCTTGGAATATAATGGCGATTTTGGTTTCCGTTTCCTTGAGATTTGTAATTGTCTGTGTACTTCTCTGCGTGAGGGACTCTCCGTGTGTGGTTGTCTGTGTGATTCGGGGTTGTGTGTGTGAAGAGTTAAGAGTCCTCCTTTGTTTCAGTTTGGAAAACAGACCTAGATATGTTGTTTTATAAACGGACTTTGACATGATTTGCTGAATTTACTTAAGATTTTGAGACAGCAGGGGTTGTAATTGCTGTCAGTTGGTGCTTGTTTGTGATTTGTCAGTAGGTACGTAATCACTTGTTTGAAATATGGGTGGGGAATCATCGCAAGGAGGTGTAAGTGTTGTAAAGAAATCCCCTCTGGAGTGCGTTTTAATGCATTGGAAGCAATTAGCCTGGGGGCGGAATTAAATACTGTAATCAGTGGTGGCCGTTGTGTAAACGAGATGAAGGAGAACGATGGCCTTTTAATGGCTCACTAAATTATAGCACTTTCTTGAAAGTAACGCTTTTTCTAAGAAGAAAACAAAAAGGAGATGAAATGATGTATTCGCGAATGGCTTTGCTTTGGAATGGGAAAATGCTGAAACTGGTAGAATAAATCCCGAGGATTTTAAAACAGTGCAACAATGTTTGGAAATCAATTCGCCAAAGAACTAGAAATATGGAAAAAGGAAATGATGGGGGAACAATATTACAGCATGTGGATGATATCCGTATTGCTACAACTGCTGGAGAAGTTTCCTTGGGACTGCCTATCAGTCTCTTCAGCTTTTTCGGGCGGGGTGGATGTAGACTGTCCAGAGAGAAGGTGGTGCAGGGAATAGCGACTTCCTTGGATTTGAGATACAACAGGGACAGCGGAGAGAAAAGCAGCTCGTTGTCACCACCCAGCAGCACAGACAGTTCGTGAGGAGAGACTACTTCTTGGGAGGGTGGGATGGTGTCGACTCTGGATTTCAAATGATGGACCATCAGTAAAGCCTTTGTATGAGGCACTAAAGACATCCCCCCTCAGCATTTGGGTTGGCCTGATAATAGCAGAACAGCTTACAAATATTTGAAATTGTCTGTAATGAAAGCACCGCCGAGAGTGTTATCGGAATTTCTGGGAGAGCAGCGACGCGCAGTGAACTTTCTCTACCGCATACGGTTATCACTGTCCTGGAAGAAAAGCGAGGACATCGGCTGTCTCCCAGTCGAAGGTTGAAGTCCCAGCTGGTGTTTTTGGAGCAAGGTGATGTCCTCCTCAGGACCACCTCAGTTGTTAACCCGGCGATGTTTCTATCTCTGCTCACCACGCAGAAGGGAGGGAAACCTGAGCATGATTGTTTGCAGACAATTGAAGAAGTCTATTCTGGCCGCCCGGACCTTGAAAGATCAACCACTTGTGAGTCCAGAGCGGGAACTTTTTGCGGATGGGAGCGAGGAGGAAAGAGGTTGGTAGGGATATGCAGTTATCGCAAGGAGCTCCGTAGTGGAAGTTCGTGCTTTGCCGTCAACAACGTCTGCTCAGAAAGCCGAATTAATTGCCCTGAGCAGGGGCTTGGATTTGAGTCAGGACAAGAGAGTGAATGGATGGACAAATTCTAAACATGTCTCTGGAGTTGTGCGTGCCCATGGAGCCATGCAGAAAGAGGGGGGGCTTTTAACAGCACAAGCGACTGGAATGAAGCACACACACCACCTTGAAAAATCCAGCGTTCAGAAACCGAGAGCAGTGGCTATTATGCACAGTAAGGCGCATCAGTCGGAGAAATCCGATACTGGATTGGGAAATCAACTGGCTGATAAAGCTGCTAAAGAGGCTGCAGAAAGAGTGCCAGAGAAAGAAACGGAATTGCCAGAAACAGCTCCTAGGTATGATAGTAAGGATTTTAGATTAATTAAGACATTACAGGCGAAAGAGCAAAAGAGTGGGTGGTTTGTCACACCCCCTGGGCGGGTATTAATTCCTTCTTTACTTTTAAGGGAACTGGCCAACAGGGAACAGGATAAATTACACAGGGGAGCAGAAAATCTTTTAAAACACTTAAAGAAAGTAGTTCTAGGGAGAGCCCTGATGGAAATCGTTCGTTCAGTTACAGAAATATGTGGGCTTTCCCAAAGCAACAATGCCCACGCATAGTCGACTAATACTTGGGATTATTAAGGAAATTCCCCGGAGATTATTGACAAATAGGTTTTACCGAGTTACACCGAAAAGAAGGTTATCGATACTTTCCAGATTTAGTAGATACCTTCTAAAACTCCAAACAAAGTCCGAGAGAGTTTGTTAGCTGGCACTTTTGGTATCGCTCCGGAACTGTCACGAGTGAAAACAACCCCGCCCCCAGATCCGTGGAATCAATAAATCCCCCGCCCCGGTGAATTTGGAGTTTCAGTCCTTGGAGTAGCAAGTCTGGCACATTTTGATTACTAAGAATTAGCAAATTCTCTCACCATTCAGACAGCCAAGCCTTTCAATTGAGTGAATGGCACTGAGTAATAAAAGATTACTCGTGTAATCTTTTTCCTAGACTTTTTCTCCATTTATCAACAGACCCAGTCCAGGACTGTGGATCGTTTCACAACAGGGACAGCTTTCTAAGGCAGTGTTTGAAAATTGTGTGAACTCCACAGCTGCAACCAGACCATTTCCAACACGAATCGCTTTTAGAGTTAAAGACGCCCAAGCATTTTTTTTTTTTTTTTTGAGAAGAATGCCGGGATAGAAGAGGAAACGGAACTCCTGGTTGTGGTGGAGTGGGCGCTGAGGGTCGGGGGGGTGCACTAGGGGGGTGCCCTGAGGGGCGAGGGCGTCCCTGAGGGGTTGGGGGGTGCGATGAGAGGGGTCCCTGAGGGGCCGGGGCTGTGATGGGGGGGGTCCCTAAGGGGCGGGAAGAGAAATGGGGACGTGCCCTGACGGGCGTGGGGAGCGATTCGGGGGTGCCCTGAGGAGCGAGGGGTGCGATGAGGGGCACGGGGTGCGATCAGGGGTTGCCCTGAGGAGCACGGGGTGCGATGAGGGAGTGATCTGAGGGGTGGGGCGTGCGATGAGGGGGTGTCCCGAAGAGGCGGCGGGTGTGATGGGGGTGTGTGATGAGGGGCGGGAGGTGCGACACTGGGATTCCCTGAGGGGCAGAGGGTGGGATTGATGTGTGCCCTGAGGGGGGAGGCATGCGATGGGAGTTTCCCTGAGGGGTGGGGAGTGCGATGAGGCAGGGTCCCTGGGGAGCGAGGGATGCAATGGGAGGGTGCCCTGAGGCTAGGGGGAGTGCGATGAGGGGGTGCCCTGAGGGGCGGGGGAGTGCGATGAGGGGGTGCCCTGAGGGGCGGGGGGTGCGGTGATGGATTGCGACTGGGGGGTGCCCTGAGCGGCGGGGGGTGTGATTTGGGTGTCCCTGAGGGGCGGAGAATGCGATGAGGGGGTCGTGATGAGGGGTCGGGGGTGCCTTGCCGGGCAAGGGGTGCGATGAGGGGGTACCCTGAAAGGCGGGGAGTGCCATGAGGGGTCGGGGTTGCGGTGAGGGGGGCTTCCTGGGGGGCAAAGTTGTGATGGGGGTGTGCGATGAGGGGCGGGATGTGCGGTGAGGGGGTGCCCTGAGCGGCGGGGGGTGCGATGAGGGGGTTCCCTGAGGGGTGGGGAGTGCGATGAATGGGTGCGATGGGAAGTCATTGGTGCGATGAGCTGGAGTTCCTGCGGGGTGAGGGGTGGGATGAGCAGGAGTCCTTGGGGGGCACGGGGGGCGATGAGGGGGCTCCCTGAGGGGCGGGGGTGTGCGGTGAGCAAGGGTTCCTGAGGGACAGGGAGTGCGATGAAGGGCTGCCCTGAGAGGTGGAGGGTGCGATTGGTGGGTGCTCTGAAAGGGTGGGGAGTGCAATTGGGGGTTTCCCTGAGGGGTGCGATGAGGGGGTGCGACGAAGGGTCAGAGGATGCCCTGATGGGCCAGGGGTGCGATGAGGGGCTGCTCAGATGGGCGAGGAGTGCGATGAAGGGTCGGGGGGTGCCCTGAGGGGCCAGGGGAGTGCGATGGGGTGTGCGATTGGGGTGGTGGCCTAAGAGGCCAGGGGTGTGATGGGGGTGTCCGTGAGGGGCTCTGGGAGCGGCCCCGGGGGGTCCCTGGCAGGGAGGGCACAGCCCGGTCCCTTCACTGCCCCCGCTGATGCCCCCTCCCCCCCGCAGGCTATGGCTCAGCTCACGCTCCAGGCGGTCCCTCTCGCGCTACTGAACCTGTCCCCGACGATCGCCAAGGCGCTGCCCGTGTGGCAGCACCAGGCGAAGGAGAGCAGCGGCCGCGGGCGAAGCCCCTCCAGGGGCACGGCGCCCATGAGGCCGGCCAGTCGCTTCCCCGGCTCGAGCCAGACGCTGCCCAGCACGGCCGGTGAGCGGGGATGGGCAGCGGCACAGGGGGTGCGGGGTGCGTCGCCTGGGCTGCTTGCCTGGAGCCGAGGGGCTCTGGGCTCCGTGCCACGCTGCCCTGGCAGGGCTGCTGCTCAGGCAGGAGGAGGTGGGCGACAGGCAGAGCTGCTGTGAGCTGCTGCCCCCCAGCCAAGCCTTGCTGGCACAACTGGCTGCTGGCACTGCCTTCCAACAGCTTGACCGGCTGTTAGAGGATTTTTTGCATCCTGCCTTTCTCTGTGAACTCTGGAATTGCTGCGCTAGACCCAAGGAGTTGCCTGTTGGCTGTCCCGAAGCAGTGCCACTAGGCAGGGGGGCCGGAAATACAAGTTAGTTGGGATTGGGATGGCTTGAGCTCTGTGAGTCCTGCTAGGTAGGTGTGATGTGGAAAAGTGCTGGATTGGCTGTCTCAGGAAAGCTCTCCTCTAGGCTGTTGAATAGCTGTAAGACAGTATTTACGCTTTTGAATGCAGGTGAGTCTGGATTTTGGATCCAGAGGGAGGCACCAAGTGCTGGGCCAGATCGCTACATTCCCAACCGCAGCACGATGCGGATGGAGTTGGCCAATTTCCTTCTCACCAAAGAGAAGGACCCTGCTGAGGAGTCACCTGCCAAGAAGGTGAGCATGTGGTTGAGTTACAGTGATTACAAGAAGGAAATTGTAATTTCTATCAAGTGGGTGTGTGATGCTGATGGTCCCAACCGTCACTGCTTCCGTGTCTGGGCTTCGGGAGCCTGGGCTTCGGTAGAAGCTGTAGGGCCCATGAATGGGATGGGTGCACGGGGGCCTGAGTGTGGCTGTTGTGCAGGAGTGTTTGCCTGGGCAGGGGGAAGAGCCTCTGCCACTTGTGGTAGCACCCCCCAACTTTGGGCTAATGAGGCTTTCAGACGTATCAGGCAGAATGTCCTGATTCTAGGAGAAAGGGGCGTTGTTGTGTGCTCTGCCAGCTGCAGCCTGAAGGGCAGCACGTGCATTGTGTTTGGCGTGCATCGTGCTGAGGGTGGATTGTCTGTGTAGGAGCACCGGAAAGCCTGGGCAGCGAACGTGAACGGCTTTGATCCGGAAGAGGCGAAGATCCTGTGCCTCAGTGGAAAGGCACGGAACGCTGCGGCAGGTAAGGTGCGGGGTGTGTGCGACTTGACGCGGCTGGAGACACCTGGGCAGGGGAAGAGCAACACAGAGGCTTCACATGTGGACACGGGAGGCACCAGTTGGCTTCTGGGAGCTGCTGTGCACCCCGGAGTCTCCCTGATCCTCAGGTTTCCAGAGGCTGAGGGGCTGCATAACAGCTACAGTGAATTTATTTAGAAAAGCTGCCCGGTGCTTACTGGCACTGCAGGTGACAAACCTTCCTGATGGCTGCAAAGGCCTCGAACTCCCTGCTGTTTGCTTTGTGCCTTAACTGTCACTAAACTTCATTTTCAGCAGAAGAGGTTTCTGCTTGGCTGAGCAGTGCTTAGCTGGGAGGAAAGAGTAAACTAGGTTAAGAGAGGTGTTACTCTGCACTCAGGCTCTCAGAAGAACCTGGAGGTGCTCTGCAGTCAGAGGATGATGGGTGGATCCAGGAGGAGGACTGCCAAATCCATTCCGTCGACGGCAGAGCGGGTCCTGGATGCACCAGACATCCTCAACGACTACTGTAAGTGGGCTGCGATGATGAGTGCTGGGCATTGAGATCCTTGTGCAGCGGAGTGCGGTTCCCAGGACGGTGTGCTGCAAGGAACTGGAGCTCTGACTGGGCTCTTTTAGTGTCTGATGCCCTCAGGCTGGCAGGGAGCACTTGTGGAGTGTCCCTGTGCAGCCTGGTAGGAAGAGTGGTGCAGAGTGCTGTGCAGGGCACTTGGGTCAGGGCTGCCTGACCCGACTGTCTGGGCACGGTGAGAGCCAGAAGGCCGCCCCTTCCCTGCGTGTGTGTCCGTGTGTGTGCGCACAGCCCCCAGGTGCCGGTGGAAGAGCTGCCATCAGCGCTGGGGAAGGGCAGGGCTCTGCGGGTAAGCACAGTGAGACTGGCATTGCATTGCTCTTGCAAACTGTAGATCTGAATCTCCTTGACTGGAGTGCTCGGAACGTGCTGGCAGTGGCCCTGGACACCTCTGTCTACCTGTGGCATCACACCTCTGGGCAGATCATCAAGCTGATGGAGGTGGAGCGCGTGGCTGATTATGTTTCCTCTGTGTCATGGGGCGGAGATGGACATTACCTCGCAGTTGGCACAAGCAATGCTGAGGTGCAGGTGAGTACAGGGGTAAAAGTAGAGATGTTTAGAGGTTGCTGGAGCTGTGGGGCCTCGGGACAAAAGCTTGGCTGGCACAGAAGGGATGCGATGCGCTCTGCCTTAGCTGGCATGGGCTGGCAGTGTCCACAGGCTGTGAGCAGCTGTAGCAGCCCGGCTGAGTTTGGTTTGGGGTATTCTGACTCCTCAAGTCCTCCTCCGTTGTGGAGGTGTGAGGTACAAATTGATCTGTGCTCCCGTACTGCCAGGGATGAGTGGCAGAGCCTGTGCCGTGAGGTTCCTAGGGCAAAGCAAGAGGGCTGGGCTTTCCTCCTGCTGTGGGGAACTTCTTGCTCTCCTTCTCTAGCTGTGGGATGTTGAGCAGCAGAAACTTCTCCGAACCATGAGCAGCCATTCTTCCCGTGTGGGGTGTCTCAGCTGGAACAGCTCCACCCTCTCCAGGTAAAGCAGCAGGTGGGGGGTTGTGAAGGGCAGTGTGGAGCTGGGGTGGGTTCTTATCCTGTCTCTGCGAGCGGTGCAGGTCAGGCATAGCGGTTTCTGTGCTGCCTTGGCATCCTTCCTCGGCCTGCTGTGTTGGACTGTGGGGAGAAGGCCTCTCTTGGCCTTGGTGCTGAAGCTGTGAAGAGCTGCTGTGGCTGCTTCCCTCAGGCCGAGTGAGCAGCGCTGCTGGTAGCACTGGTCTGAAAGGCAGCGGCAGGCAGAGCAGTCCTGCAACAGCGCCAGAATGGCTTGGGATGCCAATCTGTGCATCCTGACCCTGCAAGGCTTCTCTCTGCAGCGGGGCCCGCAGTGGCCACATCCACCACCACGATGTGCGAGTGGCTGAGCACCACGTGGCCACCCTTGCCGGTCACACACAGGAGGTGTGTGGACTCAAGTGGTCTCTGGACGGGCGCTACCTTGCCAGTGGTGGCGCTGACAACCTGGTGAACATCTGGCCGCGCAGCTGGGGGGGCGGTGGAGAACTCGCTCCTGTGCAGACCTTCACTCAGCACCAGAGTGCTGTCAAGGTGAGCGCAGGGCAGCTGTGGGCAGGTGTTTGTGTGCAAGGCAGCTGTGCAGCGCTGCCTGTGCACAGGTTGCTTCTGGCATGGCTCAGGATTATAACCCTCCTCTGGCAGGCTGTGGCGTGGTGTCCGTGGCAGTCAAATGTTGTGGCCACCGGAGGCGGGACTGGCGACAGACACATCCGCATCTGGAATGTGTGCTCTGGCACCTGCCTCGGGGCTGTTGATGCCCGTTCCCAGGTGAGCCGTGACCGTCAGCTTGGACAGAAACACCTTCTGTTGGACGCCCGTACAGAGTTGCTGGCTCCCGAGGCCCGGCAAAGGAGGGGACCGTGCTGGTGTCTGGGTGGCGAGCATCAGCACAAGCAGCTTGTCTTACCTGCCTCTTCCCAGGTGTGCTCCATCCTGTGGTCAGCCAGCTACAAGGAGCTCATTTCAGGCCGCGGCTCTGCCCAGAACCAGCTGGTTATCTGGAAGTACCCAACGCTGGCCAAGGTCACTGAGCTGCAAGGTAGGCTGGGCCCTTGGCCTGGGGAGGGGAGGGCTGCTGAGGCTGAAGGCAGGGGCGATCCTTGGTCTGATCAGAGCGGTGCTCTAGCCCGGAGCATCCCTGATGCCCAGTGGTGCCCAGGGGCGCGTGCTGCTCGGGGCAGGCGGTCCTGTGGGCTGCTGAAGGAACACTGCTGCTCCAAATGCACAGCCAGGGGGTGAATTGCTGCTGCTGCAGCACGGGGTGGGGACAGCTCTGCAAGCCGGTGGGGCTCACGGGGCGTGTGGGAGTAAATGTGACCGTGGCGGTAGAAGCAGAGGGAGCAGGGCGTGGGGTAATTGGCCCATCCCTGACTGCACCTCTCCTCCTCAGATCACACTGGCAGAGTCTTGAGCCTGGCAATGAGCCCTGATGGTGCAACAGTGGCCTCAGCAGCTGCTGATGAGACGCTGCGGCTCTGGCGCTGTTTTGAGCTGGACCCCATCAGGAAGAAGGAGAGAGAGAAGGCAGCCAGAGCCAAAAGCAGCATCCTGCAGCGGTGCATCCGCTAGGGGCGTGGGGTTGTTGGGGGGGGGCAGGGGGATCAGTTTGACATGCTGTAGAGTGTTTAAAATGTTCATTGACTATTTTAACTTGGATTTTTTGTTCCTGAGTCTGACAGAAGGCTTCTTGAACCAAGTGCCGCGTGGACGCTGCAGCGTCGCATCCTCATCCCCAACGGTGCTCACAGATGCCCCGCAGCCCACCCAGGATACAGCCTCACAGGACTCCCAGGCCTGCTTCACTTGTGGAGAAGAGCCCTGATGGGCAGGTAAGGCATAGGCAGGGCTCTCCCGAGCAGCCCTGCCCACCTCTGATCCATGGCCTGCGTGGGGTCTGGCACGACAGATCCCCACCCAGCACCGGCTGCCCCCCAGCAGCCGTCATCTCCAGCTTGGCTCTGCCCTCCAGGCCCTGCAGGTCCGACGGGCAGCCAGGAAAGCAGTGCTGGACCTGCGACCAGGTGCCCTCTACCAAGCCCATGTGCGGGCCCAGCCCAGCGACCGTTGGACCAGGGCAGCTGGAGCACCTCCTCCAAACCTGTCGCGGGTGACGCCGTGGCCGATGCAGGTAAGGGACAGGGCAGGAGCGGAGGCTGTATCCGGCGGAGCTGCACAGCCGAGGGCAGGAGACTGAGAGTGCTGGAAATGGGATGGGGAGCACTGGGGTCAGGGCTGTGAAGGGCTCAGTGGTGGCAGGTGTGGGGCACCAGTGCCAGCGTTCCTCCTCCAATGCAGGCTGGATCATCCCGAGCATTGCTGCGGTGCCGCTGCACTTCCGAGGGCACTCCCGGGGCTGCGCTGCACCTTCCGCTGTCTCTACAGGTAAGGGGGAGGCGCAGGGGGTGGCAGCACCAGGCCTGGGCGCCCTGTGCGGGGGCATCAGGGCACCCCAGGGCTGCCTTTGACAACCCATTCCCTGCACCCAGCAATGGGAAGCACCCGACCTGTGCCGTGCACTGAGCAGCTTCCTCCACGAGAGCAGCGAGCACGGCCAGGTGAGGGGGCAGCTCCCACCGCAACCCCCTCACTGTCCCCCTCTTTTCTCTAGGCCTTCTGCAAGCAGCCCCTGGAGGATCCTGTCCTGCCCCGCCTGCTGGAGGTGCCGCCGGGCTCACCACCGCCGCCGGAGCGCGCTGCCCGCCGGCTGCCCAGCACCGACACGGCCAGCCAGGCCCACCAGGGCACCCAGAGGGGCGGTGTCGGTGCTGGGCAGCCGGCGGGCAGCGCGCTCCACATAAACGAGTCACACAAAGCCCTGGTCTCCTCTCTCCTCTTTGTGGGGGTCTGACAGCCCAGAAACATTGCCCAGGTTAAGGCACCCGAAGCCATCCTTCCAAACGGCTTCTGGAAAGAAGAACAGATGGGTCCTTGTCGAAGGAGCACTCCCTTCTGAAGGGAAGAGGAGGCCTGATCTGTAGAGCGGACCCGTTCCGTGGGGAATTCTGCTGCCTCCTGGGCCTCGGTTGGAGATGTTGCAGGAAAATGCCCAGTTCTGGTTAAGCCCGGGGATTATTACCCACTCTTGATTTTCCAAGTAGGCAGTCATGAAAACCCCACAAGAAAGCTGAGGGCAATTCAAAGGGGCTTTGGGGTCTTGGGACGAATGGCAAAGGGATCACGTGCACAGGTGGTGTTCTCCTCTGTCATTCCTGTTACAGGGAATGATGAGGGCAAGAGTAGGAAGAGGCAGGAAAGAAACAGCTGGCTCCGAACCTGGTGTCGGGGCAAAACGTTGGTGTTTTTGACCATGGGATGGCCCACGCAACATCCTGCTTGCTGAGAAAGGATGGAGTACACCTGTCCCCCAGGGGCAAAAGGGTTCTTGGCCAGGAAGTTTGCAGGGCTCATCAATAGAACTTGAAATGGGACAGGAGGGGGGAGGGAGGTGGACAAAGCCAGGCTTGATAGCAAAAAGCTTGGCAATGGCACTCCAGTGTCTGAGAGATGGTGTGGTAGCCAGGCCCTTTGGTCTGGCACCTCAGAGCAAGGGGAGGATGGCACTCCAAGTGGCAGCAGAGACGCAAAGCTTTTGGACACGTTAGAAACCACAGGAAGAAGTCCCTCAGGAGTTAAGAGTGTTCCCCTCATGAGCATGGCGAGGTCAACAGCCCAACTGAGGGGAGCCCTCTCTGTTGGAGTGTTTTGATTGCCTTGAGCTCAGTGAGGGTGATGATGGGGGAGAGTGTCTGTGGGTAAAAACCAGCGGAACGCCCCGGAAGGCAGATGCCGTGCTGGGATTGTGCTCTGGAATGGCCAACCAGGAAGAAAAGCCTGATGGGAGAGTCTCCAAGCAACTGGGAGGAGTGTGGGGTTCTCTGGCCTCTTGTGGGAGGCTCCAAGCTACCGGATGTCTGCTGGAAGTGTAACAGGAGAAAGGAAAGGGTCTGGGAGGTGCCAGCAGTGCGTGGAATACAACTGCCAGGTGCCTGGAAGAGCGAGTCCTGGAAGAGTAAGGTCACAGAGGGGTCACACAAGAGTTGGGTCATAGAGGGGTCATGGAAGAGATGAGTCTGTTACGGCCCAGGCCTGAGCGGCCTGCTTGGACCATCAGGGGAGGCCAGATCCTTTGGATATTTGTGTATCAGTCTGGAGAGACCAACACCTTGAACATTGTGTCCAGTTCTGGGCCCCGCAGTTTGGGAAGGATGTCAGGATGCTGGAGATGGTCCAGAGGAGGGCAACGAAGATGGGGAAGGGGCTGGAGCACAAGCCCTACGAGGAGCGACTGAGGGAGCTGGGGCTGTTTAGTCTGAAGAAGAGGAGGCTCAGGGGAGACCTCATTGCTCTCTACAACTCCCTAAAAGGAGGTTGTAGTCGGGCAGGGGTTGGTTTCTTCTCTCAGGTGACAGAACTGGAGGGCTTGGACTCAAGCTTGGTCAGGGAAAGTTTAGACTTGATGTGAGGAAGACGTTCTTCACTGAAAGGGTGATTGGTCATTGGAATGGGCACCCAGGGAGGGGGTGGAGTCACCGACCCTGGAGGGGTTTAAGGGGAGGCTGGATGAGGCACTGAGTGCCATGGGTTAGATGATGGTTGGTGTTGGTGTTGGTGTTAGTGTTGGGTTCTAGGTTGGACTTGATGATCTCAGAGGTCCTTTCCAACCTTGTGATCCTGTGATACTCCATGGATCACTTTTCCTGAGGAACCACTGCTGGACATCCATTAGCATCGATTATTTTTCCATGATACTTCTTTCTCTCTCTCTCTGTTCTTTCCCTTTGTTCTACCACACCTTTTCTCCCCTTTTCCTTGGCACTTTTGGTCTAATAATGAGGTGTCTGAGTTCTTCTCGTGGTAAATTGCAGATGAGATCTCTTTTCTTGTCTTCGGAAAGTCCCTCTCAGGTGGATCCCAGTTCTGGTGGTAAAACTGCAGGTTGAGACCCGATTTGTGAACTTGGCTCTGTGCAAAATAAATATTAGGTTTAAATTTACCCTGGGAGAGATTTGTGTCGCAGTATCACAAGGTTGGAAAGGACCTCTGAGATCAGAGGAGGCCCGACCACAACCTCCTTTTAGGGAGTTGTAGAGAGCAATGAGGTCTCCCCTGAGCCTCCTCTTCTTCAGACTAAACAGCCCCAACTCCCAAAACCATCCCAGACAACCCCAAACCACCACATTGAGGTCGTTATGGAACCCCTGACCCCATAACTACGTCCCCTCAAGCTCTCTGGGTCACCCCCTGCCCCACAACCGCCTTCATGAGACCTTCAACCATCTCCAGCCACCTCCGAACCATCCCAAACAACACCAAAACCTCCATATTTAGGTCATTATGTACCCTCCGCCCCCATAACTATGTCCCCATGACCTCCATGGGTCAACTCTGCTTCACAAGCACCTTTGTGGTCCCACCATGAGACCTTCAACCATCTCCAGCCACCTCCAAACCACCCCAAACCCACCCCAAACCACCACATTGAGGTCGTTATGGACCCCCAGACCCCATAACTACGTCCACACAACCTCTCTGGGTCACCCCCTGCTCCACAAAATCCTCCGTGGTCCCACCAGGAGATGTTCCGCAACCTGAAACCACCCCAAAACCACCCCCAAATCTCCACACTGATGTTGTTATGGACCCCCTGACCCCATAACTATGTCCCTGCAACCTTTATGGGTCAACCCTGCCCCACAACCACCTCTGTGGTCCCACCATGGGACGTTCAACCATCTCCAACCACCCCAAAACAACCCAAACCACTCCCAAATCTCCACGTTGACCTCATTATGGACCCCGTGACCCCATAACTACCTCCCTACAGACACCTTCATGGTCCCACCATGCGACCTTCAACCATCTCCAGCCACCCCGAAACCACCCCAGACCACCCCTAAACCTCCACCTTGACGTCATTATGGACCCCCTGACTCCATAACTACGTCCTCATGACTTCTCTGGGTCACCCCCTGCCCCACAACCACCTCCATGAGACCTTCAACCACCTCCATCCACCTGAAAACCACCCCCAAACCTCCACATTGAGGTTGTTATGGACCCCCCGACCTCATCACTACGTCCCTGCAACCTCTATGGGTCAACCCTGCCCCACAACCACCATCGTGGTCCCACCATGAGACCTTCAACTATCCCCAACCATCCCCAGACCACCCCGAAACCACCCAAACCCATTCCCAAATCTCCCTGTTGACCTCATTATAGACCCCCGACCCCATCACTACCTCCCCATGACCTCTCTGGGTCAACCCTGCTTCACAAGTACCTTCGTGGTCCCACCATGAGACCTTCAACCATCTCCAGCCACCTCCAAACCACGCCAAACCCACCCCAAACCTCCACATTGAGGTCGTTATGGACCCCCAGACCCCATAACTACGTCCACACAACCTCTCTGGGTCACCCCCTGCTCCACAACAACCTCCGTGGTCCCACCATGAGATGTTCCACCACATGAAACCACCCCAAAACCACCCCAAACCACCCCAAAACCTCCACGTTGAGATCATTATGGCCCCCCTGACCCCACAACTACGTCCACTCAAACTCTCTGGGTCAACGCTGCCCCACAGCCACCTCTGTGGTCCCACCATGGGACGTTCAACCATCTCCAACCACCCCAAAACCACCCCAAACCACCCTCATATCTCCACGCTGAGGTCATTATGGCCCCCCTTGACCCCATAACCACGCCCCCACAACATCTCTGGGTCACCCCCTGCCCCACAACCACCATCGTGGTCCCACCATCAGACCTTCAGCCATCTCCAACCACCCCAAAACCATCCCAGACAACCCCAAACCACCACATTGAGGTCGTTATGGACCCCCTGACCCCATAACTACGTCCTCTCAACCTCTCTGGGTCAACCCTGCTCCACAAAATCCTCCGTGGTCCCACCAGGAGATGTTCCACAACCTGAAAACACCCCAAAACCACCCCCAAATCTCCACGCTGACGTTGTTATGGACCCCCTGACCCCATAACTATGTCCCTGCAACCTCTATGGGTCAACCCTGCCCCACAACCACCTCTGTGGTCCCACCATGGGACGTTCAACCATCTCCAACCACCCCAAAACCACCCCAAAACACCACAAACCAGCACATTGAGGTCGTTCTGGACCCCCTGACCCCATAGCTACGTCCCCTCAAGCTCTCTGGGTGACCCCCTGCCCCACAACCGCCTTCATGAGACTTTCAACCATCTCCAGCCACCTCCAAACCATCCCAAACAACCCCAAAACCTCCACATTGAGGTCATTATGGACCCCCCGCCCCCATAACTACGTCCCCATGACCTCCATGGGTCAACTCTGCTTCACAAGCACCTTTGTGGTCCCATCATGAGACCTTCAACCATCTCCAACCACCCCAAAACAACCCAAACCACCCCCAAATCTCCACGTTGACCTCATTATGGACCCCGTGACCCCATAACTACCTCCCTATGACCTCTATGGGTCAACCCTGCCCTACAGACACCTTCATGGTCCCACCATGCGACCTTCAACCATCTCCAGCCACCCCGAAACCACCCCAGACCACCCCCAAACCTCCACCTTGACGTCATTATGGACCCCCTGACTCCATAAGTACGTCCTCACGACATCTCTGGGTCACCCCCTGCCCCACAACCACCTCCATGAGACCTTCAACCACCTCCATCCACCCGAAAACCACCCCTAAACCACCACATTGAGGTTGTTATGGACCCCCCGACCTCATCACTACGTCCCTGCAACCTCTATGGGTCAACCCTGCCCCACAACCACCATCGTGGTCCCACCATGAGACCTTCAACCATCTCCAGGTACCACATAAACCATCCCAGACCACCCCAAACCACCACATTGAGGTCGTTAAGGAGCCCCCGACCCCATCACTGCATCCCCACAACATCTCTGGGTCACCCCCTGCTCCACAACAACCTCCGTGGTCCCACCATGAGATGTTCCACCACATGAAACCACCCCAAACCACCCCAAAACCTCCACGTTGAGATCATTATGGCCCCCCTGACCCCACAACTACGTCCACTCAAACTCTCTGGGTCAACCCTGCCCCACAGCCACCTCTGTGGTCCCACCATGAGACCTTAAACCATTACCAGCCACCCCAAAACCACCCCAAACCACTCTCATATCTCCACGCTGAGGTCATTATGGCCCCCCTGACCCCATAACCACGCCCCCACAACATCTCTGGGTCACCCCCTGCCCCACAACCGCCTATGTGGTCTCACCATGAGACCTTCAACCATCTCCAACCACCCCAAAACCACCCCAAAACACCACAAACCACCACATTGAGGTCGCTATGGACCCCCTGACCCCATAACTACGTCCCCTCAAGCTCTCTGGGTCACCCCCTGCCCCACAACCGCCTTCATGAGACCTTCAACCATCTCCAACCACCTCCAAACCATCCCAAACAACACCAAAACCTCCACATTGAGGTCATTATGGACCCCCCTCCCCCATAACTACGTCCTCATGACTTCTCTGGGTCACCCCTTGCCCCACAACCACCTCCATGAGACCTTCAACCACCTCCATCCACCCCAAAACCACCCCCAAACCTCCACATTGAGGTTGTTATGGACCCCCCGACCTCATCACTACGTCCCTGCAACCTCTATGGGTCAACCCTGCCCCACAACCACCATCGTGGTCCCACCATGAGACCTTGAGCTATCCCCAGCCATCCCCAGACCACCCTGAAACCACCCAAAACCATTCCCAAATCTCCCTGTTGACCTCATTATAGACCCCCGACCCCATCACTACCTCCCCATGACCTCTCTGGGTCAACCCTGCTTCACAAGTACCTTCGTGGTCCCACCATGAGACCTTCAACCATCTCCAGCCACCCCGAAACCACCCCAGACCACCCCCAAACCTCCACCTTGATGTCATTATGGACCCCCCAGACCCCATAACTACATCCTCACGACGTCTCTGGGTCACCCCCTGCCCCACCACCACCATCATGGTCCCACCATGAGACCTTCAACCATCCCCAACCACCCCGAAACCACCCCAAAACTCCTCAATCCACCACATTGAGGTCCCATGGGACCCCCAAGTGACCCCCACCACCACCCCATGGGACCCCCAAGTGACCCCCCCCCATCCCACCCCATGGGACCCCGTTGGGACCCCAAATCCCCCCATGGGACCCTCAAGTGACCCCCCCCACACTATGGGATCCCCATTGGGACCCCAAATCCCACAATGGGATCCCCATTGGGACCCCAAATCCCACAATGAGACCCCCACTGGGACCCCAAATCCTCTCATGGGACCCCCATTGGGACCCCCCCCCCATACCCCATGGGACCCCCCAGGTGGCACCCCCACCCCATGGGACCCCCACGTGACCCCCACCCCCACCCCATGGGACCCCCATTGGGACCCCAAATCCCCCCATGGGACCCCCATTGGGACCCCCCCAAACCCCATAGGACCCCCCAGGTGGCACCCCCACCCCACCATTTGTTTTTGTACTAATTATATCCTCCTCTCCTGTCAATGAGTGGTCCCGGGTTCCAGCCCAGAGTATGGGTTGCGCTTTTGAATGCAGGAGAAGCAGAGTTGCTTGTCCTGGTGTTGGGATGCTGCATCCTGCTCCGGAGCAGCCCCAGGCCTGGTCAAGGTCCTGGTGTTGCAAAAGTGTAAGATTTTATCAGTCTGTTATATTAATCTGTTATTAATCAAGTACAAAATCAATGATTTTATTAGTCTGATAATAATTAGGTAGAAACAGAAATATAATGGGTTTAAATTTGATTACTTTAAGTGTGTTAAATGTTTAAGATGATGTGATGATTGTTAGAAGTAGCGGTTATTTAGGCAAGAGGTTTTTTTCCCTTCTAAGAACTGTGTTTGTTAGAAGTAGAAGAATAAGTACTCGAAACTTATCGAGGCTGAGCCTGCAGTAGAGATAAGAGGAAGGACCTTGCGTAGCAGAGTGAACTGAGCAGATAGAAGAAAGCTGGCACCAAAAATGCGTCTTATTTCAGCAAGGGGGGGCTGCTTGGCGACCACCAGAGGGCGCTGTGCAGGCGCAGAAAGGCCTGAGCTCATCATTAGCTGATGCAGTAATCTGGCCATACAGATGTATTGGAAAATTAGCTGGAAAGATTTTGTTGTGGCCAAAGGAAAATGGTAATACATTAAGAGGGTGATGCAGTAGTAATGATTACCCTAGCTGTAAGAACAGGAGAAACTGCTGATACAGGTGTCTCATTAAGGCCTGTAGGTAAAAAAAAACCCGCAACCCCATCACTTAATGCCTGTACAGACTTGAATTGTTGACAGGCTTTGCCTGCTCTGCCCGGAGGTGGCCAGAGGGGGGCGCTGTTGAGCTGTGAACGGATGATGCTCAGAGCGGGTCCGAGGCTGCCGCTCCGGTTGCCAAAAGTCAGTGGGATGAAGCTCTTTTTCGGCTCTGCCAACGTTGTCTTTCAAAAGAAGATGGGTTGAGGTTTAGAAGGTTTAGAAGGGGCCCTATCTTTCCGTACATCGCGAGATCTTCCGGTCGCGGGACCTTAGCTACCAACACCTGGATTTTGGGGAAAATGAACACAGTTTGGGGAGGGAAACCCAATTTGTAGGGAAATGAACCCAGTTTTGGTGGAAAAAAAACAGATTTTGGGGAAAATGAACCCAGTTTGGAGGGGAAAACCTGATTTGGTGCTGAGCTGCTTCTCCCGGCTCTTCATCTCCTCCTGCTCACGAAGAGCAGTGGCTCTGGGTAAGGCACAGGGCCACTGATGGAGCCCTGTGCAAACCTCACACTCATTGGGCTCAGCCAGCAGACCCAGGAATGTTTCCTGGGGCTTGAGGCTGTGACACAGTGAATCCCAGTCTCTGAGAACCCCCTGCAACCACTGTAACACTTGCACGCACTAAGGAACGCCACCCAGTGCCACCCAGCAATCACACACCATCCCCTCCAGAATAACAGAATGGTTTGGGTTGGAAGGGACCTTAAACATCATCCAGTTCCAACTTGGACCTTCTGCCATTTCTAAATCTGATCCAATTTCTACGTCAACAGATGCAAGATATAAATACTTTCCATTGCTCATAATCAGAACTATTTTCACTCAAAACTTAATGACCTGAAAGGAAGCTCTAAGATTTGTGATTCGAGATAAAGTCAATTTTGTGACAACAGAAAAATTGCAGTGCAGGGCGGAAAAGAGTGATTCCTGTAATGGGAAACAGAAAGCTCAGTCACCCCACTGACATGTTTAACTAAGACACAAAGAATTAGTTTTGCAATTAAACATGCTCTTAAAGAGGAAGTGGTTAATGAAAACAATCAAGGGGAGCACGTCACTATCTGTAATGTTTTGTTGTCCTCCAACACTTTTGATGTCTATTGCAGAATCATCTAGGTTGGAAAAGGCCTGTAAGATCATCGAGTCCAACCGTAAACCTCACATTTCCAAGCCCACCACTAAACCATGTCCCTAACGCATCCACAGCTGCATGTCGGGTGTGGGCTCCCTGGCAGATGTTTTCAAGGGTTGTCAAAGCTCTGCCCTCATTATTTTATTCACTTCTGCTCTGAAACCACTTTATTGCATTGTACCTTTCTGAATATACTCATAGATTTCTGTGGAATAATTAAGGTTGTTTATCTGAACTCCAGGATAACTGGTGTGAAGGGGACTAGTCCTAAACTCCAGAACTACCAGGAGCTACTCCACAAGTTTTTCCCGTGTCATACTGACACCACCAGCAATTGTTCCAGGTTGAATAATGCACGTCAAGTACTTCAAAAGAAAGAAGCAAACAGAATCTATGAAGCTTAAAAATACAAGTAAGTGTAGGCTGGTTCTGCAGATCCATCTGATGCTGAAGTCGAGAGGCAGAACCAGCCAGAGCACCCATATTCTGTGTACATAATTGTGCAACAAAAATTGCAGAACAGATTTTTCTTCTGGTGTTTGTTTTCTAAATAGCTCGGCAGAGTACACAGTCAAATTGTTATTTGCAGATTTAGCATTACTACAGAATGAAGGAATTAAAGTCAAATCTGGCACAGATGGCCATATAAAACCATCCAAACTTCTTTCAATTAAGCATCACATGCCTTCTTTGTGTTAAATACAATGAGAAACTGCGAAAATATTGCTGTCCCTGTCACAGAAAAGGTTAGGTCAGAAATGAATCTTTTTAGAAAACCATCTGAGTCTGAAAAGTGAAGTATTTAGTCAGCAACTAATTAAACAAAAATCTAGAGAAGTACTTTTTCAGACATTATGAGAAAAGCACAGCTTGCATGCATACATAAGCCATTTCCATCCCTCCTTTCCCATTAGAAGTTTCAGCAAGTACAGATGGACGAGTATCACAGTCATGAAAGGTGAGCGGGGGAAGAGAATGTGCAAATTCCATGAGCAATATTGCTGTTATTGATCCAGCAACACAATTATACACTTAGGCCTACTGGATTTCCTAAAGGATTTTGTGATATTCACAGCTTCACTGTGAAAGGACAAGAGACTAATGCTTCACATCCAAAGTCATTTCCCTCCACCAATGGAATGTATCAGCATACCCAGAAGTGTTTAAAAGCTTTTCATGAAGATAGAAGAGAGATAAGGCAGAGGCAAACCTCCTCCTGCAGATACAACACAATTATAAAGTAAAATTGCAAATGCTGTTTTAAATAAATTCTAGATGCTACTTTTATTAATCAGCCTGAAGACCCATGCTCCTGCTACTGCCTTGAAGTTGTAGTAAATAAAGAATTGATGGTAAAAAGCAGAGAGAAATAGCACGGCCAAGGCAGAGGAAACTGGCCCTTGGGCCACGCAGAGTCGGGAATCCACCATGGAGCACATCTGTTTGTAGCCACTCACACCACTGCAACTTCCTTATCATGGCCTTAAAAACCACAAAGGGAAGATAAATTAACTCTGGTCGAGAAAAACGGGACTGGCCCTGCACAATCTGCCCAGCCGTTGTACCTGGAGGCTCAAATTCGGGCTCCCATTTCCATCTCTCTGCTCACGATGAACTACAATTTATTTCACACTCATTCAGCACTAATGGGATTATTTGCAGGGTAAGGGGTAATCAATTTTAACCCAAAACTAGAGCATGGAGGCCAAAAATGTCCTCCATTTTAATTGTATCTGTAGTTACTTTATAAGACGACAATCCAGCAAATTACCCTGGGGACTCTTACTAATTATTATTACATATCTTACACCTCTGAGTAGCAAGACTCGCTGAGGAAAAGACTGTGCCAACCCTTGAAAATACATAATCTGAGCAGATGGGACAGGGAAGAGCAAAACCCTGATGCTAACGAGCCCACATCGGACTGCTGCTGGTTGCGGTGTGGTAAGAAGGTTTTACAGCATCAAGGATCCATTTTCCCTCTTTTTCTTTTTGTTTTATAGTAAAACACAAAGCTGAGAGGTCTTACACAATTCAGCACCTTTTCACATTAAAAATTGAATCCAATTCCTTGCCACGCCAAGGAATAAAACTTGGTGGCACCAATAAAGGTGTCCTGATCCCATTCTTCTGAACACCAAACATTAAGATCTTTACCCAGAGCACTACTCAATACTTTTAAAAGTATTAAATTTGCCCCTTTATTTATCCAGCTCTGTTCCTTAAATCTCAGTATCGTTATCTCCAGTCTTTGAATTTGCTGTCAGAAACTGATGACGTTGTTTTCCCCTCATGCAAAATTTGTTTTCAAATCTTTCAGCTCTTGGCTGAGGCTCCAAGATCTCTTTTTTTGTTGTTGTTTCGCTGTATTTAAGTACTTTTTTAGTATTTTTTGACTTTTCACATTCCCAAGTTTACACTGGAGCCGGGATGAGGGCTGGACAACCCTGATTTTCTCAACCATGGATTGATTACAGATGGACACAAAACCACCTCAGAAACTGTAAATATTGTGTATTTTTGCCTGTGAACACCTCAGAGCGGTTTGAAAGCCCCCAACCTCAGGGAAATACTGCGGGGTTTCTCGGATCGATTAGAAATAAACACAAAAACACCTCAAAAACTGTAAATATTGTGTATTTTAAATCGTGAACAACTCAAACCCGCGTCTTTCGCTTTACAACGCATTTTTGGCCTCAGAGGGGTTTAAAAGCCGCAGAGCCGAGGGCACGGCTGGAGGGTTTCTCCTCAGCACCCGTGGGGAGGGACCCGTGCCGTGCCGGGGCTCCCCTCGCCGCCCCGCGCTGTACTAAGATTAAGTAGCAAAAGGGATTAGAAATGTTATGATGTCAGCCTAAGATGAAAAAGCACTAAATATATATAGCTGAAAAAGGCTTTTCCATCTAAAAGGAATTAAATATCCCTTCGGCAGAGCTTTCTCACGCTGCTGTAGTAATAGGACATTTGATAAAGTCTGAGCCACTCGCCAGGCCCTGACCCCTCTTAAACTCTGCAGAAATAGTCCGTGTTGAAAGCAGCTCTGATGATCTGTCGCCCTTTCATCCCTTAACAGTTTCAAATGATGACATTATTCAGAATTACTTGCACCTATGAAGTTCACATTTAGCTGCCAGAAACGCTGTCGTTAAGTATTGTTAGCAGTTTGAAATTTGCTAAAGAAAAGTTTTGGATAAAGCCAAACTAATGTTTTGGTGTTTTCCCCCCCAATCAAGCAAGAACTCACAAAATATATCTCACCTCTTATTTTTCAGAGCATTGCTGGTGGGCAGAGCGCGGCGCTGGGGCCGTCAGTTTGTCATTCAAACCACCCAGAAACATAACAGAAATAGAAGAGCTTGGGGAATGTTGACTTGGAGCAATTTCCTAATGGCCCCAAGTATAAAATTGGGATATTAGTCAGGAAAACATTGACAAAACTCCTGCTGGAAGCTGCCTGCCTCACTCCCCATACCCACGGGGGATGCTGGGGACACACAGCAGGGCTGCCCCTGCTGCTCTCAATGCTCCAAAGCCCAGAAGGGTTTTATTAGGAGGAAAAACTCATGGAAAATACACGGAAAAGAGACAAGCTGAGGGTCCAGCCTCAATTACAAATTGCTCGGGGTGTAACTGGAGAAGCAAGACTGGGAAAGTGAGTGCTAGAGTATTTCAGTTTGATGGCAGAGCCCTCCTGGACACAAGAGAATTTGGAGCAGATGGGGTTTCTGTCCAGCAGCTCCCTTCCAAGAATGGGAACTGAACCTTCATCTGTGACTGTGCATCCCCAAACTACAATTCACCCCATATTTGGGGAACATTTTGATGAACACTGGCTGCTGTTCTGTGCCCAGAGCAAAGGCTGGTCCATGCTGTCCATGTCTGTAATGTTCTCGTCCCACCTAGGCCAGGCCAACATCTTCCAATTTAGAAAGTCACAGTTCATGACCAAGATCCCAAAGTCACAATCAGGGATCATGAAATGAAAGAACCACCAGAAGTAAACAGCTGGGATGGCTTCGTGCTCTCCTGCTGAGTGTGCTGGACTAGAAATCACAAAATCATAGAATGGTTTGGGTTGGAAGGGACCTCAAAGCCCATCCAGTTCCAACCCCCTGCCGTGGGCAGGGACACCTCCCACTGGATCAGGGGGCTCAAAGCCCCATCCAGCCTGGCCTTGAACACCTCCAGGGATGGGGCAGCCACCACTGCTCTGGGCAACCTTCACCAGGGCCTCCCCATCCTCATCTCATGCTGCTTTCCCCTCAGGTTCCCAGAGGAGCTGTAAGAAAGGCCAGTGGTGTGAGAATGGAAACAATTTCTGTCCATGCCAGCTGTGCTCACCTCCAGCATCAGCTGGGCAACTCCTAAAACGTTGTAGGGCAAACAATGATTTCAGTTGAGTTGAATTGAGCAAGTGAAGAATTTCCTTCCCTGCGTTATGGCAGCTGAAGCTCCCTACATTTCATTTACAGACAGTGAAAACAGGTTGTCACTCCCATCATCACTTTGGGCTCATTTTCCTCTATTCTTCTCCTTATTATAACGTTAAAGCTCCAAACAGCCCCCTAAGTGTTTTTCTAGAGAAATGAGTTATTCTAACTGGGTTGGATTTGAGTGTCGTGACTACATTTAACATTAAGTGGCTTTTTAAACCAAGAACCCATTTGCTGCGATTAACTCTTCTGCAAATTCCAGCTTACGCCAATCGATCTAAAAGAGTGGCAATCACAACACAACTTCACAGAGCCACCACCAAATGTCATCAAGCAAAAATAAGTCTTTATTCCAATTTCATGGAAACAGGAATCACTGTACTTTGCAAGACAGGGAAAAATAAAATAAAAAATTTAATATAAAACAAGGATATTGTCACAATAACAGAATATGGAACTGTTCTTTTCCCTATGGATTGCTGCAAGTACCTTGGTTGGGTTTTTTTTTGCCTTTTTGATTGTGCTATTCACAACTTTAAGTCCAAAAATTATGAAACAAAAATAGAATGAAACTTAAGACTTAGCACTTCCACTAAATGGCATACGTCGAAGGGCAAAGACCGCTGAGGTTATCAAACCCACATACCAGTCACTGCAACCTCACAGACCCACTGAGGGGCAGGGCTCCTTCTCTGTGAGGCTCTTCCTGGCAAACAGGGCAATTCTGAGCTCTAGGAAGAGTTCTATTTAAAAAGAACCTTTCTACTGAGGGAAAATGAGCTGAAGAGCCTCGCACCGGAGAGCACTGCAGGGAGGGAGCACTGCAGTTAACAAAGACAGATGGACCACCAAGGTTCTTAAAAATACACAGCATCGACATGGTTTCTACTGCAATCACTTGTGCTACAACTATTAAACATGTACAAAAGACTTTTCCAGCTGTTCCAAGTGTGGTTGCAGCAAGGTTAGGATCTGGAGCGAGACCTTGACCGTGTCTTGGATTGTGACCTGGAGGCAGACCTAGACTTGGACCGGGACCTCGGCTTTGAAACGGATTTAGACCTGGAACGAGAATCTGATTTGACATTTGGTTTTGACTTGGAAATCGACCTCGACCTGGAGCGAGACACCTGGCGTGTGGCTGCATCCTCACCCTCACCTTTTGCCTCCTTTTTGTCAGACTCTGATTTCAGGTTCTCCTTTTCTTTGGAGGCTGACCTGGACCGCTCGTGGCTGTCCTTCTTTTTCTTCTTGCTACTTGGTTTGCTGTCTCGCTTGCTGCGCCTCTTGTTTTTCTCACTCTTGCTGTGGCTCCTGCTTCTACTTCTGCTGTCATCCCTGCTTCTCTTCCTACCTTTCCTTTTATCCTTACTGTGGCTCCTGCTCCTGCTGTCATCCCTGCTCTTGCTCCTGCTTCCAGCCTTGCTAATGCTCTTCTCCCTGTCTTTGCTTCTGCTCTTCTCCTTGCTCCTACTCCTCACGCCCTCCCTCATCTCTCCCCTGTCCTTACTCCCCCGAGCTGACAGTGTTTTAAACAAGAAAAAGCTCTCCAATCTTTTGTACAAAACGTCCCCTTTTTGTGCTGCTGCCAGTCCCCCCCAAAGCATTTTTTCCCAAAGCATCTGGAAGCAGCAGCCGGTTCAAACTATTTATTTAAAACCCTTCCATCAAATGCGCCCGGAGGCCCCACGGGGGGAGAGGACAGAGCCCTCGGTCACCCTCTGCACCCTCAAGGGAAGCGTCTTCTCCACTGGGCAGGTGGGGGCTTGGTGTCTTCTTCCTCCTGTGCCGGGAGAGGGGGACGTGGGGGTCACCGGTGGTCGGGGGGGACCCTCGTTCCCACCGGTGCCTCCTGGAGGGGCCGCGGGGTGCCGGGAGGGACGGGAACGCTTACCAAGGCGCTGCTGGACGCCGGCCCCTCCTCCGTGGCGGCCGCTTGGCCTGCGCGCTTGCGGCTGGGGGAGCCGCAGAGGGACCCTGCTCGGGGGCTCATGGGGGGGTTGCTGGAGGAGCCTTCGTATTCCTCTGCCAGGGCGAAGAGGGAGCTGAACCTGGAAGGAAGCAGGGGGTCAGGCACCGTCGCAGCGCTCGCCCCGCGGTCCCCACCAGGGGAAGGATGGACTCACTTCTTCTTGGTGCCTTCAGCACAGCTGGCCTGGACGTGCTGCAGCGCCTGCAGGATGGTACTTTGGCTGAAAACTGTGGAGGAAGCAGCAGAAACGGGAGTCAGAGACCCAACGGTGGGTGCCCCCGGGCAGGAGAACCCCCCCAGCCAGCCGGGATGGTGGAGGCAGGTGCTTCCAGTATCCCAGAGCATCCCAGTTCCCGGCACACCGTGTCAGCGGTTGCATGGTGGTACCTACAGGTGTGGTTGGTGTTTCTTAGGCTCTGGCACAGGTGCTCCAGGTGCTCCAGGATCTGCTCCAGGGTGAGCCGGGCCACTTTGCTCCTGGGGCTGCGCCGGCTGGGGGCAGAGGAGAGGTGCCCATCAGCGCGTGCTCCGCTCCTCCTGCCCAACCCTTCGTGTCCCCCTAAAGCCAGGACCCCCACTTGTGGGGGGGGCACCGAGTGCCACGGCCCCACAGCAGCACTCCCAGACCCCCTGCTCTCCCCTCCTCTCCCACAGCCCACGGTGGGGAGATCCAGCCGCCTCCTCCAGCACCCAGAGCTCTGCCCATGCAGCGTGGCCGGGAACAAGCCCTCTGCCCCTTCCCTCCAAAGGCAGGAGAGCAGGAACCTTGCCCTGGGCAGCTGGGATTTAACCCCCGCGGGCTGCAGCTTGGCCCAGCTGCCTCCTTTAAATCCCCCGGCACTGATCGACCCTGACCCTGTGCACACAGCAGCGTCACAGCAGAGATTCAAGAGCCATGGCTGGAAAACTCTTTGCACCAAGAGACGCTCTGGAAGCACCCAGCAGTGCCCAAGCAGGCACAGCGGGGCTGAGCCAGGGGCCTGAGTGCCTGGAGCTGCAGCAGAAGAGCACCAAGGCTCGGCCCTGCTCCCACAGGCGGCTGGAAGCGCTTCTCTCCGCAGCTTGCCTACAAAAGGGTCCTGCTGGCTGCACAGGCGAGATCCAAGAGCAGCTGCCCACGCAGCTCTGGAGCAGGGATGCTCGCTCGGGGCTCTGCCTGGGCCTCAGCGAGCGGGGGGGCTGCGTCTCCTTGAGGAGACGACGCTGCACCCAGCAGGAGGGGCTGGCACGCTGGCCTTGCCCCCACGGCACGTGGCATCTCGGCACGCAACGGGCACAAGGCAGAGTCCCTCTCGCTTCCCGCTGGCAGGGTGGCCCCACGGGAAGCGGTGGCAGAGGCTGTGCCTGCCCCGGCCCCTCACCTGAGAGGTTTCATGTTGCTCCTCAGCAGCAGAGCCTTGATGTGCCTGGCCAGGAGCTCCTCGTGCCTGAAGCACCAGTGCCGCAGGATGCTGGTGCTGAACCGCTCATCGGGGTGGCAGGGCCGGCTCAGCACCATCCTCACCATCCTCATGCTGGGCCTGCCAGGAGGAAGGAGTTGGCAAACGGTGCTCCCCAAGCCCAGGCCCGGCAGGGAGCTGCTGCCTTTGGGGAGGGCCCAACCGCTGGGGTCACACGTGCCCACCCGGCCCTGTCCCCAGGGGCTCCGCCATGACGGCATTTGCACCCGGAGCGAGCTGGGGAGCACCAGCAACCACCGCTTTGCCCACCCCTCACGCTTCAAGCAGCCCGAGCTGCAGCTGCTGGCACCCCCTGGTCCCCACCACGCTGGGGGCGCTCAAGAAAGCCACAAGCCCGTGCCCACAGCACCCGCAGAGCATCGCGCTGCCCTCTGCCCTGCGGCACTTACTTTTCGTTCTTCAGCTGCAGCAGCAGGCGGGACAACACCTCGGGGTGCTCTGCAAGGGAAAGCACTTCAGCACCGGAGCTCAGGGCCACCACGGCCCAGCGTCGCCCCTCTGCTGCGAAGGGACAGCCCACCTTTGGATTTGAGGTGCTTCAGAACCGCGATGATGGTCTCCAGGGGCAAGCTGTGTGCCAGGAAGAGCTGCCAGGTGTTGTACTGCTCAGAGGTGTCCCAGTCCAGGCTTTGAACTAGGGGGAAGCACACGAGAGAATCAGGGAATCATGAAGGATGGAAAAGCCCTCTCAGCTCATCCAGTCCAACCCCACCGTGCTGACTGAAGCCTGTCTCCAAAGTGCCATGGACACACAGTTTTTGACCCCCTGCAGGGATGGGGACTCCCACACTGCCCTGGGCTGAAAACCCTTTCCATGAAGGAATTTTTCCTGATAGCCAATCTAAACCTCACCAGTCTCTTCCCATGCAGCCGCTAAGGGGACCGTGGTCCTGCAAAAGGTCTGGGCCTTTTTGCTCTTGGGGTGTCAGAGTCATCAGAAAACAGGGAAATCCCAACTCCAGCCTTTCTGTGCACACTTTTGCCACCACCTCCCAGCTGCCCTCACCCCTGCGGCGCTGGCAGAGGAGGGCACAGCATCCCCACAAAGACAGCCGGGGAAGAGCCGACTGCGCAGCGCTCGCTGGGCAAGTTCACATCCCTGGGGCCGCAGCAGCTGGGACCACGTGGAGAGGCTGCAGAGCTGGGGGACCCTGGGGGACTCTCCTCCTCCTTGTTTTCTCTTTGCTGGGCAGGATGTGCACAGCCCTGCATTACATTTTGCCTGGCACCGTGCAGAGCCAAGCCATGGCCCAGCCAGCCCAGTAAAGCCCATCCAACCTGCCCTTCAACGCTTCCAGGGAGAAGGCATCCACAGCTTCTCTGGGCAACCTGGGCCAGGGCCATCCCACCCTCTACATGAAGAATTTCTTCCCAACGTTTAATCTAAGTACTGGGAGGCTGCGCTAAGGTCTCCCCAGAGCCTTCTCTTCTCCAGGCTCAACCACCCCAACTCTCTCAGCCCGTGCTCATAGCAGAGGTGCTCCAGCCCTCTGCTGGAGGCTTGGGGATGCCCAGGAATGGCTCTGCTTTATCGGGTCCCAGAGATGTGTTGGTGCCTGCAGGAGCTCTACTCACTCATGATGTTCAGCACCGAGTCCCACCGAAACATGAAGACCTTCCCCATCATCACGTGGCACAGCAGCTCCTGCAACTGGGTGGCAGAGAAAACAAGATGAGCAGAATGCTGGAGGTTTGCAGGCAGTGGCGAGGGCTCGGCAGCCTGCTGGGAAAGCTCCAACAAGCCCAGCCCTCTCTGCTTGGGGCACTGCACTGCTCCTGCTCTGCAGGACGGGGGCTGACACTACCCAGACCCGTGGGGCTTCCTGCCCTGACTCACCCCCTTCATCCCGGGCAAGCGGAGACAGGGAGATGGGCTGCATGGGGAGCCAGCTCGGGCTGCACCACAGCAGGGAGGACAGCTGGGGAGCAGCGTTTCCCTGCTCCTGCACCAACAGGCTCAGCCACAGAGCAAGCTCTGCATCTCCTCTGCCTTCCTCCCCGCTCCTCGGGGTGCAGCCGGCTCGGCGCAGGGTGCAGGAGACACGCGGACACAGCCCAGGGGCAGGGGGAGCTGCAGAGGGGCAGAATCCCCTCCCTCGCCCTGCCGCTCCCACGGCTTTGGAGGCAGCCCAGGACACGGCTGCTTTCACCTGGGGCCAAGAAGGACTAAACAAGCTGAGCCCTGCCCTGCAGCCCCCAGGGATTGCCCATTCCACGGTTAAAGCTCCCCTCCGCGGAGCGCAGGAGACAAGTGCTGGTGCTTCAGGAAGGTGGGGCTGCCTCCCACCGCAGGCACCGCTCCCCTCCTCACCTGGAAGGGGTCGATGGCAGCTACGATCATGTGCAGGAGCTTGCCGCTTCCCAGGCTCTCCTCTGGGAACTGCAAGAGGACAAAAGCAAGGCAGGGCTCAGGGAAGGCCACGAGGGAGAGGCCAGGCCAAAGCTCCTGTCCCCACAGGATAAACTCCTCCTGGGCTCAGGCTCCCACACACGCAGCGGGCAGCATCGCCCGGCCTCACCCGGCTGGAGCAGAACCAGCACCGCTTCCTAAAGGAGACCAGGAGCAGTGGCACAAGGAGCCCCGGCAGCACGGCACGGCTGACAGGCTGCTTTCTCTTCAGCCCCTGCTCCAGCCAGCCAAGGGCTGCAGGGCAGCGCCCCGGCAGGCGGCTGCGAGTGCCCAGCACAGCCCTGGGAGGCAGCTGACACCGCCCCTGGGCACCGGGCAAGGCTGCTGCCACTGCGGCTGCCACAGGGCAGCCCGAGGCCTGACAAGGCCCCACTTTGCCCTATCCTGGCCGGCTCAGCTCGCCCTCCCAGGGCCTCACGCCTTACGCAGCGCTGCAAGGGCACCAGAGAAATGCACCCACGGGGCACAAGGGCAGGAAAAGCGGCGGCAGCAAGCGATGGCTGCGCTCTCTGCATCTGGCTGCCCAGACACGCTGCTGCAGCTGGGCTCTCCCCAGAGCCTTCTCTTCTCCAGCCTCAGCAACCCCAACTCTCCCAGCCTGTCCTCGTACACGAGGTGCTCCAGCCCTCGGATCATCATCTCCGTGGCCTCCTCTGGACTTGCTCCATCAGATCCAGGTCCTTCCTGTGCGGAGGACTCCAGAACGGAATGCAAGACAGAACTGTTGCAAGGCTTTGTGGCTTCTCTGCTGCAGTGCCAGAGGCCTGGAGCTCAGGATCAAACCACCCCAGCCCTGAGCCTGCCCGCAGGAACGGGCAGTGGGGCTGAACTGGCTCTCTGGGGGCTGGCAGGGGCCTTACCTCCGTGTAAATGCAGGGGGTGAGGTAGCCGAGCAGGCGTTTGTCGAGCTCCTGGCAGGCCTTCATGTCCCTCAGCAGGCACGCCAGCAGGTTCCCCCGCTGCGTGGCCTGGGCAAAGGACTCATAAAGCTTCCTCATTCCTGCTGCAGGTTTGCTAGAAGGAAGCACAGAACCCTTTGGTTGGAAAAAAGCTTGGAGATCATCGAGTCCAACCGGCCCTGGCCACAACTAAACCAGCCCTGAGCACCTCATCCACACGGCCTTTAAATCCCTCCAGGGATGGGGACTCGACCACCGCCCTGGGCAACCCCTGCCACGGCTTGAGAACCCTTTCTGGGAAGAAAGGCTTCCTGATGTCTAAGCTGACTCTTCGTGGGCACGACCCGAGGCCCTTTCCTCTCAGCCCAGCCCTTGTCACCAGGGAGCAGAGCCCAGCACCCCCCTCACCGCCACCTCCTGCCAGGCACTCGCAGACAGTGAGGAGGTCTCCCCTCAGCCTCCCCTTCTCCGGGTTCAACAGCCCCCCTTCCCCCCAGCTGCTCCTCCCCAGAGCTGTTCCCCAGCCCCTCCCCAGCTCCGTTGCCCAAGGCCAGGCGTGCCCGGCTGAGAGAGGAGCCCGCCAGCCCCGCGCCGCAGCGAGGCCGGACGACACCGCGCTGCTCCTTGGAGGCAGCGGGAGCCAAGGCCAAGCTCGGATGCTTCCCTGCAGTCCCCGCTGCCCCACCTGGCTCTTAAATACAGCAGCAGGTGGCAGGCGATCTTGGGCTGCTTCCAGTAGAGCTCAGCCAGGAGATCCAGCAGCAGGTAGAAGCCCAGCTCCTCCTCCATCTGGCAGAGGTTCCTGGGGGAGAACAGCACACGGAGACAGCGATGGCACAGGGCATTCCATGCCTGAGCTGCTCTGCTAACGCCCAGGAGCTGCAGCTCAACGGGAATCCAGGTGCTCCTGGCCACTCGCTCTGGGGAGCGGCCACAGGGGCTGCAGAGGACGCTGGGATGGGGCAGCAACAAAGGCACCAGGAGCCAGCAAACTCCAGCTGCCCAGGGATCCCGGGCTGCCACAAATGGCCAAAGGAGCTCTCATTTGCCTGCATTTTGAGGCTTTCCACTCAACAAAGAGCAACCCTGGCCGAAGGACGCTGGCAGAATCAGACCCACAGGGTTCACCCCCCAAACAAACAGCCCTGACTGCATTATTCAGCAATTCCAGAGCAGACTCACCTAAAGATTACGTACAGAGGCTTCCCCAGAGACTGCTTCACTGCCCTGCGGGACAAACGCAACCGTCAGAGCTCCGTGTGCACCCAACCCTGGGTTTCCTCAGCAGTGGCAGGGAACAAGCCCTGCACCTTGCTCACTGTGCTCATGGAACAGTTTGGCTTGGAAGGGGCATCAAACCCACCCAGTTCCACCCCCTGCCATGGGCAGGATCCCCTCTCTCTCCCTGCTGGTCCCACTGCTTTGGATGCAGCCCAGGACACGGGTGGTTGCTGGGCTGGGAGTGCACGAGTTTCTCAGGCCATCAAGGAAAGGATGAGACACACACACACAAAAACCAGATCCTTACTCCTCTGTGATTTCTTCTGGCAGAAGCCCACCACTGAAATGAGCCTTGAAGAGCTCCAGGAGGCACGAAGCAAGTGCTGGCAACTGTCTCTGGTCAAAGTCCTCCTGGGAGAGAGAAAGGAAGGAATGAGAGGAGCAAGGACAAGCTCAAGCCCTGCCTGCCCAGCACGGGAACGCTGGGAAGGGACACAGCAGTTACTGCAGCAAGGAATGGAGCCCCAGCTGCTCACGAGCCACTTTGCTGCTGAAGTGCAGCACCAGGAGCTGGGGATCAGCAAGAGGAGCTCTCGGGGCAGAGCCACCCAGGCCAGCAGCTGCCCAGCCCAGGCCACTCCAGCTGCTCTGGGTTTGCAGGTCAGGCAGCGGCGCTGCTCCAGGTGCGTGCAGTTACCTCCACGACTCCAGCCAGGATCTCCTCCATAATCCTACATTGAGCTTCCGGAGCTCTGGAGTGGAGAAACAAGAGGAAATCCAAGTTACAGAGCAAGATACGGAGAGCAAGGACAAGGGGGCTTTGTGCTGAGCTGGCTCCTCTCGGGAATCCCCCCGGGAGCTGAGCAGCAGCACCCACTGCCAGAAGTGCCCCAGGTTGTCTGCAGCCAGGGAAACAAATTCCATGGCTAAAAGCACAAGGTTCAAGGCACTTAAAGCCATAAATCATGTTCCATCAGACTACCATGCAGAGGTCTGCAAAGCAACATCTTTATTTTTGACCCTGCTTTAGATGGAGTTGATTCCAAGGCTGCTTAGAACCAAGAGTGGAGGTGGGCAAGTCCAGAGAACAGGCAGACACAGGAACAGCTCTGGCTGCAAGGAACGTGTCCCACGTGGGGATGGACAGAAACCCCCAAGGCCTGCACAGCCTCCCCTCGCTGATCAACAGCAGAGAAGGATGGAACTCAGAGCCTGACTCAGAGAAACGCTGTAGCCCTCAGCAAATTGCTGTTGTGTCCCACTCTGAGCCTGCTCCAAGGACAAAGTCCAAGCTCTTAACCCAGCACCTTTCAAAACCAGCTGGACATTTCCTGCAAGGGGACCTCTCCGGCTTAAAGGGAGACAACAGCATGAAAAGGTCTTGTGTGTCCTTGCCCTCAAGAGATGAACACAAAATGCAACTCAAGCCAGCGATACCAACCTCTCCTTCTGCAGCTGCAGGACCTTCTCCCTCAGCGGCTCGCCCAGCTGCCCCAGGAATGGTGTGAGAGCAGCAGGGAGCCCGAGCTCTCTCCTCCCTGCAGCAAAGGAAGCAGCAATGGGATGCTCTGTTTGCCCAAGCAGCTACACCTAAGAAGGCTTCTCTCCACTGCAGGGGGAACCCTCCCGCAGGGCAGCAATCCCAGCAGAGTCCCAGCAGCACGGCCAGGAACAGCCAGAGTTGTCTCCAGCTCCAGAGAGCAAGCAGAGAGGATTCTGGCCTCGTGCAGGCTTGGCACAACCAGGCCTTGGAGAGGGAGTGTGGCTGAGCAATTAAAGGCCTGAGCCTCATTAGCAGCTGCCCGAGAACAGAGACCCCCTGAGCCCAAAGCAACCAGCGGGCACAGCCTCAGGGATTCCCAACCAGGCAGCAGAGCGGGGCTTGGCACGAGTCAGACACCCGGAGAGGACCCACGGCTGGAGAAAGCGCTCCCTTTGGAGGCTCTGAGCTCCAGGGAAGAAAGCAGGGCAGGAGATGGAGCCTGGCAGCCTTCCCCTGGGAGCACAGATCCGTCCGGCATCTCCCGAGCCTGCCTCTCAGGGACTGGGAAGCAGCAGGGACCTCAAGAGCATCTCTTGCAGAAGGAAACTGCGCTGTCAAGAAGGGGGATCTGCCTTGAGCGCCGCAGCTCGTGGCAAAGGGTTTGGAGGGCACCGTGCTTACGGGAGGGCGCTCCGAAATCCTCCATCCCGAAGGGAAGGCGCCCCCCAGAGCGCAGGGAAACACCGTGCGGGGCAGAGCCGAGGGGCAGCGCTTCAGGCTGCGAGAAGGCAGGAGGAGCACCAAGAGCACCGCACTCCTCAGCGGGGCTGCTCCGGGGGCTCCGCTCTGTGAGCACTGCCTCGGCGTTGCCACGGCAACCGCGTTCCTCTGGGGACCTGGGCATCTCCCTCGGCACGGGGGGGGGGTTCCTCGGGAAAACTCCAGCTGGGTAAGGGCACACCCGGGGACTCCGTGTCACCACCCCTGCCCCGGGCAGCCCTAAACTAATGACATGGAATAGAGAAAGAAAGAGAAGGTTTGCTTCAGCCAGAGTGGGACAGTTGGAATCAGCAGGCGGTCGGCAAGAAAGAAAGTTTCCAAATACCCAGTTCAGGGAAGAGGAGAAAGGGCTTTACCCGGCCCTGTGAAGGATGGGCTGTAGCAAGGTGTAAATCAAGAAGGAGATAGGGAGGCGCTGGATGGAGGAAGGAATTCAGCAAAGCTGTCAGTTAGCAATGTGTAGATAAGGGTCTCCTTTCCTTTGAGGGGGGGAGGTCTCCATAAAGAGATCCCAACCAGCCATAAAGAGGAGCAGCCAGAGACCTCCTCTCCTTGGAGTCCCGCTCTGACCCTGTCTGAGAGATGGGAAAAAGCCCGGCCCTGGGAAAGGAGAGGCTTAAAGGCTGTAGCTCACTCAATAGCTCAGCTCCAGGTGCAAGGCCATTCCTCAGGCACAAGATCCCATCAACTGCAACCCAATCCCATTGTCTGCAAGATCCATCCCTGCAGCAAGAAACCAGTTTTGATCCCAGAACTGCTCAACATTCCAAGAAGAGCTCAACCTTCCAGCCAAAGGTGACCTTCACCCTCAAAGAGCCCAGCAGGAGATCACCAGGTGGCAGGGAGCAGGGAGAAGGAATTCCTGGAGCTCCCTGGACTGACCCGGCCTAGTCTTGGCAATCTACTGAATGTCCCTGTGTGTGTGTAATAAATAGGTGCTTGTTTGAGCCCTGGCTGTGCCCAGGTTGGAGGAGGGATCCCCTCTGCCCCCAGCACCGCATTAAACACACCGGCTTTAGAACTCTGCGGAGCTGCAGAGGCTGTTTCCGCGCGTCACCTGGGAAAGCAGCTCCCGCCGCAGCCTCCCGCCCCGCTCCGGCCTTCAATGGGAGGCCAGGGCCAACGGCACAGCTCTGGGAACGTCTCCCTCACCATGGCACGGAGCTCTTGGGCCAGCTCGGGGCTCTCAAAGAGAGGGGCCAGATGGCTGTGTTGGGGGGAGGAAGGGAGAGGGATCAGAAAGAGCCGGGGTGCGGGGCCCTGCGGCGCAGCTTCACCTTGGGGGACGTGCAAGGAGATCCCCTATGGCTTATGGACCCCACGCTACGAGGTCCCACCTTCCTTGGTTCCCTCCCTTTGCCCCCAGTGGCACCTGTGTCGCCAGAAGGCGGGTGGGAAGGGGAGAAGAGGTCTTACACCTCCTGGCTGGGGGATTTGGTTGGCGCAGGAGCTGCCTGCAGGCTGCAGCACCGTAAGCGAGGCTGCTCCATCCAGCTGGGGCACCGCAATGGGCTGGGGACATTGCTAATCACCTGAAGGGCAGTGGCTGCAGCTTTCTAAAGCCACCCATTCCCTTGGTTCAAGGAACAGCTCTCAGAACGAGCAACAGCAAGGTGAAGACACAACTATGGCGTCTTCCATGGCTCACACACAACACAAACACCCTCTGCAGCTCTTACAGGGTCTGGCGGTCATAGAATCATGGAATGGTTTGGCTTGGAAGAGACCTCAAAGCCCTCCCAGTTCCAAACCCCTGCCATGGGAAGAGACACTTCCCAGTAGATCAGGGAGCTGAAAGCCCCATCCAGTCTGGGCTCCAATACCTCTAGGGATGGGGAAGCCACCACTTCTTTGGGCAACCTGGGCCAGGGCCTCCCCACCTTCACACCAAAACATTTCTTCCCAACATCTCATCTCAATCTCTCCTCTTTCAGCTCAAAGTCATTCCCCCTCATCCTATCCCTGCACTCCCTGATCAAAAGCCCCTCCCCAGCTTTCCTGGAGCCCCTGCAGTCCTGGGAGGCTGCTCTAAACTCTCCCCAGAGCCTTTTATTCTCCAGCCCAAAAAACCCCAACTCTCTCAGCCTGTCCTCCTACGGAAGTGGCTCCAGCCCTTGGATCTCCTCCGTGGCCTCCTCTGAAGTTGCTCCAACAGATCCATGGTCCTTCCTCTGCTGCAAGTCCACCACCCAGTCCCACCATGCCTGTGTGAGGCCAGGCTGGCCTCCAACGAGAAGGCATCTCATTGGGGTTGGAGGTGACAGAGCTGCCTGTTGCCATCGCTTTGCAATCCCTGCTGCACATCAGTCCCAGCCCACGAGGAGCCGGCTATTCCAGCCCCTCCACAAGCCTTGGTGGCTGCCTTTGAGTGCAGAGCTGAAAACCCCTCGGATACCTTTGCACCCCTCTTAAATGGGGAGGGCAGGAGGGGTGGCTGTAGCCTCAAACACTCACCCAAGGTTCAATCTGAGATGCTGGAGCCGAGGTTCTGCCCTCAGGGTCCTGCTCACCTCATCTCCGATGCGGTTTTTAGCAGGGCTGATGGCAGAGTTGAGGGTGTTCATCCAGGACTCTTTCTCTTCTGGACTCACGGCCAGGAAGATCACGTTTGGTGCCTACAAAAGAGGGAATTCAGATCAGTGCCAGGGGCTGAACTCCCACAGAGATACTTTCACACGGTCGCTGCCCACACAAAATCTGCACGGCCCTTACAGAGCTGATCCTGCCCCGCGCTGCCCTGGTGCCCTTTTCACCTTTCCTGCTCTTACACAACCCCCCTTTTACACCCCCTCGAGGGATGGGGACTCCATCCCCCTCCCCGGGCAACCTCTGCCAGGCCTGAGAACGCTTCCCATAAAGAAATTTTTCCTGATGTCCAATCTGAACCTCCCCTGGTGCAACTTGAGGCCATTTCCTCTCGTCCCATCTCCTGTCACTGGGCAGAAGAGACCAACACTGGCTCTGCTACAACCTCCTTTCAGGCACTTGGGGACAGTGGTGAGGCCTCCCCTCAGCCTCCTCTTCTCCAGGCTAAACAACCCCAGGGCCCTCAGCCGCCCCTCAGAAGACTTGTTCTCCAGCCCCTTCCCCAGCCTCGTTGCCTTCATTGCCCTTCACATCCCTCCCTCTGGCAATAAATGAACGTGAGCAGCTTTAGCGCTGCCGCCACAGGCCTTGGGATGTCTGGAATGTGCCCTGGAGCCTCCGCTGCCTTGGCTGGTCCTGGGCCACTCTTGGAGCCTCCCATCTTAGGGCACAATCCCAGGGATGGAGCTGTGAGCTGGGCAGCGTGGGACCTGCTCTTGAGGGGACAACTTCTGCTTCACCAAGAGGGGGGGGCAGTAAAGCTGCTTCATCCTTGCTCCCTCCGTCTCCCAAAGTCAGGAGGCTCCAAATTCAAGGGATCCAGCGCTGAGGAACCCAGGAGCCCTTCTCCCAGCAGAAGCACTGTCTCCCCCCATCTCTCCCAGTCGCTGACGTCGCAAACGGGTGTTCACACCTTTCCAAGCACGAGACACAAGCTCCTGGCTCTCCAGGTGACCACGGGCTGGAGAGCAGAGCTTACCATGTTTCCCAGATGCCTGGAGTGGCCGAGGGCGAATTTGCTGTGGCTCTTTTTGCTTCTGCTTTTGCACTTCCTGCATTTCTCATCATCGCTCAGGTCAAACGCCTCCTGTAGGGTTTTCTCATCTTTCACCTGCAAAATAAACCCCATTAAAAATAAAATTGAAGCCTTGAGGATGTCGGAGAGAGGGGGTGACACAGGGACTTGGCTGGAGCTGCTGCTGGCACAAGGGCTTGGGAAGTCCCATGGGCAGGAACACCCTCCACTGGATCAGGGTGCTGAAAGCCTCATCCAGCCTGGCCTTGAACACCTCCAGGGATGAAGCAGCCACGAAGATGGGGAGGGGCACTTGATCAGGGAGTGCAGGGATGGGACAAGGGGAACAGTTTTGAGCTGAAAGAGAGGACAAGGGGAACAGTTTTGAGCTCAAAGAGGGGAGATTGAGGTGAGATCTTAGGGAGAAATGTTTTGCTGTGAGGGTGGGGAGGCCCTGGCCCAGGTTGCCCAGAGCAGTGGTGGCTGCCCCATCCCTGGGGGTGTCCAAGGCCAGGCTGGATGGGGCTTGGAGCCCTCCAATCCTGTGGGAGGTGTCTCTGCCCATGGCAGGGGAGTGAAACTGGGTGGGCTTTGAGGTCTCTTCCCACCCAAACCATTCTATGAAGCCTTCACGAATGAAGAGAGCACTCGGGCACAATCACTCCAGGGGTGGGGCACCACCACAAACAGGTCTGGGGTGGAGGAGAGGCTGTTAGGGGACAGGGGTGCAGGTGGATCCCAAGCCCCCCCAACTCCCTGTCCCCAACCTCTGCTCCCGATCCCGTTCTCACCACCACCAGCAGCAGCGCCCTGGCCCCGCAGGCGGTTCTCGACCCCCTGAGACCCCCCCCCTCACCCCTCCCACTCTGACATCTCCATTCACCAATACCCCGCCCCCATCCTCTCCCCTCCCCTCATCCCGCAGACGGAGCCCCTCCACCCCTGACTCCCTCACCGTCTGCCATCAGCACTGCCCTGGCCCCACAGGCAGATCTCGACCCCTTGAGACCCCTCCCCATCCTTGACCCCCACACACTCTGATCTCCCCAATCCCCGACCCCTCACACCCAATGCCCCCCTCCCCATCTCTGCAGCGCCCTGGCCCCGCAGGCAGATCCCGACCCCCTGAGCACCCCCTCTCCTCATTCCCGACCCCCAAACCCTGACCCGTCCCCCCCGACACCCCCGCACCCCCCATTCTCACCATCCGCCACCAGCAGCGCCCTGGCCCCGCACGCTCGCAGGCGGTGCCCACGGAGGCGGCCCGGGCGCCCAGCGCCGCCGGCTCCACCCGGCCCCGCACGGTGGGGCGGTCCCTTTGTTCAGTTGGCTTGATCAGCAATTTATTCCCAGCTACTTATTACAATGAAGCAAGACAATTCTTAGTTTTATGCTTGGTTAAAAATATACAAAGATTCAAATTACCAAAGTAGCATAACATTAGAATTAAACATATTTGAGCGAACAAGACATTATTTTCTAGGTTTGATTAACAAATACTTCAAGGTTACCTATTACAGGGGGACACCCCGGCGGGACTTCGCGAGCCCCCCGGCTCACCCCCCGCCGCTGAGAGAGGACAGCAACTCACCTGTAATCAGCCCCCAGCCCTCCACAGGACAACAGCAGCCCACCTGTCCGAGCCCTGGCCCCGGGAGGGCAGCAGCCAACCTGTCCCCAGCCCCCCGGACACAGCAGCTCACCTGTCCCCAGCCCCCAGACACAGCAGCTCACCTGTGCCAGCCCCCCCCGGACACAACATCTCGCCTATCCCCAGCCCCCACCCCCCCTCCGACACAACATCTCGCCTGTCCCCAGCCCCCCCCCCCCCCCCGGACACAACAGCTCACCTGTCCCCAGCCCCCCCGGACACAACAGCTCACCTGTCCCCAGCCCCCCCCCGCAGCCTGAGCTGAGGAGAAGGCTGAGCCACCTTCCCGCCGCGCAGCTCCGCCCCTCCTCCCGAGCCAATGGCGTTTTTTAAAATACCAAAGTTTATTCAGCAAGTGCCTATTTTATTCTTCCCACAACAATTATTAATGGTAAAAAATATATGGTCATGTTTATTGTTTCTTAGTGCAAATCACTTTATGCACGTTTTGGAAGCATCCGATGAACACAACAGGTATTTAAGCATATATTACGAGCACTTTAAAGTTACTGTAGTGATATTGCTTGTTTATAAACCCGCCAATGTATGTATTTTTTCATTTTTGTTCAGATCTAGTTTATATAGATGTCTCTCTATTGAGAATGCTGTGCACTGACCGAGTCGCACTAACAGTGCGTTACTGTAGGATTGGTAAACCTACAGATTCTTAAAGTATTTTTCTTACCTGGGGGTATTTATTTCAAAAGAAAACAGCTTGCAAGTAAGACTCCTGAAGTTTCAACATCTCCGATAAAACAAATCAGCAAGCCATGTCAAAGTCAGTTTACACAAAACGAATCAGCAAACCATGCCGAAGTCAGTTTTCCAAACTTAAAAGAATTACGACTTTAACTCTTCACACAATCACAAATCACACAAACAATTACAAATCACAAGGAAACCGAAACCAAAATCGCGATTACATTCCAACCCAAAACCTGAATTATATATCAAATATCAAATTCCAACGCCAAATCTGGATTAGATATCAAATTCCATACTAGGTACCCTTCTAGCCCAACACTGCAGGACTTTCGCCTCCGACTTACAAGCAGGCAACCAAATCAAACCAAAAACAAGAAAGGATGTTTTAATTCTTTAATTCTTCCCAGTGGAACCCTTGCTCCCAAGACACGGTGTGGGGGGTGGAAATGCACATTCCATCACTCCCCCCACACCCCCACCTCGAGAAGTTCCTGGTTGCTGGTTGGAGGGTCCTCGACCCCCCAGATTCGAAATTCTGAAAGCAGGTCCCACCTGGGTCACAAAATGATACTGGAAATGCTGGCAAATAAGCTAAGACTCGTTCTGGAGTTTTAGAAAGCAGCTGCATTATTTCAGCGCTGGGCGGCTGGGGACAGGATATATATCCACCTTACATGGATGTGTATAAATTCTCCCTGCATAATTCTACTACTTTCCAAGGACTAATTTCATTACGAACTTCAACAAAGCCAAGTCTGTCTCCGCTAATTAGAGTTTCGGAGCCAGCTCTCTGTTTGGCCTTGGAATTTTTAGAGAAGTACAAATAAAAACATTTACTGGGTACAGCACTTTTTAAAAAAACATACTGGATCAGAGGAACAGTCTGTGTCTGTCTAACTTAAAAACAGTGCCCCTTAGATATCGCTGGACTGGAGTTAGTTAGAAAACCAATTCTACAGAAAAACAACTCTGCTTAAATCAAAATATTCCAGTCTCTGCAAAAACAACCACTTCTTGTATCAGTATGGCTTTGAATCTGTTGGGTTTTTTTAAGTAAATGTTATAGGTGGTGACCAGACATCTTCTGCTTAAATAGAAGAAAGAAACAAAATACCCAGAAAGCCCAGTATACTCACCACATTTTGCGCTGGTTCTGAACGCGTCTCCTCTCTCTGCTCCTCCGTGTGCTCGTTTGCATCCGAAAGGTGCCATTCCAAGCCCCTGGAGCTGTATTCATCCCTCCGCTCCCGTTCCTCGCAGGTCATTAGCATGCACGATGGGCCATCCCCAGCGGCAGGGGCTGCTCTGCCCTGCCCTGCCCCACCACGGAATGCTCTCGGCGGCAGCTTTTAAAGTGAGGCTCCTCCTGGAAGGATTCTGGCTGGAGGCAGAAAAGCTTGGTGACCGCTTTGGAAGTACTGGGCGATGCCTTCGATTTCCGATAAACGCCTTCAGCGGTGGATGCAGGGGGAGCGCATCCCTGGCAGCAGAAGGGAGGCTTTTCCTCGGCGATGCCCGCAGGGTGAGGGCTCTCCGGGGGGCGCCTGGTTGCCGCCTGACGGAGAAACAGAACCTTTTTCCTTTGCTCTCTGTAAGAGTCACGGGCGTGGATCAACTTCCCGGCAATATTTAGTGAGCTCTCGGTGTTACCGAGCGGGGCGGGGGGGCGGGGGAGGGAGCGGGCGGTGCGGGGGCCGCGGGGGGGCTGCTCCCCCGATCCCCCGGCCCGGGCAGGGTCCCTCTCCATCCGCCCCCCCGCCTCCAGCCGTTCCCAGGCCGAAGTGCCGGCCCTGGACACAGCGGGTGGGGACTGGGAAGCGGGGCTTGGATTCTCTCGGAGGAAGGCACCGCACCCGTGCCCCGAGCGCTCGCGGCGCCGTGCCCGGTCTGGGGGCGAAGCCCCGGGAACCCTCGGCACTGGGGAGAAGCCAAAAACGGCAGCGAAGAGGAGAAGGGGCGAGGGCCGAGCACGTCCCCCGGGCCCGGAGGGGATGGCAGAGCTTTACTGCCAGGAGCGGCTGCGCTGGGACAGCGCTGGGATTGAACATCTTGCGTGGCGAGCGGGAGCAGCTGCGGTTGCGTTGGCAAAGGAGTGCGATGGATCAGCCCGCAGGTACGGCCGGGGCTGCGGCGGTGTTAAACACCCCCTGCTCCAGCGTTAGTGCGGGGCACAGAGCGGGGAGGGTGCGGGGGCACCGGGGAGGGGGAAGGGGACACCGGGATGGGGCTGCCGGGAGGCTCCGGGGAACCCCGGGCCGAGAGGTCCCGCAGCCTCAGCCCCCCACGTGCTGAGCGTGTCCTCACCCGCACCACGGTCCCGCACGATGCGGTGTGTGTGTGCGTGTGTGCACTCGTGTGTGTGTGTGTGCGTGCGTGTCTGCGCGTGTGCTCGTTCGCGTGTCTTTGTGCGCACCCGTGTCCGTGCCCGCGTGTCCCTGCCCCAGGTTGCTGATGATGATCTGCAGAGAAAGAGAGAAGAAAAAAGATCTTCACATGTTTTATTACTTTGCCTGAGTCGAGCACTCTTTGACATCCGAATGCTGAATTCTCAAAATATGAAGACTATAAAAGGCATTCTGAACATTGATTTTTTTTCTTTCACAATTCCCCGGATTTATCTTGTAATTAAGGATTTTTTGTATTTTTATTGTGGATTTTTGTCCCTAGAAAGTTTATAACCCAAACCCATATTAATACAGATTATAGAAATGAAAAGATGCTTTCTTGCTGAGGAAAGCAGTTAATGCTGAGTGCCGCTGAACTCTAAGGAAAAGCTTATCTTTTCTGAGCTTGGATTTTTGCAGTTCCTCTTGTAGGAATTGGAATTTCCATTTGAATGCAGCGTACAGAGAAGAAGCTACTTCAGCCACAATTGTGGTGGCTCGTGATAAAAAAAAAATTCAAAAGGATTGGTGTTTGAGGAAAAAAATCTGTGTGTTTTATCCCCTGCATATTACGTATTACCAAAATTTAATTTATTGCTGAAGGCAGTGTTAGCAGAGAGACGAGCACATAAGCACCCGGGGGAGGTTATATGTGGTGCTTTATTTCGAGGCCCTGGGAACCAGGGGTTCGCACCCAAATCTGGTTCCAAAACCGTTACAACGCGACTGCATTTTATTCTTTACATGTTACATAACCGAATTTATATTCAACAGGTTACAGCTAATACATATGCATATATGGATTACTTCGTCGGCTAATTATTATTACTTTGGCGCCAGCGTCTTCTGTTTTTCTCAGTTAACTCCGGTGTGCAAGGTCTTCTTATCTCAACCGCAGGCCCAGTCTCTTTATCTCTACTGCAGGTGCAGACTTGGCTTGGATAAGTTTCGGGTACTTCACAGAGTTCTCATGAGAGAAGAAAGTCTAAATAACCGCTACTTCTAATAATCACTAACACACTTAAAGTAACAGGATTTAAAACCACTATAAAACACACATTTAAACCCACTATTCTTAAAACTATTATAATCACTATTTCTACCTAAATAATATCAGATTTATAAAATCTCATCAGACTAATAAAATCTCACACTTTTCCAACAGGGGGACCTGATGTAGATTGTATTCTTCTGTTCTTCTTGCTTCCTCTTTATTTTTTTTTCCCTTGGAAATCCAGGTGTAGTAGGATACATTGGAATAATATTTCCTAATATCAGTTTAAATGCTGTGAATCTGTTTTGCATAATCCAATTAAAGTCAGGATTTTTGAATACAGTGCTGGTTGTTTTTGTTTTTGTTTGTTTGTTTAATGTGCCTACGTCGTATAAAAGGATGAGGGTCATTCTCAGTAGTGCAATATCTCATTCTTGACAAACTTTCTGAACAGTTTGCCAGTGGAATTATTAGCAGGTCAAGAGCAGTGGTAAAACCCAGGAAGCAAGCTCACTGTGCAGCTCAAGGTGTTGGTGCTTTCCACATGTGGTACAGAATTCTCCCTCCACTGATAACTTAGTTAAGGTTTTTCCCCAAAGTTCTTCTGCCCGCTCTGAAATCCTTTCATCAAATGGATCGAACCTAAAGCAGGTTGTAGGGAGGTGGGTGCTGATCCCTTCTCCTGAGGAACAAGGGATAGGATCAGAGGAAATGACCTCAAGTTGTGTCAGGGGAGGTTTGATTGGGTATTAGGAAAACTGTATTTACTGAAAGAGTGGAGAAGCCCTGGCAGCGGCTGCCCAGGGCAGTGGTGGAGTCACCATCCCCGGAGGGATGAAACACCACGTAGATGTGGCACTTCAGGACATGGTTTAGCAGGCTCGGTGGTGCTGGGCTGACAGTTGGATTAATGGTCTTAGAAGTCTTTTCCAACCTCAGTGATTCTATAATTCTGTGTTAGCCCTTGGATTTAGATATTGAGCAACCTGTAAGTAGTGCTCAAGCTGAGTGAGAGCTTTACAGGGTTCCTAATGCTCTGTTTGAATTTGAGGGTGATTTTTTTTCTTTAGATTTTGCAAGCATTTTCTATAATGATGTTCCTGTAGTGCCATGAATCAGCAAAGTACTTTTGTGCAGGCTTAAATTGAAGTGTGGAGTTGTCTCGCTGTGCAAATGTTGGAGTCCGTGAGACTATTTTACAATTAAGTATCCGTATAAGTGCTTTTGTCTAAAAGTAGGTTGCTTCATAACAGCTTTGGGCTGAATCTGGGGAGGAAGGGGTTATTTTTTTCAGACTTTGAAAATAGGTATAGAATTCTCTCTGGATGCCATGATGATAAAACATAGCAGCAATACCAGAGGGCAGGATGTTCACGGGGTAGAGTGTGAACTTTCTGCCTCATGAGATGTCGCCTAAGCTGCTTTATATTTATTTTTAAATAGAGAATAAGACTATTATGGTTTTCATATTGCGCAGAGGATGGTGTCAAGGAAAACGTCAGGAAAAGTTACTGCTTAAGTGACCCCTGTAGTGGAAGCACGTGAGTCGATTTGTCATCTTGTTTTAGTGAGTGCCAGATTACAAATCCGTTTTACTTCCGTCCAGTACAAGTTTGTGTCGTTTAGTTGAAGTCAGTGCTTCTCAGTGGGAGGGTCCTTAGCCAGATGTGTGCAAGTCACTTATATTTTCTATTTGTGGTCAGTGTCAGCATTTCCAGGGAACACTGAGAGCTGTGGTTTTTTTCCTCTACATATTAAGCAATTCACTGTACAGATTTACTGTGCAATGTACTTTACAAGATTATCTGGTTTTTAATTCTCATGGCACCTTGGTGAAATAGTGATCTTTTATCTCCTAGGTCTGGCTCTTTTCCAGACCACTGTTATTGGTTTTTTTCTTTCAGATTTCCTTTAAAAATAGACTGCTTCTCACAGGCGCAGGTATTCCCCACCTGCAGCAAACCCGTAAACAAGTAGTGGAGAGAAGAAATCACTGGAAACATAGGAAAGAGGAATGTGTATCAAGCTGCTGGTGCTGCCAGATTTGTGGTTGCACCACTGCTTCCTCTTCTTGCAATGTTGAATTTGACTGTCTTCCAGCTGTGCCTTTTTGCAGGTGTAAAGCACTGACCACGTTGTTAAGCAGGAAGCAATGAGACCGGACACACGTGGTGCGAGCTGGGAAGCAGCATCGTTTGCCTGAGGTGGTACAGATACTTGGGGTCAGGTGCAGAATCAGTGCAGGTGTTTTCTGACCAGAAGATGATACTTGTGAGGGGCTTCAGCGTGACGTGTGGTGACATCCACAGGCTGTTGTGTTTTTCTGCTGCAGTTCTTGATCTTTATCGTTATGATTTAATCTTTGTTAGTAGTAGGAACTGAGACTCACGCTTGCGTGTGAACGCGGTTCAGATCCTTACTGAAAATCACGTAATTGTTTCTCTAAACTGGGCTCAGAAGGTTCCTGTTTGAAGTCCTGAATTGATATCAAGGGGGCAGGGAGTTCCATTTGTTTATTGTTGGTGCTGAATGTCTCTGTAAAGCGTTCACAAAGCAAACTTTACAGTGTTTGGGGAAAAAAATGCCTATGTTGCCATCTTTACTCCAAGCATGTCAGTGACTGTTTATTGCTTTTTAAATTTGGTTTCACTGTGGCGCAGTGAGCTGTTCAATGAGCGCAGTGGTTTCATTTACATGAGGGTAGAATTGTTGTTAATGCACAGTTTCATACTGGAAATTACGTGCGTAATACTGTGTCTTGTGGGATCCTGTATCACAAAATTTGCATAGTTATAGTGCTGGTGACATCGTATCTCATGCAACGAACCTTGGGACCTGATGCAGTGTCAGTAAAAGTGTCTCGTGTGTGCTTCAAACAGTTTTATTAGCAACATATGGGGTATGAAGAGGGGAGTTTTGAGTGTAAGGGTGCTGGACTATCTTCTTCACCCTGTGATCACAGCAGTCCTCTTCCATGGCATTATTTGTTGCTGCTCTGGGATTGCTGAAAAGTAACTACTAATATGGTGACAGAAAGGATCAGAATAAATTATAATGATTGACTTTACAAGAAATTTCTTGGCAAAAGGCTTAATATCCTAAGCTTGAATGTCATTTCGGGTTCACCTTTGGAGCTAAGCCACATATAGGAAAATCTTAGGGTTTTCAGGCAACTTATCCTCCTGTATTGGATGCTTTTGTGATGTGACAGATACGAGGCATAACTTCTTTTGGCTGCATGTTAGTTTTTAACCTTAAAGTAGGGGATGAATTGGTTTAATTGGTATTAGGATATTGAGCTCCAGATCCCCAAATGGAACACGTTAGCATTAGTCAACTTTCAATAAAGAATTTATCATTGAAACGTTGAGGCATTAAAATGGAGCAAAAAAAATCCCCTGGAAGATGGTACCACTGAGCTGTGTTCAGTTGTACTTTTAAATATCATGTTACATTTTTTAAAAATCATTTCTACGTGTCAAAAAGAATGTAAGTTTTGTGGTTTTCAAATAGATCTAATTATTTTCCGAACACTTCAACACAGCTGGGGCAATAGGCTGGTTCAGTTCTGTCAAATGCAGCCCTGCTGCAACACCTTATTTTTCTATTTAAAACAATATATATATATATTTGCCATTTAAAGGAGGTGCTGCTGGAAGCCTCATAGTTTGCCAGTTTTGTTAAAACTGAAACATTTCTACCCACATTTCTTTTTGCAGCAAGGGTGTTACAAGAATAACACAGGAAATTATTTGTGATATTTCAACAAAATAATTTTCCGACTAATATTATTGAATTTAGGGAAGTTGATGTTGTATAATCTTGTTTACCTTCAGGCAGAAATAAGGGAAATTTACAAGTGCTACGGTTTACGTGTGCAAAATATAAATTGCTCAAAGATAGCTGATGCCTTGAGGGGCTTGAACAGCAGTTGTGCTTCTCACAGTTCTGCAAGAAAATGCTATTTCACAACTGTGAGACGTGTGATGTTTCACGTTGTTGCTCTTCTTTAGCTGCTGCTTGTTCTTTAGCATTTCTGTACTCACCTCAGGTGCCTGCCTGCAGATCTTATCTGCTCTGACAAAGAGTGCACAGGCAAAATTGCTCTAATAGAAGTTAGCAGAACAGTTGGGGGTCTTTTTTTTGTGTCTGACCTTGACGAAATTGTAGTCTTTCATTGATCTATCCTAGTTTCTTAGGCAGTGCGTTCCTTCTGTGTGTAAATAATGCTGTTAACGGCGACGGTGCTTGGACCTGTCATTTCTTACCCCTTGACGTTAATTACTAGAAACGTGGGGGTTTCTTTTTTACGTTAACCGGTTTCATATGAAGTCTGTCTCTCTTTACTGAGGGTATTGCTGTGAGGTGGAGATAATGTCAGTAAAGGAAGAGCAGAGCAGTTGAGCCTTTGATCATGTGAAAACATAAGCATGTGTTGAACTTTCCAGTCGAGCCTCCCCGCCGGCCGTGCGGTGTTCAGTGTGAAAACGGGGCTTCGGGTTTTGTTCTGCATTTTTGATGGGGATTGCAATGTATTTTTGTTGTTCAATCCCATTGAACGTTGTTCCATTGCTCAACCTGTTGTGTTTCAGGAGAAAGAGTTCCAAGGTTCTGCCCCTGTGCTGCAGAAGGAGGTGACCGGAAAACCTGCTGCCCCGAGCCCGCTGCTGTGTGGGCCCCGTGTTCCTCCAGAGATGCCACTGGGGGGAAGAGGTGGCGGTGAGTTTGGTCTTAGGAAAGTCCAGCTGGGTGCTGGGGAAGGGTCCCAGGCCTCGCTGAGCTGGGGGTGGGAGTGTGCTCCCAGCAGCTCCTCTCCGGCCCCGCAGTCCCACTGCCGTGCAGACGGGAGCTGTTGCTTCGTTCTCTGCTCTCTGATGGCTCTTGGCATGTTTTGTCTGAGCAGAAGGCTGAAGGATAAGAGAGGAAGGCCCCAAAGGACCAATTCAGTATCTTCCCATCTTACATGGCCCACGTGCCCTTGAGACCTGAGGATGGGGGAGGAGTTCAGCCCTGCTGTGTAGCTTCCCTCTGGTGTTACCTGCCCTTACTCTCCTCACATGCTTCTATTTACAGAGGAAGGATGCCAATACTAAAAAAGCTACTTTTCATCTAATTAGGTAGCAGTGACCAGCACCAGCAAGCCTTTAGCCACCACATGATGACCCTGATCCTACCATCCTTGCAGAGCCATCAGCAGAATTTCCCTGGATTCAGCTGCTGGAGATCAACACCGCATCCTGGAAGCAGGTGAAAAGCTCTCCTGCATGCTTGTTCTTTTATTAAAAGATGTGTAAGGTGAAAAGGGGACCACATTAACGGGTGTTTGTTTTAGATGGGGAAGCAGAGCTTTACCCACAGTGACCTCACACGGATGTCACCCTCCTGCTCCTGGACAATCATTTGGCAGCCACATACGGAGACTTCAGCAATGCAGAAAACACCATTGCCTTTCCTGAAGCTGCTTAACACTGTTTAATTGGGCAATTTAACCCAGGGGGTCTCTACAGCAGCCTCTCTCTGAGGCCTGGAGAAAACCAGGGAGGAGGAAACAGTGATTTTGCTGCATCTGTGCATGGGAAGAATTCAGCAAACCCAGCTGAGACCTGCAGAAACCAGGTGTGGCGATTGCAGGCTTCACATCAGCTCCTGTACCAGCAGGAGAAGGTCTCGACGTGGGCAGCGTTCCAGGAAGTGTCCACCTCTGTGTGATGCTGTGCCCATCAGAGCATGGAGAGGCACCATGGGTGCTGATGGGAGAGTTAAAAAGGTCTGTGGAGGCTGGGCTGGGGACAGAATGGAGAGGTTTCTTCTACGAAGGCCATACTCAGAGTCTGTCTTTGGATAGCAAGGTGTGTTTTACAGGCAATGCACTCATCAGTGGTGCATCAGAGTTTGAGGACTGGCATGCTGTAAACTGTGGGGGCTTTTTTTGCTTGCAGGGTTTTGGAATGGAAAGGACTGGGATTCTCCTTAATTTCTGAAGAGTCCAGGTGACTGTTGTGTAACGTAGCTGTGAAGCAACCACTGGTACATCAGTGAGATGCTTTTTCCAAGTAGATGTGTGTGTGAAAGTGGGGAGGTGTGAATGTTGTGCCAGAGGTCTTTTATTTGAACAGCTGTGTGAAAGAAAATGAGTGCCCTCAGGAGGGAGGCAGTAGCACTGCCTGGAGCGCTGTGGAGGTGGCTGGTGTTGCCAGACCTGCTGTATCCCTGGCTTGTGAGTTGGAAATTGTGCTGCTGAACTGGGATGACCTTGTTTAGTCTAAATGGAGCCGCTTTTTCTGCCCCCAGATTTTATCCAATTGTCTGTTTGGCACCCTGAGCAGAGCAGTGTCTGCAGCGGGACTGCTGGGTGTCTGAAAGACTGAGTGTCTGTGAGCAGATGGGAACATTCTGTATTCCTGTCTCGAGCTCTCAGGGACCTGACTGAGACTCACAGACCTCAGAATGCTGAAGAAGGATGCTCACAAAATGCCATAGCAAATACAGCTGGAAAGTTATCTCCTTTTTTAACTCGCTTTGATTTCTCAGGCTGTTTCACAGCCTGAAACCCAGGTCTGAATCTACTGATGTGCAGAAAGGCAGGGTTGGGTGCTTGCTCACTTCTGTGGCTCCCTCTGTGCCATGCTTGCCCAGCAAGTGAGACATCTGGGATTTATGGACATCAGAGACTCAGGGTTCAATCTCCCACCTTCAGCAACAGCTCCAGCTCTCGGAACAGGCTGAGCTCCAACTCATGCCATGCACTTTCAACACTGTAAAATCCCTGAAACCAGGTGAAGAAAATGCAAAAAGAAGTATGTCTGTGTGATTCATTGCCAAGAGCACCACCAGGACAGGGAAAACCCTCAGCTGTGACTCCTGCTACACACAAAAGTGGTATCTTCCAGTTACTTAGAATGTGTCTGTCTTGGGAGTGGTGCCGGTCCCACAGCTGCCCTCACAGTCCTGTTCCCTTTCTGTTGTGCTGTGCCTGCAGCAGCCACGCTCGAGGCCAGGACAAACAGAAAACTGACTGAAGAAAATTAAGCTGCACCTTGACGTCCCATTTTCCTCAGGCTGTGTTTTTGCAGTTGGTAGCAGATGGCAAGTCTTGGCTGTACCACTCTGGAGGTGCCAAGTGATGTGCAATCTACCAGTTCCTTTATTTAATGAGGAGGGAAATTTTGCCTCCTGCTTACACTTTGGAAGCTGCAACACGCAGACAGGACATCATCTCACATCATCTTTGTAGCTGCTCTCTGGACCTATTCCAACAGTTCCCTATCTTCTTATGCTGGGAATTCCAGAACTGGACACAATACTCCAGCTAGGGTCTCACCAGAGTAGAGCAAAGTGATAGAATCCCCTCCCTGGCCCTCCTGGCAATGCTTCTTTTGATGCAGCCCAGGGCGCCGTTGGCCTTCTGGACTGCGAGCGCACATTGCCGGCTTGTGTTGGCCTTCTCATCAACCAACACCACCAAGTCCTTCTCCTCACAGCTGTTCTGAATCACATCATCCCCAGTCCTGTATTGATACAGGGGTTGTCCTGACCCAGGTGCAGGACCTTGCACTTGGCCTTCTTGAACTTCATGAGGTTCATATAGCCCCACTTCAACTTGTCCAACTCCCATCATCCTGGTGTGACCACTGCCCCACTCAGCTTAGTGTCATTTAGAGAGAAGGATGTTGTGGGGCACTGTGTCAAAGGCTTGACAGAAGCCCAGACAGCTGACACCCATTGCTTTTCCTGTGTTGACAGATGCAGTCACTCCATCACAGAAAGCTACTGGGTTAGCTTTTAGGAGGATCTATTCCGTGATCTTCCCAGGCACAGAGGTGAGGCTGATAGGTTGGTTGTTTCCAGAGACCTCCTTTCCACTCTTTTTAGATTGAACTCAATGTTGTCCTTTTTCCAGTCACCAGGGACTTCCCAAGACTGCCATGACTTTTCAGTATTACAGAGATTGGCTTGGCAACCACATCAGCCAGTTCCCTCAGGACTCTGGGGTGCATCTAATCAGGTCCCACAGACTTCTGTATCTTCTGGTTTGTATATGTTCATGGAATGGTTTGGGCTGGAAGGGACCTCAAAGCCCATCCTGTTACCTGCTCTGCCATGGCCAGGTCTGCCTTCCCATGGATCAGGGTGCTCAAAGCCCATTCCATCCTGGCCTTGAACGCCTCCATGGATGCAGCATCCATGACGCCTCCGGGCAAGCTGGGGCACTGCCTCAACACCCCCACAGGAAAATATTTCTGCCACGGATCTCCTCTCAGGCACCCCTCTTTCAGCTGATAATCATTCTACCTCCTATTATCCGTGCACTCCCTGATCAAGAGCTCCTCCCCAGCTTTCCTGTAGCCCCTTTCCATACTGGAAGGGTGCTGATAGTTCTCCCCAGACCTCCTGGGACAGCCTTGGGCACCTACTCTGCAGACCACCCCCTCTGCTCTGCTGTCTGCCAGCACATGGTGAAGAGCAGCGGGCAGAGCTCAGGCAGTGGGAACCCCTTCCTGCCAGCCCTGGGCACTGACAATGCCTCAGCAGCTGTGGAGATGCAGCAAACACAGCCCCAAACATCCCATTCAACGAGAGAGCTGGAACACCAGCCCCTGCCTGTGTGTGGCTGGTCTGGTGCCAGTCGATCGCTGCTGCTGTGTAGCTGGCCCAGGAGGTCCCAGGAGTTCCATGAGGGCACAGCTTCCCCAGCAGCCCAGCCCTTGGCAGCATTTACCTGGACACAGTCACGCTCCTTCTCCTTCTGCTGCTCCTGGGCGGTGCAAAAGTTCTCCATGTCCTGCTGGAATTTCAGCTTTTCCCTTTGCATCTGCTCCTGGGCAGTAGGAAAGTACTCCATATCTCGCTGGAACTGCACCTTTTGACTTTCCAGCTCCTCCTGGGCCTTACGAAGGCTCCCCATGTCGACATGGAAGGAGATTCGCTTCAGCTGCATGTCCTCTTGCTGCTGTCTGAGAACTTGCCACCCTCTCTTGAGGAGCTCCTCTCGCAGGGTCATGTAGGTCTCCTTCTCCACAAGCTCCTTCTCCCACACTTTTATATCCTTCTTTCTCTTCCCCTCCTTGGGTGTATTTGGAACATCTGACACCTTTTCCTCGTGCGCTTCGTTACCGCCTACTTCTCTTTTACCATCACTGCCTGCTTGCTTCTTGATGAAAGAATAGATCTTCCAGCAGCCAAGAAGTACAAGTGCTGCAAGTATAGCCCAGAGGACAATGTCACGAGGGTACAAACATATTTGAGATGTTCTCAGCAGATCCCTAGATGGAGAAACAGAAACCATGGTCAAATGGTCACAGAGAAGGTAACAGGAAGCCTAAAGTTCCATAATGCTTTCAGGTATTTCTGGTAGCACCAACAGGCTGGTTTTCCAGCCACTCTGGACATTCCCATTGCTGTTCTCCCAGCAGAGCACACCACAAGAGTCTCACCTGAGACCAGGGATCTCTAGATACTGCTCGCAAGGGGACCTATCACAGTCACCTCACTGCGCCTTGACCCTTAAAAGAACTTCAGCTTCTTGCGGTGAGTGCTCCCCTGATGCACACTCACACTGCTGGAATCCATGCAGAAGCACCCCAAGAGCTGTCTTAGAGACGCATCACGAACTCCCATGAGCGCAACTGCCATCACTGCACTGCCAGCAGTTTCTGGTGAGGCAGAAGGCTCTGTTCTTATCCCATGCCCGTTTCAGTTGCCCCAGCTGCACCAACAGTTTCCCCATGCAGCAGGAGGTCCCATGGAGGGACAGCCCTGTCCCAAAGCCCAGCAGAGCAAACACTTCTTAGCTGAAGACGCTCAGCTTGTACCAGGCAGAGTAAGCGTGGAGCGCTGAGTGCCACAGGGCCCCGGGCAGCCCCACCAAACCCAGAGATGAGCAGGGTAGAGCTCACACCTCCATTACGTTATATGCAGGTGAGAGGGTCACCACAGGTCTCAGCTCCAGACAAACAGGAACAACCCAAGGGACCCACTGTTCCCAAACCTTGCCAGAAGAAAAGAGAGTGAACTCTCTTATCTACAACCTTATTAAAATGTTGTGTGATGTTAGAGGAAGATATGGAATACTTCCATAGATTTCTGACCCCTGTCACTAAGGAAGGACTAAAAAATCCAAAATCCAGCCCACTACATTCTACACCCCTTATTCCATATCGTTTCTTTAACACAAAACCTGTACTATTTGTTCGTCTATATCCCTCACATATGCATAGATATATATAGAACCTGTTTTAGTCCAATGTTGTTATCTGTCATTGAAGATTAGGTTTTATTTCGAGGCTGTCGTCTGTCATTGAAGATCAACACCAACAGCCACTCAGCTTGGATCCTCGGCCATTTTATTCACAGTCACAGTTCTGATTTTAGGGCTGGGTCAGTGGTCTGGGTTGGCTCATCGTTGGATACCGGTATCTGCTGAGTTCAGGTCTTTCTTGCCTGCTCTCTGGTCTCCTGTAAAACCCAACTCAAGGAACCGAATTAATTTTTCCCTAGGATAGTCTCTTTGAGGCACACACTGGATCTCTCCATCCTTCCTCTTTAGCCACCAGGTACTTCCAGGCCCTTAAGCAAAAACAATCCCACAAATGTGATTGTCTTGGCCTGAGGGATGAGTAATCCTAACGACCTTACCTCACATGCCTCTCAGGTGGACTTCTGGAACTGTGTCTCCATCTACATTGTGGAGGGATTCTGCTTGGGAGGACCAGCCCGACTGACAGAGCCTCTGATGTCAACTAGCCAGGTGGCCTTGGCTAAGTGCTTATTTGAGTTTTCCAAAGTTCCCCAACATAGTGCCTTTAGAGTTGTCTTTAACAGTCCATTACAGTTTTCAGATTTCCCAGCAGCTTGATATGGAATGTGATACAGCCATTCAATACCGTGCTCTTGTGGCCGAGTGGCCACTAGATTGTTATTGAAATGAAACATTTCTTATTGTCTTCTTTCTTATTGTCAACTGGAGTTCCAGTTGGGCTTTGGCCATTCTGACTTTTTTTGCGTACAGGATCTCACCTGCTCCTTGCAGTCCTCCTGAGATGCCTGCCCCCTCTTCCAAAGCTCATATATTTTTCTCTTTTTCCTGAGACCAACACAGAACTCTCTGTTAAGCCAAGCTGGTTTTCTTCCCCACCGACTCATTTTACGACACACGAGGATGTCCTGCTCTTGTGCTGCCAGAATTTCCTTCTTGAGGGGCATCCAGTCCTCTTGGCTCCTTTGTCATTTACAACTGCCTCCCACCGAACTTTATCAAGCAGCCTTCTAAACAATTTTAAATCTGCCCTCCAGAAGTCCAGGGGGACAGTTCTGCTGACCCCCCTCCTTACTCCTCCAAGAACTGAGAATTCTATCATCGCTTGGTCACTGAGCCCCAGGCGTCCTCCTCCAACAGTCACCCACAAAGGCCCTCTCTGTTCACAAACAGCAGATCCAGTCGGGCACCTGCTGTCATCAGTTCACTCACAATTGTGTCAGCTTCAAGCTCCCCTTGTTTGTTGCCCATGCTGCGTGCCTTGATGTAAATGCACTTCAGTTGGGCTGTTGTTTCCACCCCTTTCCTAAGTGGAATAGGCTCGAGTCCTGACTGTCTACTAGAAGTGCTGGGTAACCCATTGATAACCTTTGAACTCTGGCTGCCACCTGGAGTGCTGTTCTCCACTCCCACTGAGGTACCAGACCAGGGACTCACCAGTACACTGTCCCTCAGAGCCTGAGGTGCCGTTCCCATGATTTAATCTTTTGAGCCCATTGATGTCCCGCTACCCCTTCCAATCTAGTTTGAATCCCTCTTGAGTAGTCCGACCAACTTCTTGGGAGTGTCCTTATGCCCTTATGGGACAGGTGTGCTCCGTCGTTTGCCATTAGGCCTGGCGCGTAGCCAACCCGTTGTGGAAAAACACAAAATTTTATTCTTCACACCAGGTATTCAATTCCTGCCTCCTCCCATTCCTTCCCTCTCCATTGCCTATCAGAGATGAGAATACGACCTGCACACCTGATCCCTTTACCATTTGTCCTAAAGTCCTTTTCAATCATTTGAGGTTTTTAGTTGGCTTCTCACCATAACCCACCTGGAAAAATCAGTAATGGGTAATAATTGGTGGACTTGACAGGTTTTGGAAGTTGTCTTGGCACACCGCCAACTGAGGCCCCAGGTAGGCAACAGACTTCACTGTGCAATGGGTCTGGTCTGCATATCGGACCCTCCATACCGTTCAAGAGGGAGTCCCCAATGACAACGACCCTCCTCTTCTTTTTTACAGAAGTCATCTTAATTGTTGGCTTTGGGTTACTTAACCTGGGGAACATTTCCAGGCTGTGAGAGTTGTCGGCCCTGGGAGTTGGCTCCACTTACTTTCAGACCTTCATATTTATTCTGCAATGGGACCTGCAGGGCCTTCTTGGTAACACGATTACACCGCATTTAAATCTCCCACAATTCCTTCTGGGAACACCCCTCTGTTGAAGACGGAGGGAGTCACCGACACCGGATGGTTCATCAGTGGAACTCGTTTATTGGTCGTGTTACAATCACTGTTATAGCCACGATAATTAGGTTATACATATTGCAAAGCTCAGGCTCATTATTGGTCGTACGATAATTAGGTTATACATATTGCAAAACTTTAGCTCCTTATTGGTTACAGACTTTATCACTGCACATACATTCCTGTAGTTTTAGAAATCCATCTGGTCCCGTGGGAGACATCCTGTTATCTCCCTTGCCTAAGCTTCACTGCACAACAAGGGCCCGCTGACCTTGCTGGTCAGTAGTTTTTCACTTAGCTCAGTATTTTTCCACTCAAGGCCTAAGCAGCTTGCTTTTGTCAGGCTCATGTCTGCTTTCAGTGAGCCAGGTTTCAGTAAGTCTCTCCACAATTCCCCCGTTTTCTTTATTTAAGGCAATGTGGCTTTGTAACATATTTTGCACTAGGTTTTTCAAGCTCATTCTGCAAACATTTAAACATACAAGGGAGAATCAGTAAGGTGACAAAATTTATAATTAATATGACTAGTCCTTGTTTCAACAATTCTGATACCCAGGGTCCAAATCCAATATTGGCCAATCATTCTCATAATGAGTCTGTCTGTAAGCTAAAGTCTTTTAAGTGTGTTTACATTTCTGTTACCTGTTTGTGTATTGATTTTGAGTGATCAGACAGATTTAAACAACACATATCTTTGATCAGGAGTGTTCTTAGCCAGCCTGTAATACCAAATTGAGAATCAATTTCCAAGAACATCATCTGTTTCCTTTAATTTGAGTCAATTGGGTCCACATTATAAAGCAATCAGTCTTGACTTCTTGGATTGTTTAACTTGCTGGATGGCAAGTTTTAAGTACCAAATTGCTTGAGCTTGGTGAAAAGCACTTCCTGATGCAAAATGATAAAAATGTGGCTGATTATATATGATACCTGCTGCTATATAAAAATCCTCAAAATTCTGGTGAAAATGTGCAATACAAAGACTACCTTCAGTTGCTACTACGTGACTATTTCTTATCAACCTATTGGCACAAACTCCACACTCTAATAAAAGATTCAAAGCACAATTACAATATACATAATTGCAATCACAATTAATAGCTATAACAGAATTCAATTCTCAAGCCCCTCTCAGTACTTGTCAGTCAAGTATGTTCACAATTACATATCGTGGGCGAAACCTCTTGCTTGATGTGTTAATTTCTGTTTGAAGTTGTTACAGTAGAATGCTTATTACTCTCTGCTGTGGCTCTCATGTGTTCGGTTGACTGACTCGACTGCTGGGCATGTCCATTTGCTTGCTTCATGCCACGTCCTCTAGTTCAAGCAGATTTGTCTGACTATGGCCTTTGTCTCGTAACCAGTCCCTAATGGCTGACTCCTGACTCTCCACACCTCCCCCATTTTCTTTAACCACAGGGTACGCCCCATATAACATGGACTGTATTGTCTTTTCAATCATACGTTGCAAGCAGTTACAGAAGCACGGCAAAAGGAGCACTATACAACAAAACAGAAATAAGATTATTAAACCTGTTTTTAACAAGCTAGTTAACCAAGGACCAAGACCTAGAGACTTGAGCCAATCTTCCAATCCAAAACCTGAGTTAATCTGTAGGTGGTCAGTGAGGTCATGCAATTCTTGTATATGGGCAGTTATGGATTTGGAATGATCAGAAAGGTTCATACAACACATGCCTTCGAATTCTTTGCAGCCATGACCATGGGCTAGCAACAGAAAATCTATGGCTGCACGATTTTGAAGAGTGGCATGCCTGACCGAATCAACATCTACAAGTAAATCCAATATTGCTTGAGAGGTTGCGTTGGTCTGTTTTGCCAACCAGCACCCAAGGTTGCGCAGCTGACGAAGAGCACCAGCTACAGCAACATTCGGAGTAAAAAAGGAACCAAATATAATTTGCTCAACGGACCAAAAATTAACATTGTCCTTACAATCTTGTGTAAATCGATGCCGTAGGGAACGAGTTGGCCGAACTCGTGAATTTCGGGAGATGTTAAGAATCATGCTATCATTGGGAGTTAGTAAGGTTAGCCTGCCAATGGTACAGGGACCTCCTCTAATGTGGGATGGAATTCCGGGCCATGCACGATCCCCACATATGAGAAAATATCCTGGTGGGAGAGTGATCGGATTATTTGAAGATTTAGAAAGGTTTGTGGAGGTATAGTTACACCACAAACTGGCATTGCGATAATAAGGTATAGTGGCATTGACCGTCGTGTAATCACTGTGGTCCGCTTGGCGTGAGGAGTGGTTAAAGTAAATGCAGGCATCTGCTGTCAGAGAGCCTAAAATCTCCAACTCTTGTGGTTCCAAATCTGCAATAGGGCGGTGAGGCATCCATGAATCCCAGGAATCTGCGGTTAATCTTAAATTAGAATTATTACAGGTCGGTACACTTACTGGGCACGGCCAATCAACGTCAGGCACTCCTACAAGGCACGTCGAGAAGGGATTAGAAGGGGTTGCCACTGAAAGACAAATAACGTTTTGCTTTGTAAGATTGGCCAAAGTCACCCATACATTTTGTTTAGATTGTACTGGAAAGAAAGCAAAACCTACTTCTATTTTCCAAAGCAAAATCAATGTCTGTAATATTTCCTGTAACATTTCTTATAATAATTCTTACAATAATGCTTCAGTATATGCGATTCTACTGATCTACTAGCAACCTTAACCCAGAAGGTCAGTCTCGCCCGTTGCTCAGCTAAAAACAACTGTTCAGGCGATTCGTACAATTGCAGAGCTTCTTCCGGGGAGTCAATATCAAAACCATTAAACTCAGCTAAGAAATACAAAGCAAATGCCCCTTGTCTATTAATTTGATAGTCACAAGTGGGGCAAAACCAGGATTGCAAATCTTTCCTCCTACAATGCACTACTTGGGTACAATAAGCACAATAAAGATCTATAAAAGCATTGCAGTTAGTTTTACATAAAGGACAGGAATAAATGCTAGGTGCATCCCATTCTATCAGATTTTTTAAATCTCTCAAAATAATGTTGAAATAGTCAGGGTCAATGTTGACCAATAGATACTTCAGTTCTTTTGGCAGTTGGCCCAAAATCGGAGGGACGATAAGCCGTAATTTGGACAACAGTCGCTGCTCTTCACTACGGTGAACAGGTCTTAGGAGACGATCGATGTGGTCCATTTACCGGGAATTCATTCTCCCTCCTGCCACGCATCGCAGGCCGAGTCCAATTTAGACAGAATTCGCAGGGGTCCAAATCGGCAGTGGTTATATTCTGCGGCTAGACGGTCATCAGGGCAGGCCTAACACACCTGGCAGGAATCCATAGGGTTCCTGTAGGTGCGGAAACACATACATAACCTCGACCCCAATATATCACTTCCACAGGCCCTTCTCTCAGTCCTGTCTTTGGGTCCTTATAATACACTAATGCACGCTTGTGGCTACTGCCTTGACTTTCTTTCATGTGTATGACTGCGGGAGGGTCCTGATCTTGCCCAAATACACAAAGATGATTCATTACATAAACAGCTTGCGCCAACCTCTGTTGGGGGTCAACAATTTCTTGCTGCTTACTGAGATATTGTTTTAGAGTTCGATGGGCCCTTTCTACTATAGCCTGTCCCGTAGGAGAATGCAGGATGCCTGTTGTGTGCACTATTCCCCAAAATTTTAAGAATTCTCTGACTGTGGTACTGCGGTAAGCGGGCCCATTGTCTGTTTTAATCGCTTCTGGTACCCCCATAACTGCAAAACTAGCAGTCAAATGCCGCATAACATGTAGCGCTTTTTCCCCACGCTGAGCAGTTGCCCAAACATACTTGCTATACGTATCAACCACCACATGCACGTATTTGAGTCCTCCGAATTCTGCTACATGGGTTACATCCACCTGCCATAGGGCATTTGATTTTAGTCCTCTTGGATTCACTCCACATCCTAACCCAATTCCCCCGTTGTGATGGCTGCATGTTGGACACGCTCGCACTATTAGCTTAGCTTGTGTGATGGGAATCCCATAAGTTCGATGTAACCCTTTTGCATTCTGGTGTAGGCGTGCATGTGCTTCCCGGGCCTGCTCCAAATTGCTTTGCGTTGAGGCTGGCATGACCAGTTGATCAGCTCGCGCATTTCCCTCTCCCATTCCAATATTCCACTTATGGCTCCTTATATGTAACACGCAATAAGGTGCCTTCCTTTGCTTCAACATTCTCACTAGCTGCAACAAAAGATCATACAGTCGCGGGTTATGAGTTTCCTTGATGCTGGCATCCTCTATTCTTTGCAATACCCCCGCAACATACAAAGAGTCTGTAACCACGTTCAGCGGTCCCTGGAATTGTATAAAAGCCTGTAAGACTGCATTCAGCTCAGGGTCTGCAAGCTGTCTCGACTCTCAGCCTCCCATATTTTGTGCTTCCACTGCTTGCCTTCCTTCCATGTCATGGCCGCCTTTCTAGACTTCTTTCCGGCATCAGTATAGACTGTAGTAGCATTTTCAAGGGGTGTGGTTGATCGCCACGGTTTCACTATCCACTGCCACTCCGCTAGCCACTGGAGCATTTTTGGTTGCAACGGGCCTGTCTTGATAATCGCTCCTGCTCCCAATAAAGCTTCTTGTAATTCCGTGGAGTTAGCTAAAAACCAGTCCAAATCTGATTTTTGGATTAGTAGTTGAATTTGAGTGGGTTCTTGTCCAGCGACATCAATGATACGCTGACGGCCCCGCTTTATTACATCTGCAAGTTGCTCAATTTTACTATATACAGTTTTTCTTGCTTGTAACGGAGGGGAGAGCCATTCCAACACCCTCGTCTCCCCCGTTTTCTTTAAGTTTTGGGACAGAGCTGCTAACAGATGGCTTCGGGCACACCAAACAGTCAAGTCTATTGGGCTATCAAAGTCTCTGCGCTGCAGGTAATGATTGCCAATACATTGAACGATCAAATCGATGGTCCGGCGCTGTGCAGAGGTGAGTCGAATAGGTAAAGCTGGGTCTGTTCCTTTTAACAGAGGACGAAGTGCACTAAGTAGGCTGTTTGGGATGCCTATGACTGGCTTCAACCATTGCATTTCTCCCATAAATTTCTGTGCTTCATGCAAGGTAGTGATGTTTGTGTCTAATTGGAGCTTTTGTGGAGTAATTGTCTGCATAGTTATAATCCAACCAAGATATTTCCATGGACTAGTTTGCTGTATTTTTTCAGGCGCAACAATTAGTGATGATGCTTTAAGGGTTGTTACAATTGTTTGCAGTTGATTTTCGCTAAACTGTTCCTTTTGAGCGAAGAGGATGTCGTCCATATAATGATAGATGATAGTTTCAGGCCATGCCTTCCGTAAGGGCTGTAGGGCAGTATCCACATAAAGCTGGCACAGAGTAGGGGAGTTCCGCATCCCTTGCGGGAGAACAGTCCGTTCAAATCGCTTATCTGGTTCTCCCCTATTAACTGCTGGTAAAGTGAATGCAAATCTCTTCATGTCATCAGAATGTAGCGCTATAGTGAAAAAACAGTCCTTTAAGTCTATAATTAAAAGCGGCCATGCTTCAGGCAGCATGGCAGGATTAGGTAACCCGGGCTGAAGGGCCCCCATAGGCTCCATTTGTTCATTCACTTTTCGTAAATCATGGAGTAAACGATATTTGCCTGATTTCTTCTTGATTACGAATATTGGAGTATTCCATGGACTGGTCGAGAGTCGCAAGTGACCTTGCTGAAATTGTTCTTCTACCAAGGCATGTGCTTGTTCAAGGCTTTCCCTTTTTAAAGGCCATTGCTTTACCATCACTGGTTCGTCTGTTTTCCAGGTGAGTGGAATCGGGAAAGTCCAAACAATGGCACTTAAACTAAAGGGCGCTGATCATTGGATAATACCACTCCGAGCTGCGCGAGAATGTCTCTCCCGATGAGGCATTGTACCGTAGGTGGTAGTGGTACTATAGTCAACACAGTATTGACTGTTTGTCCGTCCAGGGTTACCGCTACCAGGGGAGATTTTTTCGCCAATGTGTAACCTCCTACTCCAGTGACTGTGTCCATTGTGGCCCGCTGGGGCCAATGGCTTGGCCAACATTCCGGTTGCACTATACTAGTATCGGCCCCTGTGTCCAATAAGGCTGTCAATTGTACAGAGTGTCCCTGGTACGATATCGTAACATCCTTAGTGGGTCGAGTAGATAGATCCATGGTTAACATAGCCAATCCGGAGGAGCCAAAGCCTTGGGCTCCGCGGTTCTTCTGTGTTAAAGGGGTTAGTCCCTTTGTTAGCTGTGGCAACGGTAGAAGTTGCGCGATACGTTGTCCTGCAGCGACACTCAGTGGTGGAAATGGAGTATATGCCATAATATGAATTTCACCGGAGTAGTCTGCATCTATAACTCCCGGAAGCACGAAAAGTCCCATAATAGTTGTTGAGGATCTTCCCAATAACAAAGCTCCATAGGCTTGTCCGTTGATAATGAGTGGCCCCCTTACTCCAGTTGGTATCTTCTCGGGGCGAGCTGTAGCTAAGGTGACATCTACATTGGCTGCCAAGTCGAGTCCCAAGCTGCCTGCAGTGGCTGGCTGGAGGCTGATGTTGCGGTCACTGAGGCGGCGATTTGTGTCGGAGCGCGGCTGCCCTGCGCGCTCTTTGTCGAGTTTCCCGACCTCCGACGACAAGCCGACGTGTTGTGAGAGCTGGACTGACAGGTTTGGCACCAGATTCCGGAGGTACGGCACTGTCGACGCATGTGCCCGGGCTTGCCACAGCGGTAACACCTCACACCTGGAGGCAATGGGCGGTTTGGGTTCGTGCTAGCCGGTGCTGCAGCGGTGGCTTGGAGGGGCGCAAGAGCGGCTAATACTTGTGCCTGACTAGATTCTGCCTGCTTTTGCAATCCCAACCCTAAATCTTGCAGTGCTTTAACTATAAACACCTGCGACCTGTTTGGCTGTAATGACATTCGTTCTAATGCGGTTTCAATTGACCAGTCTGCTCCTAATGTTAACAATATCCTTTTTGTCTCTTCATTTGCATTCTGCAATGCGCACTGCTTTAACAGCGCGCCTTTCATATACTCTGGTACTCCTGCCTTTTCTATTGCAGCAGCCACTTTGTCTATAAACCCCCCAAAGCTTTCTCCTCGGCCCTGCTTTATGCTCATATACATCGGGATGCCGCCAGCATCTTTAACCCGTCCCATGGCATTTCTCACTAGCCTCATCGCTTCCCGAACCTTGTTGGGCCCCAATAACATTTGCGCTTCGGTTCTCATATACGGCCCTAATCCCATCATTTCCTGCATAGTGAGCCCGTGGAGTGGATCACCTGGTCCTCTCTGAACCGCCACTGCCTCTTGAACTTCTGCTTGCCAGTGTGCGTTGAACAGCAATTGTTGGTGTTGTGTAAATACTAACTTAGCTATACCGCGCAAGTCGTTCGGGAGTAAGAGAGTGGTATCGAATAGGTAATCTAGGATCTGCTTGACTGGTTCGCTTTTCGGGCCAAATTGTGCTACTGTCTGCCGCAGCTGTGCAAGTAACTTCCAGTCCAAAGGGGAATAATTACCAATGTGATGCGTTACTTGACCGTTTGGGTCTACTACAGGGGTGTATGTAACGGGGCAGACTAGGGGGCCGGCAGCCTCCAACAACACCTCATCGCCTTCCTCTGCCCCTTTGCGGGCGATAGCAGCCCACGCCTCACGACGCTCCCTAGCCATCTCCTCCCACAGGTCGCTGAGCGCCCCAGGGACGGGGGAGGTGGGGGAGGTGGTGGATTCATAGCGATTCGGCATGGTTGCTCGCAATGCAGGCTTTCGGAGGCCCAATTTAGGCGCATGTGTAGCTCCCCCACTGCCCTCGTCTTCACTCTCGTCACTTTCCACATCCCCGCTTGCACTCCCTTCTTCTAATGGAGGTGCTGACGGTTTAACAGAATCGGAGGATGTACTCTCTGTCCCACCAGCTGGAATCACTATAGCTGACACCCCCGGAGCCAACGGCTCACCCTCTTGGCCATACCCAGCGTTTTTACGGGAAGCTTGCAGAGCCGCGGCAGCAGCCCTACGTTCTGCCTGTTGCTTTAAAAGATCGTTAAGGATACCCCGCCATATTTTACCTAATTTCTTTGCCGTTTTATCATCGTTTAGGATGGCGTCATAAAGCTCATCTCCTAATTTACGCCATTCCGAAAGTTCATGAACTGTGTGAGGATTCTGAAAACAGCCCTTGGCATGCCCCCAGGCTAACAATCCCAATATATCTTTCTTGCTATGCCCTTTCAACCCTCGCTTTTCTATATTAGCTAAAAATAAATCGTATGCTACTTGCCGATCCATATCAGCGCCGTTGCGGTCCTCCGGCTCCGGTAGCACGTACGGCCCAGTACCACCTCTATGATCCCTGGGGGTGCTGCTCCTGCCTTCTCCGATTTCCGATAGCGTTGAGCACCGCTCTGGCCGCCTCAGAGCCCAACCCAACTCCGTCCACCGATGGTGTTCTCCCCCGTTTTCTTTAGCAACGGGGCAACGTCAGGGTCACCATTTTGTTGAAGACGGAGGGAGTCACCGACACCGGATGGTTCATCAGTGGAACTCGTTTATTGGTCGTGTTACAATCACTGTTATAGCCACGATAATTAGGTTATACATATTGCAAAACTTTAGCTCCTTATTGGTTACAGACTTTATCATTGCATAAGCGTCACATACATTCCTGCAGTTTTAGAAATCCATCTGGTCCCGTGGGAGACATCCTGTTATCTCCCTTGCCTAAGCTTCACTGCACAACAAGGGCCCGCTGACCTTGCTGGTCAGTAGTTTTTCACTTAGCTCAGTATTTTCCCACTCAAGGCCTAAGCAGCTTGCTTTTGTCAGGCTCATGTCTGCTTTCAGTGAGCCAGGTTTCAGTAAGTCTCTCCACAGCAGATGAGATCTCTTTTCTTGTCTTCGGAAAGTCCCTCTCAGGTGGATCCCAGTTCTGGTGGTAAAACTGCAGGTTGAGACCCGATTTGTGAACTTGGCTCTGTGCAAAATAAATATTAGGTTTAAATTTACCCTGGGAGAGATTTGTGTCGCAGTATCACAAGGTTGGAAAGGACCTCTGAGATCAGAGGAGGCCCGACCACAACCTCCTTTTAGGGAGTTGTAGAGAGCAATGAGGTCTCCCCTGAGCCTCCTCTTCTTCAGACTAAACAGCCCCAACTCCCAAAACCATCCCAGACAATCCCAAACCACCACATTGAGATCGTTATGGACCCCCAGACCCCATAACTACGTCCCCACAACCTCTCTGGGTCACCCCCTGCTCCACAACCCCCATCGTGGTCCCACCATCAGACCTTCAACCATCTCCAACCACCCCAAAACCATCCCAAACCACCACAATGAGGTCGTTATGGACCCCCAAACGCCATAACTACGTCCCCACAACCTCTCTGGGTCAACCCTGCTGCACAAAATCCTCCGTGGTCCCACCATGAGATGTTCCACCACATGAAACCACCCCAAAACCACCCTAAACCACCACAAAACCTCCACGTTGAGGTCGTTATGGCCCCCCTGACCCCATAACCACGCCCCCACATCATCTCTGGGTCACCCCCTGCCTCACAACCACCATTGTGGTCCCACCATGAGACCTTCAACCATCTCCAGACACCCAGAAACCACCCCAAACCACCCCCAAACCCCAACGTTGAAGTCATTATGGACCCCCAGACCCCATAATTACGTCCCCACAACCTCTCTGGGTCAACCCTGCTCCACAAAATCCTCCTTGGTCCCACCAGGAGATGTTCCGCAACCTGAAACCACCCCAAAACCACCCCCAAATCTCCACATTGACGTTGTTATGGACCCCCTGACCCCATAACTATGTCCCTGCAACCTCTATGGGTCACCCCTGCCCCACAACCACCTCTGTGGTCCCACCATGGGACGTTCAACCATCTCCAACCACCCTAAACCATCCCAAACCACCCCCAAATCTCCACGTTGACCTCATTATGGACCCCGTGACCCCATAACTACCTCCCTATGACCTCTCTGTGTCAACCCTGCCCTACAGCCACCTTCATGGTCCCACCATGAGACCTTCAACCATCTCCAGCCACCCCGAAACCAGCCCAGATCACCCCCAAACCTCCACCTTGACGTCATTATGGACCCCCTGACTCCATAACTACGTCCTCACGACTTCTCTGGGTCAACCCCTGCCCCACAACCACCTCCATGAGACCTTCAACAACCTCCATCCACCCGAAAACCACCCCCAAACCTCCACATTGAGGTTGTTATGGACCCCCCGACCTCATCACTACGTCCCTGCAACCTCTATGGGTCAACCCTGCCCCACAACCACCATCGTGGTCCCACCATGGGACGTTCAACCATCTCCAAACACCCCCAAACCACCCCAAAACACCACAAACCACCACATTGAGGTCGTTATGGACCCCCTGACCCCATAACTACGTCCCGTCAAGCTCTCTGGGTCACCCCCTGCCCCACAACCGCCTTCATGAGACCTTCAACCATCTCCAGCCACCTCCAAACCATCCCAAACAACTCCAAAACCTCCACATTGAGGTCATTATGGACCCCCCGCCCCCATAACTACGTCCCCATGACCTCCATGGGTCAACTCTGCTTCACAAGCACCTTTGTGGTCCCACCATGGGACGTTCAACCATCTCCAACCACCCCAAAACCACCACAAAACACCACAAACCACCACATTGAGGTCTTTATGGACCCCCAGACCCCAGAATTACGTCCCCACAACCTCTCTGCGTCAACCCTGCTCCACATAATCCTCCTTGGTCCCACCAGGAGATGTTCCACAACCTGAAACCACCCCAAAACCACCCCCAAATCTCCACACTGACGTTGTTATGGACCCCCTGACCCCATAACTATGTCCCTGTAACCTCTATGGGTCACCCCTGCCCCACAACCACCTCTGTGGTCCCACCATGGGACGTTCAACCATCTCCAACCACCCCAAAACAAAACAAACCACCACCAAATCTCCACGTTGACCTCATTATGGACCCCGTGACCCCATAACTACCTCCCTATGACCTCTATGGGTCAACCCTGCCCTACAGACACCTTCATGGTCCCACCATGCGACCTTCAACCATCTCCAGCCACCCCGAAACCACCCCAGATCACCCCCAAACCTCCACCTTGACGTCATTATGGACCCCCTGACTCCATAACTACGTCCTCACGACTTCTCTGGGTCACCCCCTGCCCCACAACCACCTCCATGAGACCTTCAACCACCTCCATCCGCCCGAAAACCACCCCCAAACCACCACATTGAGGTTGTTATGGACCCCCCGACCTCATCACTACGTCCCTGCAACCTCTATGGGTCAACCCTGCCCCACAACCACCATCGTGGTCCCACCATGAGACCTTCAACCATCCCCAGACCACCCCAAAACCATGCAAAACCAACCCAAAATCTCCCCGTTGACTTCATTATAGACCCCCGACCCCATCACTACCTCCTCATGACCACTCTGGGTCAACCCTGCCCCACAACCACCAGCGTGGTCCCACCATGAGACCTTCAACCATCTCCAGGTACCACATAAACCATCCCAGACCACCCCAAACCACCACATTGAGGTCGTTAAGGAGCCCCCGACCCCATCACTGCATCCCCACAACCTCTCTGGGTCACCCCCTGCTCCACAACCACCTCCATGGTCCCACCATGAGATGTTCCACCACATGAAACCACCCCAAACCACCCCAAAACCTCCACGTTGAGATCATTATGGCCCCCCTGACCCCATAACTACGTCCACTCGAACTCTCTGGGCCAACCCTGCCCCACAGCCACCTCTGTGGTCCCACCATGAGACCTTAAACCATTACCAGCCACCCCAAAACCACCCCAAACCACTCTCATATCTCCACGCTGAGGTCATTATGGCCCCCCTGACCCCATAACCACGCCCCCACATCATCTCTGGGTCACCCTCTGCCCCACAACCGCCTGTGTGGTCTCACCATGAGACCTTCAACCATCTCCAACCACCCCAAAACCACCCCAAAATACCACAAACCACCACATTGAGGTCGCTATGGACCCCCTGACCCCATAACTACGTCCCCTCAAGCTCTCTGGGTCACCCCCTGCCCCACAACCGCCTTCATGAGACCTTCAACCATCTCCAGCCACCTCCAAACCATCCCAAACAACACCAAAACCTCCATATTTAGGTCATTATGGACCCCCCGCCCCCATAACTACGTCCTCATGACTTCTCTGGGTCACCCCCTGCCCCACAACCACCTCCATGAGACCTTCAACCACCTCCATCCACCCCAAAACCACCCCCAAACCTCCACATTGAGGTTGTTATGGACCCCCCGACCTCATCACTACGTCCCTGCAACCTCTATGGGTCAACCCTGCCCCACAACCACCATCGTGGTCCCACCATGAGACCTTCGACTATCCCCAACCATCCCCAGACCACCCCAAAACCACCCAAAACCATTCCCAAATCTCCCTGTTGACCTCATTATAGACCCCCGACCCCATCACTACCTCCCCATGACCTCTCTGGGTCAACCCTGCTTCACAAGTACCTTCGTCGTCCCACCATGAGACCTTCAACCATCTCCAGCCACCCCGAAACCACCCCAGACCACCCCGAAACCTCCACCTTGATGTCATTATGGACCCCCCAGACCCCATAACTACATCCTCACGACGTCTCTGGGTCACCCCCTGCCCCACAACCACCATCGTGGTCCCACTGTGAGACCTTCAACCATCCCCAACCACCCCGAAACCAGCCCAAAACTCCTCAATCCACCACAATGAGGTCCCATGGGACCCCCAAGTGACCCCCACCACCACCCCATGGGACCCCGAAGTGACCCCCCCCCATCCCACCCCATGGGACCCCGTTGGGACCCCAAATCCCCCCATGTGACCCCCAAGTGACCCCCCCCACACTATGGGATCCCCATTGGGACCCCAAATCCCACAATGGGACCCCCACTGGGACCCCAAATCCTCTCATGGGACCCCCCCCATACCCCATGGGACCCCCCAGGTGGCACCCCCACCCCATGGGACCCCCATTGGGACCCCAAATCCTCTCATGGGACCCCCATTGGGACCCCCCCAAACCCCATAGGACCCCCCAGGTGGCACCCCCACCCCACCATTTGTTTTTGTACTAATTATATCCTCCTCTCCTGTCAATGAGTGGTCCCGGGTTCCAGCCCAGAGTATGGGTTGCGCTTTTGAATGCAGGAGAAGCAGAGTTGCTTGTCCTGGTGTTGGGATGCTGCATCCTGCTCCGGAGCAGCCCCAGGCCTGGTCAAGGTCCTGGTGTTGCAAAAGTGTAAGATTTTATCAGTCTGTTATATTAATCTGTTATTAATCAAGTACAAAATCAATGATTTTATTAGTCTGATAATAATTAGGTAGAAACAGAGATATAATGGGTTTAAATTTGATTACTTTGTGTTAAATGTTTAAGATGATGTGATGATTGTTAGAAGTAGCGGTTATTTAGGCAAGAGGTTTTTTTCCCTTCTAAGAACTGTGTTTGTTAGAAGTAGAAGAATAAGTACTCGAAACTTATCGAGGCTGAGCCTGCAGTAGAGATAAGAGGAAGGACCTTGCGTAGCAGAGTGAACTGAGCAGATAGAAGAAAGCTGGCACCAAAAATGCGTCTTATTTCAGCAAGGGGGGGCTGCTTGGCGACCACCAGAGGGCGCTGTGCAGGCGCAGAAAGGCCTGAGCTCATCATTAGCTGATGCAGTAATCTGGCCATACAGATGTATTGGAAAATTAGCTGGAAAGATTTTGTTGTGGCCAAAGGAAAATGGTAATACATTAAGAGGGTGATGCAGTAGTAATGATTACCCTAGCTGTAAGAACAGGAGAAACTGCTGATACAGGTGTCTCATTAAGGCCTGTAGGTAAAAAAAACCCGCAACCCCATCACTTAATGCCTGTACAGACTTGAATTGTTGACAGGTTTTGCCTGCTCTGCCCGGAGGTGGCCAGAGGGGGGCGCTGTTGAGCTGTGAACGGATGATGCTCAGAGCGGGTCCGAGGCTGCCGCTCCGGTTGCCAAAAGTCAGTGGGATGAAGCTCTTTTTCGGCTCTGCCAACGTTGTCTTTCAAAAGAAGATGGGTTGAGGTTTAGAAGGTTTAGAAGGGGCCCTATCTTTCCGTACATCGCGAGATCTTCCGGTCGCGGGACCTTAGCTACCAACACCTGGATTTTGGGGAAAATGAACACAGTTTGGGGGGGAAACCCAATTTGTAGGGAAATGAACCCAGTTTTGGTGGAAAAAAACAGATTTTGGGGAAAATGAATCCAGTTTGGGGGAAAAATACGATTTTGGGGAAAATGAATCCAGTTTTGGAGGAAAAAAACTGATTTTGGGGAAAATGAACATGGTTTGGGATGAAAAAAACCCAATTTGGAGGAAAATGAACGCAGCGTAGATGGGAAATACCAGATTTTGGGGAAAATGAACCCAGTAATGGGGAAAAAACCTGATTTTGGGGAAAATGAACCCAGTGTGGAGTAGAAATAGAAGATTTTGGGGAAAATGAACCCAGTTTGGAGGGGAAAACCTGATTTGGTGCTGAGCTGCTTCTCCCGGCTCTTCATCTCCTCCTGCTCACGAAGAGCAGTGGCTCTGGGTAAGGCACAGGGCCACTGATGGAGCCCTGTGCAAACCTCACACTCATTGGGCTCAGCCAGCAGACCCAGGAATGTTTCCTGGGGCCTGAGGCTGTGACACAGTGAATCCCAGTCTCTGAGAACCCCCTGCAACCACTGTAACACTTGCACGCACTAAGGAACACCACCCAGTGCCACCCAGCAATCACACACCATCCCCTCCAGAATAACAGAATGGTTTGGGTTGGAAGGGACCTTAAACATCATCCAGTTCCAACTTGGACCTTCTGCCATTTCTAAATCTGATCCAATTTCTACGTCAACAGATGCAAGATATAAATACTTTCCATTGCTCATAATCAGAACTATTTTCACTCAAAACTTAATGACCTGAAAGGAAGCTCTAAGATTTGTGATTCGAGATAAAGTCAATTTTGTGACAACAGAAAAATTGCAGTGCAGGGCGGAAAAGAGTGATTCCTGTAATGGGAAACAGAAAGCTCAGTCACCCCACTGACATGTTTAACTAAGACACAAAGAATTAGTTTTGCAATTAAACATGCTCTTAAAGAGGAAGTGGTTAATGAAAACAATCAAGGGGAGCACGTCACTATCTGTAATGTTTTGTTGTCCTCCAACACTTTTGATGTCTATTGCAGAATCATCTAGGTTGGAAAAGGCCTGTAAGATCATCGAGTCCAACTGTAAACCTCACATTTCCAAGCCCACCACTAAACCATGTCCCTAACGCATCCACAGCTGCATGTCGGGTGTGGGCTCCCTGGCAGATGTTTTCAAGGGTTGTCAAAGCTCTGCCCTCATTATTTTATTCACTTCTGCTCTGAAACCACTTTATTGCATTGTACCTTTCTGAATATACTCATAGATTTCTGTGGAATAATTAAGGTTGTTTATCTGAACTCCAGGATAACTGGTGTGAAGGGGACTAGTCCTAAACTCCAGAACTACCAGGAGCTACTCCACAAGTTTTTCCCGTGTCATACTGACACCACCAGCAATTGTTCCAGGTTGAATAATGCACGTCAAGTACTTCAAAAGAAAGAAGCAAACAGAATCTATGAAGCTTAAAAATACAAGTAAGTGTAGGCTGGTTCTGCAGATCCATCTGATGCTGAAGTCGAGAGGCAGAACCAGCCAGAGCACCCATATTCTGTGTACATAATTGTGCAACAAAAATTGCAGAACAGATTTTTCTTCTGGTGTTTGTTTTCTAAATAGCTCGGCAGAGTACACAGTCAAATTGTTATTTGCAGATTTAGCATTACTACAGAATGAAGGAATTAAAGTCAAATCTGGCACAGATGGCCATATAAAACCATCCAAACTTCTTTCAATTAAGCATCACATGCCTTCTTTGTGTTAAATACAATGAGAAACTGCGAAAATATTGCTGTCCCTGTCACAGAAAAGGTTAGGTCAGAAATGAATCTTTTTAGAAAACCATCTGAGTCTGAAAAGTGAAGTATTTAGTCAGCAACTATTTAAGCAAAAATCTAGAGAAGTACTTTTTCAGACATTATGAGAAAAGCACAGCTTGCATGCATACATAAGCCATTTCCATCCCTCCTTTCCCATTAGAAGTTTCAGCAAGTACAGATGGACGAGTATCACAGTCATGAAAGGTGAGTGGGGGAAGAGAATGTGCAAATTCCATGAGCAATATTGCTGTTATTGATCCAGCAACACAATTATACACTTAGGCCTACTGGATTTCCTAAAGGATTTTGTGATATTCACAGCTTCACTGTGAAAGGACAAGAGACTAATGCTTCACATCCAAAGTCATTTCCCTCCACCAATGGAACGTATCAGCATACCCAGAAGTGTTTAAAAGCTTTTCATGAAGACAGAAGAGAGATAAGGCAGAGGCAAACCTCCTCCTGCAGATACAACACAATTATAAAGTAAAATTGCAAATGCTGTTTTAAATAAATTCTAGATGCTACTTTTATTAATCAGCCTGAAGACCCATGCTCCTGCTACTGCCTTGAAGTTGTAGTAAATAAAGAATTGATGGTAAAAAGCAGAGAGAAATAGCACGGCCAAGGCAGAGGAAACTGGCCCTTGGGCCACGCAGAGTCGGGAATCCACCATGGAGCACATCTGTTTGTAGCCACTCACACTACTGCAACTTCCTTATCGTGGCCTTAAAAACCACAAAGGGAAGATAAATTAACTCTGGTCGAGAAAAACGGGACTGGCCCTGCACAATCTGCCCAGCCGTTGTACCTGGAGGCTCAAATTCGGGCTCCCATTTCCATCTCTCTGCTCACGATGAACTACCATTTATTTCACACTCATTCAGCACTAATGGGATTATTTGCAGGGTAAGGGGTAATCAATTTTAACCCAAAACTAGAGCATGGAGGCCAAAAATGTCCTCCATTTTAATTGTATCTGTAATTACTTTATAAGACGACAATCCAGCAAATTACCCTGGGGACTCTTACTAATTATTATTACATATCTTACACCTCTGAGTAGCAAGACTCGCTGAGGAAAAGACTGTGCCAACCCTTGAAAATACATAATCTGAGCAGATGGGACAGGGAAGAGCAAAACCCTGATGCTAACGAGCCCACATCGGACTGCTGCTGGTAGCGGTGTGGTTAGAAGGTTTTACAGCATCAAGGATCCATTTTCCCTCTTTTTGTTTTATAATAAAACACAAAGCTGAGAGGTCTTACACAATTCAGCACCTTTTCACATTAAAAATTGAATCCAATTCCTTGCCACACCAAGGAATAAAACTTGGTGGCACCAATAAAGGTGTCCTGATCCCATTCTTCTGAACACCAAACATTAAGATCTTTACCCAGAGCACTACTCAATACTTTTAAAAGTATTAAATTTGCCCCTTTATTTATCCAGCTCTGTTCATTAAATCTCACTATCGTTATCTCCAGTCTTTGAATTTGCTGTCAGAAACTGATGACGTTGTTTTCCCCTCATGCAAAATTTGTTTTCAAATCTTTCAGCTCTTGGCTGAGGCTCCAAGATCTCTTTTTTTGTTGTTGTTTCGCTGTATTTAAGTACTTTTTTAGTATTTTTTGACTTTTCACATTCCCAAGTTTACACTGGAGCCGGGATGAGGGCTGGACAACCCTGATTTTCTCAACCATGGATTGATTACAGATGGACACAAAATCACCTCAGAAACTGTAAATATTGTGTATTTTTGCCTGTGAACACCTCAGAGCGGTTTGAAAGCCCCCAACCTCAGGGAAATACTGCGGGGTTTCTCGGATCGATTAGAAATAAACACAAAAACACCTCAAAAACTGTAAATATTGTGTATTTTAAATCGTGAACAACTCAAACCCGCGTCTTTCGCTTTACAACGCATTTTTGGCCTCAGAGGGGTTTAAAAGCCGCAGAGCTGAGGGCACGGCTGGAGGGTTTCTCCTCAGCACCCGCGGGGAGGGACCCGTGCCGTGCCGGGGCTCCCCTCGCCGCCCCGCGCTGTACTAAGATTAAGTAGCAAAAGGGATTAGAAATGTTATGATGTCAGCCTAAGATGAAAAAGCACTAAATATATATAGCTGAAAAAGGCTTTTCCATCTAAAAGGAATTAAATATCCCTTCGGCAGAGCTTTCTCACGCTGCTGTAGTAATAGGACATTTGATAAAGTCTGAGCCACTCGCCAGGCCCTGACCCCTCTTAAACTCTGCAGAAATAGTCCGTGTTGAAAGCAGCTCTGATGATCTGTCGCCCTTTCATCCCTTTAACAGTTTCAAATGATCACATTATTCAGAATTACTTGCACCTATGAAGTTCACATTTAGCTGCCAGAAACGCTGTCGTTAAGTATTGTTAGCAGTTTGAAATTTGCTAAAGAAAAGTTTTGGATAAAGCCAAACTAATGTTTTGGTGTTTCCCCCCCCAATCAAGCAAGAACTCACAAAATATATCTCACCTCTTATTTTTCAGAGCATTGCTGGTGGGCAGAGCGCGGCGCTGGGGCCGTCAGTTTGTCATTGAAACCACCCAGAAACATAACAGAAATAGAAGAGCTTGGGGAATGTTGACTTGGAGCAATTTCCTAATGGCCCCAAGTATAAAATTGGGATATTAGTCAGGAAAACATTGACAAAACTCCTGCTGGAAGCTGCCTGCCTCACTCCCCATACCCACGGGGGATGCTGGGGACACACAGCAGGGCTGCCCCTGCTGCTCTCAATGCTCCAAAGCCCAGAAGGGTTTTATTAGGAGGAAAAACTCATGGAAAATACACGGAAAAGAGACAAGCTGAGGGTCCAGCCTCAATTACAAATTGCTCGGGGTGTAACTGGAGAAGCAAGACTGGGAAAGTGAGTGCTAGAGTATTTCAGTTTGATGGCAGAGCCCTCCTGGACACAAGAGAATTTGGAGCAGATGGGGTTTCTGTCCAGCAGCTCCCTTCCAAGAAAGGGAACTGAACCTTCATCTGTGACTGTGCATCCCCAAACTACAATTCACCCCATATTTGGGGAACATTTTGATGAACACTGGCTGCTGTTCTGTGCCCAGAGCAAAGGCTGGTCCATGCTGTCCATGTCTGTAATGTTCTCGTCCCACCTAGGCCAGGCCAACATCTTCCAATTTAGAAAGTCACAGTTCATGACCAAGATCCCAAAGTCACAATCAGGGATCATGAAATGAAAGAACCACCAGAAGTAAACAGCTGGGATGGCTTCGTGCTCTCCTGCTGAGTGTGCTGGACTAGAAATCACAGAATCATAGAATGGTTTGGGTTGGAAGGGACCTCAAAGCCCATCCAGTTCCAACCCCCTGCCGTGGGCAGGGACACCTCCCACTGGATCAGGGGGCTCAAAGCCCCATCCAGCCTGGCCTTGAACACCTCCAGGGATGGGGCAGCCACCACTGCTCTGGGCAACCTCCACCAGGGCCTCCCCATCCTCATCTCATGCTGCTTTCCCCTCAGGTTCCCAGAGGAGCTGTAGGAAAGGCCAGTGGTGTGAGAATGGAAACAATTTCTGTCCATGCCAGCCGTGCTCACCTCCAGCATCAGCTGGGCAACTCCTAAAACGTTGTAGGGCAAACAATGATTTCAGTTGAGTTGAATTGAGCAAGTGAAGAATTTCCTTCCCTGCGTTATGGCAGCTGAAGCTCCCTACATTTCATTTACAGACAGTGAAAACAGGTTGTCACTCCCATCATCACTTTGGGCTCATTTTCCTCTATTCTTCTCCTTATTATAACGTTAAAGCTCCAAACAGCCCCCTAAGTGTTTTTCTAGATAAATGAGTTATTCTAACTGGGTTGGATTTGAGTGTCGTGACTACATTTAACATTAAGTGGCTTTTTAAACCAAGAACCCATTTGCTGCGATTAACTCTTCTGCAAATTCCAGCTTACGCCAATCGATCTAAAAGAGTGGCAATCACAACACAACTTCACAGAGCCACCACCAAATGTCATCAAGCAAAAATAAGTCTTTATTCCAATTTCATGGAAACAGGAATCACTGTACTTTGCAAGACAGGGAAAAATAAAATAAAAAATTTAATATAAAACAAGGATATTGTCACAATAACAGAATATGGAACTGTTCTTTTCCCTATGGATTGCTGCAAGTACCTTGGCTGGGGTTTTTTTTGCCTTTTTGCCTGTGCTATTCACAACTTTAAGTCCAAAAATGATGAAACAAAAATAGAATGAAACTTAAGACTTAGCACTTCCACTAAATGGCATACGTCGAAGGGCAAAGACCGCTGAGGTTATCAAACCCACATACCAGTCACTGCAACCTCACAGACCCACTGAGGGGCAGGGCTCCTTCTCTGTGAGGCTCTTCCTGGCAAACAGGGCAATTCTGAGCTCTAGGAAGAGTTCTATTTAAAGAGAACCTTTCTACTGAGGGAAAATGAGCTGAAGAGCCTCGCACCGGAGAGCACTGCAGGGAGGGAGCACTGCAGTTAACAAAGACAGATGGACCACCAAGGTTCTTAAAAATACACAGCATCGACATGGTTTCTACTGCAATCACTTGTGCTACAACTATTAAACATGTACAAAAGACTTTTCCAGCTGTTCCAAGTGTGGTTGCAGCAAGGTTAGGATCTGGAGCGAGACCTTGACCGCGACTTGGATTGTGACCTGGAGGCAGACCTAGACTTGGACCGGGACCTCGGCTTTGAAACGGATTTAGACCTGGAACGAGAATCTGATTTGACATTTGGTTTTGACTTGGAAATCGACCTCGACCTGGAGCGAGACACCTGGCGTGTGGCTGCATCCTCACCCTCACCTTTTGCCTCCTTTTTGTCAGACTCTGATTTCAGGTTCTCCTTTTCTTTGGAGGCTGACCTGGACCGCTCGTGGCTGTCCTTCTTTTTCTTCTTGCTACTTGGTTTGCTGTCTCGCTTGCTGCGCCTCTTGTTTTTCTCACTCTTGCTGTGGCTCCTGCTTCTACTTCTGCTGTCATCCCTGCTTCTCTTCCTACCTTTCCTTTTATCCTTACTGTGGCTCCTGCTCCTGCTGTCATCCCTGCTCTTGCTCCTGCTTCCAGCCTTGCTAATGCTCTTCTCCCTGTCTTTGCTTCTGCTCTTCTCCTTGCTCCTACTCCTCACGCCCTCCCTCATCTCTCCCCTGTCCTTACTCCCCCGAGCTGACAGTGTTTTAAACAAGAAAAAGCACTCCAATCTTTTGTACAAAACGTCCCCTTTTTGTGCTGCTGCCAGTCCCCCCCAAAGCATTTTTTCCCAAAGCATCTGGAAGCAGCAGCCGGTTCACACCATTTATTTAAAACCCTTCCATCAAATGCGCCCGGAGGCCCCACGGGGGGAGAGGACAGAGCCCTCGGTCACCCTCTGCACCCTCAAGGGAAGCGTCTTCTCCACTGGGCAGGTGGGGGCTTGGTGTCTTCTTCCTCCTGTGCCGGGAGAGGGGGACGTGGGGGTCACCGGTGGTCGGGGGGGACCCTCGTTCCCACCGGTGCCTCCTGGAGGGGCCGTGGGGTGCCGGGAGGGACGGGAACGCTTACCAAGGCGCTGCTGGACGCCGGCCCCTCCTCCGTGGCGGCCGCTTGGCCTGCGCGCTTGCGGCTGGGGGAGCCGCAGAGGGACCCTGCTCGGGGGCTCATGGGGGGGTTGCTGGAGGAGCCTTCGTATTCCTCTGCCAGGGCGAAGAGGGAGCTGAACCTGGAAGGAAGCAGGGGGTCAGGCACCGTCGCAGCGCTCGCCCCGCGGTCCCCACCAGGGGAAGGATGGACTCACTTCTTCTTGGTGCCTTCAGCACAGCTGGCCTGGACGTGCTGCAGCGCCTGCAGGATGGTACTTTGGCTGAAAACTGTGGAGGAACCAGCAGAAACGGGAGTCAGAGACCCAACGGTGGGTGCCCCCGGGCAGGAGAACCCCCCCAGCCAGCCGGGATGGTGGAGGCAGGTGCTCCCAATATCCCAGAGCATCCCAGTTCCCGGCACACCGTGTCAGCGGTTGCGTGGTGGTACCTACAGGTGTGGTTGGTGTTTCTTAGGCTCTGGCACAAGTGCTCCAGGTGCTCCAGGATCTGCTCCAGGGTGAGCCGGGCCACTTTGCTCCTGGGGCTGCGCCGGCTGGGGGCAGAGGAGAGGTGCCCATCAGCGCGTGCTCCGCTCCTCCTGCCCAACCCTTCGTGTCCCCCTAAAGCCAGGACCCCCACTTGTGGGGGGGGGGACCGAGTGCCACGGCCCCACAGCAGCACTCCCAGACCCCCTGCTCTCCCCTCCTCTCCCACAGCCCACGGTGGGGAGATCCAGCCGCCTCCTCCAGCACCCAGAGCTCTGCCCATGCAGCGTGGCCGGGAACAAGCCCTCTGCCCCTTCCCTCCAAAGGCAGGAGAGCAGGAACCTTGCCCTGGGCAGCTGGGATTTAACCCCCGCGGGCTGCAGCTTGGCCCAGCTGCCTCCTTTAAATCCCCCGGCACTGATCGACCCTGACCCTGTGCACACAGCAGCGTCACAGCAGAGATTCAAGAGCCATGGCTGGAAAACTCTTTGCACCAAGAGACGCTCTGGAAGCACCCAGCAGTGCCCAAGCGGGCACAGCGGGGCTGAGCCAGGGGCCTGAGTGCCTGGAGCTGCAGCAGAAGAGCACCAAGGCTCGGCCCTGCTCCCACAGGCGGCTGGAAGCGCTTCTCTCCGCAGCTTGCCTACAAAAGGGTCCTGCTGGCTGCACAGGCGAGATCCAAGAGCAGCTGCCCACGCAGCTCTGGAGCAGGGATGCTCGCTCGGGGCTCTGCCTGGGCCTCAGCGAGCGGGGGGGCTGCGTCTCCTTGAGGAGACGACGCTGCACCCAGCAGGAGGGGCTGGCACGCTGGCCTTGCCCCCACGGCACGTGGCATCTCGGCACGCAACGGGCACAAGGCAGAGTCCCTCTCGCTTCCCGCTGGCAGGGTGGCCCCACGGGAAGCGGTGGCAGAGGCTGTGCCTGCCCCGGCCCCTCACCTGAGAGGTTTCATGTTGCTCCTCAGCAGCAGAGCCTTGATGTGCCTGGCCAGGAGCTCCTCGTGCCTGAAGCACCAGTGCCGCAGGATGCTGGTGCTGAACCGCTCATCGGGGTGGCAGGGCCGGCTCAGCACCATCCTCACCATCCTCATGCTGGGCCTGCCAGGAGGAAGGAGTTGGCAAACGGTGCTCCCCAAGCCCAGGCCCGGCAGGGAGCTGCTGCCTTTGGGGAGGGCCCAACCGCTGGGGTCACACGTGCCCACCCGGCCCTGTCCCCAGGGGCTCCGCCATGATGGCATTTGCACCCGGAGCGAGCTGGGGAGCACCAGCAACCACCGCTTTGCCCACCCCTCACGCTTCAAGCAGCCCGAGCTGCAGCTGCTGGCACCCCCTGGTCCCCACCACGCTGGGGGCGCTCAAGAAAGCCACAAGCCCGTGCCCACAGCACCCACAGAGCATCGCGCTGCCCTCTGCCCTGCGGCACTTACTTTTCGTTCTTCAGCTGCAGCAGCAGGCGGGACAACACCTCGGGGTGCTCTGCAAGGGAAAGCACTTCAGCACCGGAGCTCAGGGCCACCACGGCCCAGCGTCGCCCCTCTGCTGCGCAGGGGACAGCCCACCTTTGGATTTGAGGTGCTTCAGGACAGGGATGATGGTCTCCAGGGGCAAGCTGTGTGCCAGGAAGAGCTGCCAGGTGTTGTACTGCTCGGAGGTGTCCCAGTCCAGGCTTTGAACTAGGGGGAAGCACACGAGAGAATCAGGGAATCATGAAGGATGGAAAAGCCCTCTCAGCTCATCCAGTCCAACCCCACTGTGCTGACTGAAGCCTGTCTCCAAAGTGCCATGGACACACAGTTTTTGACCCCCTGCAGGGATGGGGACTCCCACACTGCCCTGGGCTGAAAACCCTTTCCATGAAGGAATTTTTCCTGATAGCCAATCTAAACCTCACCAGTCTCTTCCCATGCAGCCGCTAAGGGGACCGTGGTCCTGCAAAAGGTCTGGGCCTTTTTGCTCTTGGGGTGTCAGAGTCATCAGAAAACAGGGAAATCCCAACTCCAGCCTTTCTGAGCACACTTTTGCCACCACCTCCCAGCTGCCCTCACCCCTGCGGCGCTGGCAGAGGAGGGCACAGCATCCCCACAAAGACAGCCGGGGAAGAGCCGACTGCGCAGCGCTCGCTGGGCAAGTTCACATCCCTGGGGCCGCAGCAGCTGGGACCACGTGGAGAGGCTGCAGAGCTGGGGGACCCTGGGGGACTCTCCTCCTCCTTGTTTTCTCTTTGCTGGGCAGGATGTGCAGAGCCCTGCATTACATTTTGCCTGGCACCGTGCAGAGCCAAGCCATGGCCCAGCCAGCCCAGTAAAGCCCATCCAACCTGCCCTTCAGCGCTTCCAGGGAGAAGGCATCCACAGCTTCTCTGGGCAACCTGGGCCAGGGCCATCCCACCCTCTACATGAAGAATTTCTTCCCAACGTTTAATCTAAGTACTGGGAGGCTGCTCTAAGGTCTCCCCAGAGCCTTCTCTTCTCCAGGCTCAACCACCCCAACTCTCTCAGCCCGTGCTCATAGCAGAGGTGCTCCAGCCCTCTGCTGGAGGCTTGGGGATGCCCAGGAATGGCTCTGCTTTATCCGGTCCCAGAGATGTGTTGGTGCCTGCAGGAGCTCTACTCACTCATGATGTTCAGCACCGAGTCCCACCGAAACATGAAGACCTTCCCCATCATCACGTGGCACACCAGCTCCTGCAACTGGGTGGCAGAGAAAACAAGATGAGCAGAATGCTGGAGGTTTGCAGGCAGTGGCGAGGGCTCGGCAGCCTGCTGGGAAAGCTCCAACAAGCCCAGCCCTCTCTGCTCGGGGCACTGCACTGCTCCTGCTCTGCAGGACGGGGGCTGACACTACCCAGACCCGTGGGGCTTCCTGCCCTGACTCACCCCCTTCATCCCGGGCAAGCGGAGACAGGGAGATGGGCTGCACGGGGAGCCAGCTCGGGCTGCACCACAGCAGGGAGGGCAGCTGGGGAGCAGCATTTCCCTGCTCCTGCACCAACAGGCTCAGCCACAGAGCAAGTTCTGCATCTCCTCTGCCTTCCTCCCCGCTCCTCGGGGTGCAGCCGGCTCGGCGCAGGGTGCAGGAGACACGCGGACACAGCCCAGGGGCAGGAGGAGCTGCAGAGGGGCAGAATCCCCTCCCTCGCCCTGCCGCTCCCACGGCTTTGGAGGCAGCCCAGGACACGGCTGCTTTCACCTGGGGCCAAGAAGGACTAAACAAGCTGAGCCCTGCCCTGCAGCCCCCAGGGATTGCCCATTCCACGGTTAAAGCTCCCCTCCGCGGAGCGCAGGAGACAAGTGCTGGTGCTTCAGGAAGGTGGGGCTGCCTCCCACCGCAGGCACCGCTCCCCTCCTCACCTGGAAGGGGTCGATGGCAGCTACGATCATGTGCAGGAGCTTGCCGCTTCCCAGGCTCTCCTCTGGGAACTGCAAGAGGACAAAAGCAAGGCAGGGCTCAGGGAAGGCCACGAGGGAGAGGCCAGGCCAAAGCTCCTGTCCCCACAGGATAAACTCCTCCTGGGCTCAGGCTCCCACACACGCAGCGGGCAGCATCGCCCGGCCTCACCCGGCTGGAGCAGAACCAGCACCGCTTCCTAAAGGAGACCAGGAGCAGTGGCACAAGGAGCCCCGGCAGCACGGCACAGCTGACAGGCTGCTTTCTCTTCAGCCCCTGCTCCAGCCAGCCAAGGGCTGCAGGGCAGCGCCCCGGCAGGCGGCTGCGAGTGCCCAGCACAGCCCTGGGAGGCAGCTGACACCGCCCCTGGGCACCGGGCAAGGCTGCTGCCACTGCGGCTGCCACAGGGCAGCCCGAGGCCTGACAAGGCCCCACTTTGCCCTATCCTGGCCGGCTCAGCTCGCCCTCCCAGGGCCTCACGCCTTACGCAGCGCTGCAAGGGCACCAGAGAAATGCACCCACGGGGCACAAGGGCAGGAAAAGCGGCGGCAGCAAGCGATGGCTGCGCTCTCTGCATCTGGCTGCCCAGACACGCTGCTGCAGCTGGGCTCTCCCCAGAGCCTTCTCTTCTCCAGCCTCAGCAACCCCAACTCTCCCAGCCTGTCCTCGTACACGAGGTGCTCCAGCCCTCGGATCATCATCTCCGTGGCCTCCTCTGGACTTGCTCCATCAGATCCAGGTCCTTCCTGTGCGGAGGACTCCAGAACGGAATGCAAGACAGAACTGTTGCAAGGCTTTGTGGCTTCTCTGCTGCAGTGCCAGAGGCCTGGAGCTCAGGATCAAACCACCCCAGCCCTGAGCCTGCCCGCAGGAACGGGCAGTGGGGCTGAACTGGCTCTCTGGGGGCTGGCAGGGGCCTTACCTCCGTGTAAATGCAGGGGGTGAGGTAGCCGAGCAGGCGTTTGTCGAGCTCCTGGCAGGTCTTCATGTCCCTCAGCAGGCACGCCAGCAGGTTCCCCCGCTGCGTGGCCTGGGCAAAGGACTCATAAAGCTTCCTCATTCCTGCTGCAGGTTTGCTAGAAGGAAGCACAGAACCCTTTGGTTGGAAAAAAGCTTGGAGATCATCGAGTCCAACCGGCCCTGGCCACAACTAAACCAGCCCTGAGCACCTCATCCACACGGCCTTTAAATCCCTTCAGGGATGGGGACTCGACCACCGCCCTGGGCAACCCCTGCCACGGCCTGAGAACCCTTTCTGGGAAGAAAGGCTTCCTGATGTCTAAGCTGACTCTTCGTGGGCACGACCCGAGGCCCTTTCCTCTCAGCCCAGCCCTTGTCACCAGGGAGCAGAGCCCAGCGCCCCCCTCACCGCCACCTCCTGCCAGGCACTCGCAGACAGTGAGGAGGTCTCCCCTCAGCCTCCCCTTCTCCGGGTTCAACAGCCCCCCTTCCCCCCAGCTGCTCCTCCCCAGAGCTGTTCCCCAGCCCCTCCCCAGCTCCGTTGCCCAAGGCCAGGCGTGCCCGGCTGAGAGAGGAGCCCGCCAGCCCCGCGCCGCAGCGAGGCCGGACGACACCGCGCTGCTCCTTGGAGGCAGCGGGAGCCAAGGCCAAGCTCGGATGCTTCCCTGCAGTCCCCGCTGCCCCACCTGGCTCTTAAATACAGCAGCAGGTGGCAGGCGATCTTGGGCTGCTTCCAGTAGAGCTCAGCCAGGAGATCCAGCAGCAGGTAGAAGCCCAGCTCCTCCTCCATCTGGCAGAGGTTCCTGGGGGAGAACAGCACACGGAGACAGCGATGGCACAGGGCATTCCATGCCTGAGCTGCTCTGCTAACGCCCAGGAGCTGCAGCTCAACGGCAATCCAGGTGCTCCTGGCCACTCGCTCTGGGGAGCGGCCACAGGGGCTGCAGAGGACGCTGGGATGGGCAGCAACAAAGGCACCAGGAGCCAGCAAACTCCAGCTGCCCAGGGATCCCGGGCTGCCACAAATGGCCAAAGGAGCTCTCATTTGCCTGCATTTTGAGGCTTTCCACTCAACAAAGAGCAACCCTGGCCGAAGGACGCTGGCAGAATCAGACCCACAGGGTTCACCCCCCAAACAAACAGCCCTGACTGCATTATTCAGCAATTCCAGAGCAGACTCACCTAAAGATTACGTACAGAGGCTTCCCCAGAGACTGCTTCACTGCCCTGCGGGACAAACGCAACCGTCAGAGCTCCGTGTGCACCCAACCCTGGGTTTCCTCAGCAGTGGCAGGGAACAAGCCCTGCACCTTGCTCACTGTGCTCATGGAACAGTTTGGCTTGGAAGGGGCATCAAACCCACCCAGTTCCACCCCCTGCCATGGGCAGGATCCCCTCCCTCTCCCTGCTGGTCCCACTGCTTTGGATGCAGCCCTGGACACGGGTGGTTGCTGGGCTGGGAGTGCATGAGTTTCTCAGGCCATCAAGGAAAGGATGAGACACACACACACAAAAACCAGATCCTTACTCCTCTGTGATTTCTTCTGGCAGAAGCCCACCACTGAAATGAGCCTTGAAGAGCTCTAGGAGGCACGAAGCGAGTGCTGGCAACTGTCTCTGGTCAAAGTCCTCCTGGGAGAGAGAAAGGAAGGAATGAGAGGAGCAAGGACAAGCTCAAGCCCTGCCTGCCCAGCACGGGAACGCTGGGAAGGGACACAGCAGTCACTGCAGCAAGGAATGGAGCCCCAGCTGCTCACGAGCCACTTTGCTGCTGAAGTGCAGCACCAGGAGCTGGGGATCAGCAAGAGGAGCTCTCGGGGCAGAGCCACCCAGGCCAGCAGCTGCCCAGCCCAGGCCACTCCAGCTGCTCTGGGTTTGCAGGTCAGGCAGCGGCGCTGCTCCAGGTGCGTGCAGTTACCTCCACGACTCCAGCCAGGATCTCCTCCATAATCCTACATTGAGCTTCCGGAGCTCTGGAGTGGAGAAACAAGAGGAAATCCAAGTTACAGAGCAAGATACGGAGAGCAAGGACAAGGGGGCTTTGTGCTGAGCTGGCTCCTCTCGGGAATCCCCCCGGGAGCTGAGCAGCAGCACCCACTGCCAGAAGTGCCCCAGGTTGTCTGCAGCCAGGGAAACAAATTCCATGGCTAAAAGCACAAGGTTCAAGGCACTTAAAGCCATAAATCATGTTCCATCAGACTACCATGCAGAGGTCTGCAAAGCAACAGCTTTATTTTTGACCCTGCTTTAGATGGAGTTGATTCCAAGGCTGCTTAGAACCAAGAGTGGAGGTGGGCAAGTCCAGAGAACAGGCAGACACAGGAACAGCTCTGGCTGCAAGGAACGTGTCCCACGTGGGGATGGACAGAAACCCCCAAGGCCTGCACAGCCTCCCCTCGCTGATCAACAGCAGAGAAGGATGGAACTCAGAGCCTGACTCAGAGAAACGCTGTAGCCCTCAGCAAATTGCTGTTGTGTCCCACTCTGAGCCTGCTCCAAGGACAAAGTCCAAGCTCTCAACCCAGCACCTTTCAAAACCAGCTGGACATTTCCTGCAAGGGGACCTCTCCGGCTTAAAGGGAGACAACAGCATGAAAAGGTCTTGTGTGTCCTTGCCCTCAAGAGATGAACACAAAATGCAACTCAAGCCAGCGATACCAACCTCTCCTTCTGCAGCTGCAGGACCTTCTCCCTCAGCGGCTCGCCCAGCTGCCCCAGGAATGGTGTGAGAGCAGCAGGGAGCCCGAGCTCTCTCCTCCCTGCAGCAAAGGAAGCAGCAGTGGGATGCTCTGTTTGCCCAAGCAGCTACACCTAAGAAGGCCTCTCCCCACTGCAGGGGGAACCCTCCCGCAGGGCAGCAATCCCAGCAGAGTCCCAGCAGCACGGCCAGGAACAGCCAGAGCTGTCTCCAGCTCCAGAGAGCGAGCAGAGAGGATTCTGGCCTCGTGCAGGCTTGGCACAACCAGGCCTTGGAGAGGGAGTGTGGCTGAGCAATTAAAGGCCTGAGCCTCATTAGCAGCTGCCCGAGAACAGAGACCCCCTGAGCCCAAAGCAACCAGCGGGCACAGCCTCAGGGATTCCCAACCGGGCAGCAGAGCGGGGCTTGGCACGAGTCAGACACCCGGAGAGGACCCACAGCTGGAGAAAGCGCTCCCTTTGGAGGCTCTGAGCTCCAGGGAAGAAAGCAGGGCAGGAGATGGAGCCTGGCAGCCTTCCCCTGGGAGCACAGATCCGTCCGGCATCTCCCGAGCCTGCCTCTCAGGGACTGGGAAGCAGCAGGGACCTCAAGAGCATCTCTTGCAGAAGGAAACTGCGCTGTCAAGAAGGGGGATCTGCCTTGAGCGCCGCAGCTCGTGGCAAAGGGCTTGGAGGGCACCGTGCTTACGGGAGGGCGCTCCGAAATCCTCCATCCCGAAGGGAAGGCGCCCCCCAGAGCGCAGGGAAACACCGTGCGGGGCAGAGCCGAGGGGCAGCGCTTCAGGCTGCGAGAAGGCAGGAGGAGCACCAAGAGCACCGCACTCCTCAGCGGGGCTGCTCCGGGGGCTCCGCTCTGTGAGCACTGCCTCGGCGTTGCCACGGCAACCGCGTTCCTCTGGGGACCTGGGCATCTCCCTCGGCACGGGGGGGGGGGGGGGGGGGGGGGTTCCTCGGGAAAACTCCAGCTGGGGAAGGGCACACACGGGGACTCCGTGTCACCACCCCTGCCCCGGGCAGCCCTAAACTAATGACATGGAATACAGAAAGAAAGAGAAGGTTTGCTTCAGCCAGAGTGGGACAGTTGGAATCAGCAGGCGGTCGGCAAGAAAGAAAGTTTCCAAACACCCAGTTCAGGGAAGAGGAGAAAGGGCTTTACCCGGCCCTGTGAAGGATGGGCTGTAGCAAGGTGTAAATCAAGAAGGAGATAGGGAGGCGCTGGATGGAGGAAGGAATTCAGCAAAGCTGTCAATTAGCGCTGTGTAGATAAGGGTCTCCTTTCCTTTGAGGGGGGGAGGTCTCCATAAAGAGATCCCAACCAGCCATAAAGAGGAGCAGCCAGAGACCTCCTCTCCTTGGAGTCCCGCTCTGACCCTGTCTGAGAGCTGGGAAAAAGCCCGGCCCTGGGAAAGGAGAGGCTTAAAGGCTGTAGCTCACTCAATAGCTCAGCTCCAGGTGCAAGGCCATTCCTCAGGCACAAGATCCCATCAACTGCAACCCAATCCCATTGTCTGCAAGATCCATCCCTGCAGCAAGAAAACAGTTTTGATCCCAGAACTGCTCAACATTCCAAGAAGAGCTCAACCTTCCAGCCAAAGATGACCTTCACCCTCAAAGAGCCCAGCAGGAGATCACCAGGTGGCAGGGAGCAGGGAGAAGGAATTCCTGGAGCTCCCTGGACTGACCTGGCCTAGTCTTGGCAATCTACTGAATGTCCCTGTGTGTGTGTAATAAATAGGTGCTTGTTTGAGCCCTGGCTGTGCCCAGGTTGGAGGAGGGGTCCCCTCTGCCCCCAGCACCGCATTAAACACACCGGCTTTAGAACTCTGCGGAGCTGCAGAGGCTGTTTCCGCGCGTCACCTGGGAAAGCAGCTCCCGCCGCAGCCTCCCGCCCCGCTCCGGCCTTCGATGGGAGGCCAGGGCCAACGGCACAGCTCTGGGAACGTCTCCCTCACCATGGCACGGAGCTCTTGGGCCAGCTCGGGGCTCTCAAAGAGAGGGGCCAGATGGCTGTGTTGGGGGGAGGAAGGGAGAGGGATCAGAAAGAGCCGGGGTGCGGGTCCCTGCGGCGCAGCTTCACCTTGGGGGACCTGCAAGGAGATCCCCTATGGCTTATGGACCCCACGCTACGAGGTCCCACCTTCCTTGGTTCCCTCCCTTTGCCCCCAGTGGCACCTGTGTCGCCAGAAGGCGGGTGGGAAGGGGAGAAGAGGTCTTACACCTCCTGGCTGGGGGATTTGGTTGGCGCAGGAGCTGCCTGCAGGCTGCAGCACCGTGAGCGAGGCTGCTCCATCCAGCTGGGGCACCGCAATGGGCTGGGGACATTGCTAATCACCTGAAGGGCAGTGGCTGCAGCTTTCTAAAGCCACCCATTCCCTTGGTTCAAGGAACAGCTCTCAGAACGAGCAACAGCAAGGTGAAGACACAACTATGGCGTCTTCCATGGCTCACACACAACACAAACACCCTCTGCAGCTCTTACAGGGTCTGGCGGTCATAGAATCATGGAATGGTTTGGCTTGGAAGAGACCTCAAAGCCTACCCAGTTCCAAACCCCTGCCATGGGAAGAGACACTTCCCAGTAGATCAGGGAGCTGAAAGCCCCATCCAGTCTGGGCTCCAATACCTCTAGGGATGGGGAAGCCACCACTTCTTTGGGCAACCTGGGCCAGGGCCTCCCCACCTTCACACCAAAACATTTCTTCCCAACATCTCATCTCAATCTCTCCTCTTTCAGCTCAAAGTCGTTCCCCCTCATCCTATCCCTGCACTCCCTGATCAAAAGCCCCTCCCCAGCTTTCCTGGAGCCCCTGCAGTCCTGGGAGGCTGCTCTAAACTCTCCCCAGAGCCTTTTCTTCTCCAGCCCAAAAAACCCCAACTCTCTCAGCCTGTCCTCCTACGGAAGTGGCTCCAGCCCTTGGATCTCCTTCGTGGCCTCCTCTGAAGTTGCTCCAACAGATCCATGGTCCTTCCTCTGCTGCAAGTCCACCACCCAGTCCCACCATGCCTGTGTGAGGCCAGGCTGGCCTCCAACGAGAAGGCATCTCATTGGGGTTGGAGGTGACAGAGCTGCCTGTTGCCATCGCTTTGCAATCCCTGCTGCACATCAGTCCCAGCCCACGAGGAGCCGACTATTCCAGCCCCTCCACAAGCCTTGGTGGCTGCCTTTGAGTGCAGAGCTGAAAACCCCTCGGATACCTTTGCACCCCTCTTAAATGGGGAGGGCAGGAGGGGTGGCTGCAGCCTCAAACACTCACCCAAGGTTCAATCTGAGATGCTGGAGCCGAGGTTCTGCCCTCAGGGTCCTGCTCACCTCATCTCCGATGCGGTTTTTAGCAGGGCTGATGGCAGAGTTGAGGGCGTTCATCCAGGACTCTTTCTCTTCTGGACTCACGGCCAGGAAGATCACGTTTGGTGCCTACAAAAGAGGGAATTCAGATCAGTGCCAGGGGCTGAACTCCCACAGAGATGCTTTCACACGGTCGCTGCCCACACAAAATCTGCACGGCCCTTACAGAGCTGATCCTGCCCCGCGCTGCCCTGGTGCCCTTTTCACCTTTCCTGCTCTTAGACAACCCCCCTTTTACACCCCCTCGAGGGATGGGGACTCCATCCCCCTCCCCGGGCAACCTCTGCCAGGCCTGAGAACGCTTCCCATAAAGAAATTTTTCCTGATGTCCAATCTGAACCTCCCCTGGTGCAACTTGAGGTCATTTCCTCTCGTCCCATCTCCTGTCACTGGGCAGAAGAGACCAACACTGGCTCTGCTACAACCTCCTTTCAGGCACTTGGGGACAGTGGTGAGGCCTCCCCTCAGCCTCCTCTTCTCCAGGCTAAACAACCCCAGGGCCCTCAGCCGCCCCTCAGAAGACTTGTTCTCCAGCCCCTTCCCCAGCCTTGTTGCCTTCATTGCCCTTCACATCCCTCCCTCTGGCAATAAATGAACGTGAGCAGCTTTATCGCTGCCGCCACAGGCCTTGGGATGTCTGGAATGTGCCCTGGAGCCTCCGCTGCCTTGGCTGGTCCTGGGCCACTCTTGGAGCCTCCCACCTTAGGGCACAATCCCAGGGATGGAGCTGTGAGCTGGGCAGCGTGGGACCTGCTCTTGAGGGGACAACTTCTGCTTCACCAAGAGGGGGGGGCAGTAAAGCTGCTTCATCCTTGCTCCCTCCGTCTCCCAAAGTCAGGAGGCTCCAAATTCAAGGGATCCAGCGCTGAGGAACCCAGGAGCCCTTCTCCCAGCAGAAGCACTGTCTCCCCCCATCTCTCCCAGTCGCTGACGTCGCAAACGGGTGTTCACACCTTTCCAAGCACGAGACACAAGCTCCTGGCTCTCCAGGTGACCACGGGCTGGAGAGCAGAGCTTACCATGTTTCCCAGATGCCTGGAGTGGCCGAGGGCGAATTTGCTGTGGTTCTTTTTGCTTCTGCTTTTGCACTTCCTGCGCTCTTTGCATTTCTCATCATCGCTCAGGTCAAACGCCTCCTGTAGGGTTTTCTCATCTTTCACCTGCAAAATAAACCCCATTAAAAATAAAATTGAAGCCTTGAGGATGTCGGAGAGAGGGGGTGACACAGGGACTTGGCTGGAGCTGCTGCTGGCACAAGGGCTTGGGAAGTCCCATGGGCAGGAACACCCTCCACTGGATCAGGGTGCTGAAAGCCTCATCCAGCCTGGCCTTGAACACCTCCAGGGATGAAGCAGCCACGAAGATGGGGAGGGGCACTTGATCAGGGAGTGCAGGGATGGGACAAGGGGAACAGTTTTGAGCTGAAAGAGAGGACAAGGGGAACAGTTTTGAGCTCAAAGAGGGGAGATTGAGGTGAGATCTTAGGGAGAAATGTTTTGCTGTGAGGGTGGGGAGGCCCTGGCCCAGGTTGCCCAGAGCAGTGGTGGCTGCCCCATCCCTGGGGGTGTCCAAGGCCAGGCTGGATGGGGCTTGGAGCCCTCCAATCCTGTGGGAGGTGTCTCTGCCCATGGCAGGGGAGTGAAACTGGGTGGGCTTTGAGGTCTCTTCCCACACAAACCATTCTATGAAGCCTTCACGAATGAAGAGAGCACTCGGGCACAATCACTCCAGGGGTGGGGCACCACCACAAACAGGTCTGGGGTGGAGGAGAGGCTGTTAGGGGACAGGGGTGCAGGTGGATCCCAAGCCCCCCCAACTCCCTGTCCCCAACCTCTGCTCCCGATCCCGTTCTCACCACCACCAGCAGCAGCGCCCTGGCCCCGCAGGCGGTTCTCGACCCCCTGAGACCCCCCCCCTCACCCCTCCCACTCTGACATCTCCATTCACCAATACCCCGCCCCCATCCTCTCCCCTCCCCTCATCCCACAGACGGAGCCCCTCCACCCCTGACTCCCTCACCGTCTGCCATCAGCACTGCCCTGGCTCCACAGGCAGATCTCGACCCCTTGAGACCCCTCCCCATCCTTGACCCCCACACACTCTGATCTCCCCAATCCCCGACCCCTCACACCCAATGCCCCCCTCCCCATCTCTGCAGCGCCCTGGCCCCGCAGGCAGATCCCGACCCCCTGAGCACCCCCTCTCCTCATTCCCGACCCCCAAACCCTGACCCGTCCCCCCCGACACCCCCGCACCCCCCCATTCTCACCATCCGCCACCAGCAGCGCCCTGGCCCCGCACGCTCGCAGGCGGTGCCCACGGAGGCGGCCCGGGCGCCCAGCGCCGCCGGCTCCACCCGGCCCCGCACGGTGGGGCGGTCCCTTTGTTCAGTTGGCTTGATCAGCAATTTATTCCCAGCTACTTATTACAATGAAGCAAGACAATTCTTAGTTTTATGCTTGGTTAAAAATATACAAAGATTCAAATTACCAAAGTAGCATAACATTAGAATTAAACATATTTGAGCGAACAAGACATTATTTTCTAGGTTTGATTAACAAATACTTCAAGGTTACCTATTACAGGGGGACACCCCGGCGGGACTTCGCGAGCCCCCCGGCTCACCCCCCGCCGCTGAGAGAGGACAGCAACTCACCTGTAATCAGCCCCCAGCCCTCCACAGGACAACAGCAGCCCACCTGTCCGAGCCCCGGCCCCGGGAGGGCAGCAGCCAACCTGTCCCCAGCCCCCCGGACACAGCAGCTCACCTGTCCCCAGCCCCCAGACACAGCAGCTCACCTGTGCCAGCCCCCCCCGGACACAACATCTCGCCTGTCCCCAGCCCCCCCCCCCCCCCCTCCGACACAACAGCTCACCTGTCCCAGCCCCCCCGGACACAACAGCTCACCTGTCCCAGCCCCCCCCGGACACAACAGCTCACCTGTCCCCAGCCCCCCCCCGCAGCCTGAGCTGAGGAGAAGGCTGAGCCACCTTCCCGCCGCGCAGCTCCGCCCCTCCTCCCGAGCCAATGGCGTTTTTTAAAATACCAAAGTTTATTCAGCAAGTGCCTATTTTATTCTTCCCACAACAATTATTAATGGTAAAAAATATATGGTCATGTTTATTGTTTCTCAGTGCAAATCACTTTATGCACGTTTTGGAAGCATCCGATGAACACAACAGGTATTTAAGCATATATTACGAGCACTTTAAAGTTACTGTAGTGATATTGCTTGTTTATAAACCCGCCAATGTATGTATTTTTTCATTTTTGTTCAGATCTAGTTTATATAGATGTCTCTCTATTGAGAATGCTGTGCACTGACCGAGTCGCACTAACAGTGCGTTACTGTAGGATTGGTAAACCTACAGATTCTTAAAGTATTTTTCTTACCTGGGGGTATTTATTTCAAAAGAAAACAGCTTGCAAGTACGACTCCTGAAGTTTCAAGATCTCCGATAAAACAAATCAGCAAGCCATGTCAAAGTCAGTTTACACAAAACGAATCAGCAAACCATGCCGAAGTCAGTTTTCCAAACTTAAAAGGATTACAACTTTAACTCTTCACACAATCACAAATCACACAGACAATTACAAATCACAAGGAAACCGAAACCAAAATCGCGATTACATTCCAACCCAAAACCTGAATTATATATCAAATATCAAATTCCAACGCCAAATCTGGATTATATATCAAATTCCATACTAGGTACCCTTCTAGCCCAACACTGCAGGACTTTCGCCTCCGACTTACAAGCAGGCAACCAAATCAAACCAAAAACAAGAAAGGATGTTTTAATTCTTTAATTCTTCCCAGTGTAACCCTTGCTCCCAAGACACGGTGGGGGGTGGAAATGCACATTCCATCACTCCCCACCCCCCCACCCCGAGAAGTTCTTGTTTGCTGGTTGGAGGGTCCTCGACCCCCCAGATTCGAAATCCTGAAAGCAGGTCCCACCTGGGTCACAAAATGATACTGGAAATGCTGGCAAATAAGCTAAGACTCGTTTTGGAGTTTTAGAAAGCAGCTGCATTATTTCAGCGCTGGGCGGCTGGGGACAGGATATATATCCACCTTACATGGATGTGTATAAATTCTCCCTGCATAATTCTACTACTTTCCAAGGACTAATTTCATTACGAACTTCAACAAAGCCAAGTCTGTCTCTGCTAATTTGAGTTTCGGAGCCAGCTCTCTGTTTGGCCTTGGAATTTTTAGAGAAGTACAAATAAAAACATTTACTGGGTACAGCACTTTTTAAAAAAACATACTGGATCAGAGGAACAGTCTGTGTCTGTCTAACTTAAAAACAGTGCCCCTTAGATATCGCTGGACTGGAGTTAGTTAGAAAACCAATTCTACAGAAAAACAACTCTGCTTAAATCAAAATATTCCACTCTCTGCAAAAACAACCACTTCTTATATCAGTATGGCTTTGAATCTGTTGGGTTTTTTTAAGTAAATGTTATAGGTGGTGACCAGACATCTTCTGCTTAAATAGAAGAAAGAAACAAAATACTCAGAAAGCCCAGTATACTCACCACATTTTGCGCTGGTTCTGAAGGCGTCTCCTCTCTCTGCTCCTCCGTGTGCTCGTTTGCATCCGAAAGGTGCCATTCCAAGCCCCTGGAGCTGTATTCATCCCTCCGCTCCCGTTCCTCGCAGGTCATTAGCATGCACGATGGGCCATCCCCAGCGGCAGGGGCTGCTCTGCCCTGCCCTGCCCCACCACGGAATGCTCTCGGCGGCAGCTTTTAAAGTGAGGCTCCTCCTGGAAGGATTCTGGCTGGAGGCAGAAAAGCTTGGTGACCGCTTTGGAAGTACTGGGCGATGCCTTCGATTTCCGATAAACGCCTTCAGCGGTGGATGCAGGGGGAGCGCATCCCTGGCAGCAGAAGGGAGGCTTTTCCTCGGCGATGCCCGCAGGGTGAGGGCTCTCCGGGGGGCGCCTGGTTGCCGCCGGACGGAGAAACAGAACCTTTTTCCTTTGCTCTCTGTAAGAGTCACGGGCGTTGGCAAAGGAGTGCGATGGATCAGCCCGCAGGTACGGCCGGGGCTGCGGCGGTGTTAAACACCCCCTGCTCCAGCGTTAGTGCGGGGCACAGAGCGGGGAGGGTGCGGGGGCACCGGGGAGGGGGAAGGGGACACCGGGATGGGGCTGCCGGGAGGCTCCGGGGAACCCCGGGCCGAGAGGTCCCTCAGCCACAGCCCCCCACGTGCTGAGCGTGTCCTCACCCGCACCCCGGCCCCGCTCGGTGCGGTGAATGCGTGCGAGCGCGTGGGGGGGGGGGGTGTGTGTGCGCGTGTTTATGCGATCATGTGCGTGTGTGTACATGTGTGTGCGCTCGTGTGCGTGTGTGCGCTGTTCTGTGTGTGTGCTCATGTGCGTGTGTGCTCATGGGCATGTGCGTGTGCGCGCGTGTGCTCGTGTGTCTATGCGTGTGTGTGAGCGTGTGTGCGCTGTTCTGTGTGTGTACTCATGTGCGTGTGTGTACATGTGTGTGTGTGCGCTCGTGTGCGTGTGTGCGCTGTTCTGTGTGTGTGCTCATGTGCGTGTGTGTACATGTGTGTGTGCGCTCGTGTGCGTGTGTGCTCATGGGCATGTGCGTGTGCGCGCATGTGCTCATGTGTGTGCGTGTGTGCGCGTGTGTGTGTGCTCATGTGCGTGTGTGCGCTGTTCTGTGTGTGTGCTCATGTGCGTGTGTGTACATGTGTGTGTGCGCTCGTGTGCGTGTGTGCTCATGGGCATGTGCGTCTGCGCGCGTGTGCTCGTGTGTCTATGCGTGTGTGTGTTCGTGTGTGTGTGCGTGTGTGTGTCTGTGTGTGCTCATGTGCGTGTGCGCGCTGTTCTGTGTGTGTGTACATGTGTGTGCGCTCGTGTGCGTGTGTGCTCATGGGCATGTGCGTGTGCGCGCATGTGCTCATGTGTGTGCATGTGTGCGCGCGTGTGCTCGTGTGTGTGTGCGCGTGTGTGTGCGTGTGTGTGTGTGCGCTCGAGTGCGTGTGTGCTCATGGGCATGTGCGTGTGCGCGCATGTGCTCATGTGTGTGCGTGTGTGCGCGCGTGTGCTCGTGTGTGTGTGCGCGTGTGTGTACATGTGTGTGTGCACGCGTGTGCGTGTGTGCTCATGGGCGTGTGCGTGCGTGTGCTTGTGTGTCTATGCGTGTGTGTGTTTGTGCGTGTGTGTGTGTGTGGTCGTGTGCGTGTTTGTGTGTGCTCATGTTCGTGTGTGTACATGTGTGTGCGCGCTCGTGTGCGTGTGTGCTCATGGGCATGTGCGTGTGCACGTGTGTGCTCGTGTGTCTATGTGTGTGTGTGTGCGTGTGTGTGTGCTCATGTGCGTGTGTGCGCTGTTCTGTGTGTGTGCTCATGGGCATGTGCGTGTGCGCGCGTGTGCTCGTGTGTCTATGCGTGTGTGTGTTCGTGTGTGTGTGCGTGTGTGTGTCTGTGTGTGCTCATGTGCGTGTGCGCGCATGTGCTCGTCTGTCTGTGTGTGTGCGCTCATGTGCGTCTGTGTGCTGTTCTGTGTGTGTGTTCACGTGTGTGTGTACATGTGTGTGCGCTCGTGTGCGTGTGTGCTCATGGGCATGTGCGTGTGCGCGCATGTGCTCATGTGTGTGCGTGTGTGCGCGTGTGTGTGTGCTCATGTGCATGTGTGCGCTGTTCTGTGTGTGTGCTCATGTGCGTGTGTGTACATGTGTGTGTGCACGCGTGTGCGTGTGTGCTCATGGGCATGTGCACGCGTGTGCTTGTGTGTCTATGCGTGTGTGTGTTTGTGCGTGTGTGTGTGTGCGTGTGTGTGTGTGCTCGTGTGTGTGTTTGTGTGTGTGCTCATGTGCGTGTGCGCTGTTCTGTGTGTGTGCTCGTGTGCATGTGTCTGTGCGTGTGCTCGTTCCCGTGTCTGTCTGCACCCGTGTTCCTGCCCGCGTGTCCCTGCCCCAGGTCACTACCGCTGATCTGCAAAGAACAAGAAAGAAGATCTTCACATGTTTTATTACTTTGCCTGACAAAAGTCGAGCTGTTTGTGTTTCTGGTGTTGTAATAGAATGTTGTACGTGGAAGTACTTGCGTAGTTCTTGCACGAGCATGTCTTTTGCTTTTGCTAGATACAAAATCTTAAGGCCCAAGTTACTCTACTGCATCATATACTTCTAAGAAATCCAGCTCTTCCTGCAGGCTTTGAAGAGCACACGATAGCTGGTGAAAATCTGTGAAATATATTGAATAGAAAGTTATCGGAGTCCATGAAATCTCAGCTGTATTTGCTTTTATGATAAGCTTATCTTAAAGCGTTTAGCATCTTGAGTCACTGTTTGCATTTATTAAGAGTCTCTCAGCATAAACAGTCCTGGGGATATTTTCTGTAAACTTTCTATTGAAATGTTGAGCAGAGTGGTCATGTCACTGTGTGGTTCCTGTAGTGTGATGGGGAGCTGATAACCAGCTCTGCTGGCAGAAGCTGACAAAACATTACTTTGTTTTCTATTGTTAAAGTGTGTCAGGATCAAATCTAATATATGGAGACGAAAGCTTGCAGCTCTTGTCTTTTGCGTAATTTACCTATGTAGGTGACCTTTGAAACTTGATATTCTGAAGTGACTCTGGCTGTCAGAAACTCTAAGGGAAATATTAACATGTCATACAAGTTTTATAAACTCAACATTAAATCTGGAGCCGGTTGCCTTCTTCTAAACAAAATGCTTTTTTTTTTTTTTTGTTATTTGCTGCCATGTGGACCAAGGCACTCATTCACAAGATTCCTTGTATGGATTGGAGAGTCTGATTTACAAGGATGCCAAGCCCGGTGGGTATGGATGGTTACATTTGGCACATGCACGGTGGATATGCAGCTTACATTTTTAAAAGCATCCCTCTCTCAAGCAGCCAAATGCAGAAATGAGAAAACAATATTTGTTTCGTAAACATACACATATCAGTGGTTCTAGAAATAAGATTTTGATGACTCTGCACTCAAGTGGAAACTTGCCATTGACTAGTGCTGTCTTAACTGAGTGGCTGTTAAAGAAAACAGATCATTTAGAAGTATTTCCATCAACTATGTCAAGCTCAAGAATGACAACAATCTACTGCAGTTTCAAAACCCTTTCTTTAGATGTTGGTTGAATAGAGGATAATTAGCCTTACTTAGTGTCTGGAATTAAGATACTGGAAGTTCAGGCTGTCTTGAAACTGTGGACAAGCAAAATGAACCGTAGCAAATGGAAGGCATTTAGCATGCTTTTCCACGGTTCTGTTTATTTGGATTGCTCTCAAGTTAGGCAAGGATATTGAACCAGATCTTCAGGAATTTATTCTTAGACAAAATTACTTGGTGGGTTTTTATCTGAGAGCAGGTTTAGAAGGAGCTTAAAACCATACATTTAGTTTCTCCATTGTAATGGATGCGAGCAATCCAAAGGAAAACCATGTTGCCTTAATTTTGTCATACATGGGAGTGAAATCCTGAGAACTACAGCTTAAATAGCACGTGAAAGAAGCTGTCTTTGTAGAATATCATTTGCAGACAATTACTTGCACTGTTAGAAAGTTTTCTTTGCAAAAGAAAATGTTGTTTCTGTATGCCATAGTCCCCATTTTGTTATTTGTAGGGTGATCACCTTACCTGCCAGACAGGTGCACTTTGCCCTATTTTGTTTGAACACTCAGGGATGACAATTGCATAAAGATAAAGTTGTTCCCCAGAGTTAAACATTTTGTTGCTCTTGCTTTAGTGGGATACACCCTTCTCAAACTACAGCCTCTCAAAGTGAAGCACAGGCAGCCCTGTTCCTGGGTTGTGCTCTGTAGAGCCAGAGAGGGGCAGGAAACAATGCAACTCGCCGAACTGTTTCACTTCAGAAATGTGAATAAATATGAGCATTAATTAAATTCATGAAATGATTGTGATTATATGGGTCATAATTTGTGTGTAAATAATGGAATTTAATTTCATGTAAAGCTTTTAAAGAGTTATCGTTTTTGCATGCCTTTTTGCAGTTACACTGGTATTGTTCTTTCAGATTGCTTTCATACCATACTCTTGAAAAGCATGAGAAGCATATTGAAAAGTGCTCTTTGGCTTTCCACATCCATCTCAAATAACTTGGAAGTTATGCTCTCGTATAGTAGAAGCCTGTTCAGTTATGACATTTATGACAATTATGCCTTTTGCCGAAGTCATTAAATATTGTAAATATTGTAGAAAACCTCTTCACTGGGGTTTCTTGTTAAGCAGTCATGTGCTTTTTTTTTTTGTACCCAAGTGATCTGCAATTATGTTCCGCAATGCTCTTGTGAAGTAATCTGGGTTTGTAGTTGCTGAGAAGCCTGGTGATTATTTCTAATTCCTCGAACTCTTGAGATGTTGTATAAGGAATATAGGAAAGCTGAGTTAAATGCCTTGACCTTACAGTTGGCAGGACTGTTGATCCAGTAGAAATTTGGATACTTAAAGCTTTTACTGGCTGTTTAGTTTACTTGGGCTTTGAACTTCAATTACTTTTTCTTTTTTAAGAAAAAGAGAAAAAAAAAGAAAAGCAAGGCTTCAGTTCCTTTATGAAAGTGAATTAAGGAATACATAAATTATGAAAAATTAGGCTCTGAGCTGTAGAAAGTAGCTGATTGTTTTCATAACAGATCTGAAATTCTTTAAAAGCTTTTAATGATACCTTCCTAAGGCATTCTGCTTTAACACAAACTAAACTTTCTTCCATCTTCTCTCATGCTTTCTTACATTTCTGCTTTAATAACTTGAATTTTATTTTTTCCCAAAAAATTGCTTGCCCTGGAAAAGGACATAAGCGTAGAAAGTATACAAAGCATTTTAAGAGACCCTTTAAAGGTCATGATCACTCAAAAGGTGGGTAAAATTTATGGGTTTTAACTTTTTCTAAAGGCTTTTTGTTTTGTTTTCTGTTTGGATTAGTTTTTTTAGTCTTGGATATACATCCACTGATAGCTTTTTTCTACTGTTTGAAAGAGAGGGTGTAAATTGGAGAGAGCTCTTATTTTGCTGTTCATCCATTCTGTGTATCTGGTAAGACTGAAGAGAGTCCTTGTTTCTCTCTGCTTGGACAGGTGTTCTTGTTTCTTCAGCTTGAGCTACCATCTGTGTGATTTCCAACCAAAATGTTCGCATTTGGTAGGCTGATTGTTGGCCCTTCATCGTGACTGTTGGAAAACTGCGTGGGGAAGAGAGATCTGTTCATCTAATTTTTGTAATATTCCAGTAACAGCTAAGTAAAGTAAATCTGATACTGCACTGATGATATGGCAGTAAACTGCCTCTTTTATCACCTTTCAGCTTCTGTTCTATGTAGCTAGCATTGTGTTATGACATATTTTGATAGCAGTGAAATGGGTGTTTTTTCTCCGAGAGAATAATCGCCCATAAATCCCAAACCATGCAGGTCTTCAGTATTAGCACTTGTCTAAGAATGGGTTACCATATCCCATCTGGTTGTATTGTTACTTATTTGATCTTGGAGGAAGGTGCAACATAGACTTATAATTGGAGCAGAAACTTTGTGGGGACCCTAGGAAAGCTTTGTAAGGTATCAAGCTTATTGCTGCTGGTAGCTGCATCTATCTTGAAAAATGTTAACTTGCGCTTGAAGGTCAAGAAGGTTTGATAAGCCTTTTTCTTTATCAGTATTGTATTGGTTTCTGTTAATAGGGAGTGGGAGTTGTGAAGAAATGGTTAATAGAGAGAAATGTGAGTAGCATGTAAAACTGCCATAATGTTTTGGTTTCTTCTGAGTACCTGACTATTTTTTTTACTTGAAATCAAATGCTCTCTTGACTAAAATAGTGTCATATTGCATACAATAGCAAAGTCTTTTCTTTTTAAGTGGAATCTACTGGACCTCTCTTAGATCTTTAAAAAAAATTGTGTTTTTATAGCAAGATGTACAAAGTTACATATATATGTGGTGTTCAGCCTGCATTGCATATTTCAAGATACAAACAGCTAAAGTAAGCCAAGAATCCAAACTGGGAGTGCAACCCTGCACGTAGTCAAAACCTATAGTCCTTATTTCTCTGCACTTGGATAGCCATGGATTGAGCCATCTGTAGCATTTCCAACAAAAATGTAGAAGGTTGATAAGTGATCAGTGGGATTCACTTTGTAAGGTGGATACTGAATAGCACAAGGTAACCTGTAAAGATAGCTAGAGAGCAAGCTCATCTAGCCCTATTTTAGGTGAAATATTAAGGCTCTCAGCCTGAGATAATATTTGTAGAGTTACATCATTAAATAATGACGGATTGTAAATATTGCCCCTGCCTCAGCGTTTGTCGAGTGGAGTGTTAAAATTCTATGGGGATGCAGCTTCTGCCACCCTGTCTTGTTCAGCATGAGTTCAAGTATCACTACCTGACATAGCAAAGTCTGATATAGACCTAGCTTAAACGGTCCAGGATAAGCCCAGAAGAAATGTAATATTTCACAGTAGCTGTTTGTTTGTTTGTTTGTTGTCACTTTTAGTGTGCCAGCTTTTTAACGCTCCGGTAGAGACCTGTGAAAGGCTGTAATGGACTAGTCTCTCGTTGTACAAGTAATATCTTCACCTGGTTATTCAAGGGTATTTTGTGCTGAATTACATCATCTTACATATTTGTTTAAGACCCTACTGAAGGTCTCTTAAGAGAAAATCTTTTGTCGTGGAAGGAGTGGGCAGAAGTATATTAAAGAAGAACTTGCTGTAAGCTAAACTGTTTTGACTGAAACTTAGAGATAAATTTTCTTATGGTTGTGTTGTGCACATAGCTAACATCACATCTTCAGAATATGGATGTACAGCAAAGGAAAAAATTCAAATATATAAACTAAATGAGTGAAAACTTGAATGTTAGGAATTTATGTTAGAGTAAATCTTAAATTTACATTAGTGTATCTGTTTGTGTTATTAAACTCAAGATGCAACTGCTACACTGAGTGCTGACTATTTTTACATTATTGTTTTAGACAAACCAAAGGAGGAGAAGAAAGATACTTTCTTAGAAAAGCTTGCAGTTCAAGTTTTAAAAAATGTCCAAGTCAAAATCACGGGCATTCATGTTAAATACGAAGATGATGTAAGTATCTGGAGCATGTTCTCTTCATTTTAAATTGGACTCCGGTGCAGTCGTGATTGTCTAGTCCATAGAGAGAAACTGTTATCTGCCACCATGAGAAAGTTGCTGTGGTTTGTTCTGCACCTCTTCAAATAAAGTACCTCAGCTGTGACTGAAAGCCAGAAATATTTTGGATATGTGAAAGAGGTATTCTCTCTTTTGCCTTGTCCAGTGGTGCTTTGCTCACTAAGTGTGGGTGGTGGCTGTTCTTTAGATGTTAATGTGTGCAGCTGACATACAGAATTTTTCAGCATCCTGGGTAAAATCCAGAATGGTAGAATCTGGTGGGGTTGTAGATGAGTCTGAAGGCAAATAGTTGAAAACAATGAGAATGTTTATATGAACCAAACTGGTGGTATTGTAGCCTGCTTCCAGCTTTCTTTAGGAAAGTGATAAAGCAGTTTGTGATAAGATAATGCAATGTAAAAAAAGAACCTTGTATATAGAGTATTTCTCAAACCTATTTTGGGGCTATTTTCAGAGACGCTGAAGTTTTTTTTTTTAAAGTAGCAGTTGGAGGGAGCCAGGAGAGGCAGGTGTGAGGATGCATCTTCGCTGTGTCTGCACCAAAATAACTCTCCCTGGATGCTTTGGGGGTGTTTTCCTCCTGCTCCCCCCAAGCATTGCCTCTGCCTGCCAGGCTGATCCATGCCTGCCTTCAGGCTCTGCTGGATCTGTAACATCTCCACTTGTTTTGAAGCTCAGGAGGGGAGGAACACAAAGGGTGTGCCTTGCTCTGCAGCACCTGGCAATGCAGGGCACCCACAGGGCTGCAGGATTTGGCTGCATCCCAGAGCCCTTTGAGGAGTCAGGCGGTTGAGTGATCCAGCAGAGATAAGGGATCCCCTGGTCCTCTGTCCAGGGATTGGACAGAGGAGTGAAATCTGGCTGAATCTTAAGCTCTTGGAGTTAAACAAGTTGAGGTTACTTGATGAACAAAAAAAAAAAAAAAAAACCAACCCAGGGAGTTTAGGTTAAGCCCTGCATGAATTTGGGTGGGGCAGGTTCAGGATGGAGCACAAGGCAAAGCCAGGGTCTGGTCCCCGTCTTCCCATGTACCAAGTTGTGGGATGCCCCTTGGAGGCCCGGGATGCTCTGCAGAGCTCCAGAGTCCCCCTGGGGGAGTTGCAGGCACCTCTGGTTTTGCTGGTTGAATTTGCATGTGGAATTTCAAAAGAAGTTGGGTTGGGAGGAAATGTGGCAGAATCTCCTGCTCTGCGCAGCTGTACTCAAAAATATTAAAATATTATGTTTGTGAGTGGTTTTCTTCCTTTTTCTTTCTGCTTGGCTCTTCCCTCCGTGCCTGGAGCTGCTGTCGTGCTCTCTGCACAGCCGCATCGTGATGCCCTAGCACGGCCATGTCGAGGGGTGACCGAGCTGTTGTCCTCACCCTGATGAGCTCCACTGTCCTTCCATCCCTTCCAAGGAGTCTGTCCTTCGGCTGGTAGCTCTGGCACCTCTTCCTGACCAGCTCCTGCTGGGGAACCATGAAAACCTTGAAAAATTAAGCTTGATTTTTGGCTCCTGGGGAATTACACTGGTTTGTCCGAGGACTCTGTGGTGGTGGTGGATCAGCTGTCGATGAGAAGTTTGTCCTGGACCTCATGGAGAAGTGGGTGCCTGAATCCCATGCTGGCTCTGACATGTCAATAAGAAAACCCAGTGCATGAGGAGGCACCGTTGGGCTTCATCTTTCTGAGCCATTTCCTGGAGGCAGGCGCTGCAGACCCGGTCCCTTGGCTCCTCTCCCTGCCAGCCTGCCTTCTGCCTTTGACAGCTCTTTGATTTGTCTTACTTTTATCTCTCAGTGGTTTTGTAGGAGGAGAAACTCAGCGAGACGGGGGAGCGGGTGCTTCCTCCTCCTCTTGCTGAACTGCTCTGGGTTATTCCCAGAGGGATGCAGCAGCTTGGGAAGGACAACACGATGGGGATTGCTGCTCCTTCCCTGTGTGCAAAGCTGGGGAGAAAATCCTTGGGAGCTCATTGCTCTTGGATTCACAGCCAAGGTTATCGGAGGTGCCAAGTTATCTCTGAAGACCTGATTTGAATCCCAGGGATGGGCTGACAATCCCACAAGTGGGAAAATTCAGCTGAAGACCCAGCGTGAGGACATTGCTGGGATGGGGAATGGGGCTTTCCCTAGGCAGCCCCTGAGGGCTGATTTTTGCAGCTTAAACCTCATCGTTGACTTCTGTGTAACAAACTGATGACTTTCCTGTAGGGAATGTTCCTGGAAGCTTGTTTCTCTTTTCATTTGTTTGATTGAAGTTTTATGTAGCGCTTTGAGTCTTTTCTCTTTCTCCACAGATCTCCACAGAGCTCTTGAGCTCTTCTCTAAAAGCCCACCTGAAAACTAAAATTATATTGCTGCAGCCAAGCTGGGAGGGGGGACTTGTTATTTACGGTGACAAAGGGGGGTGACAGCTCACCTGGACTCACCTGGACCAGCATCTTGATTCAAACAGACCTTGGATTGAGGATGGATTTAGTGAGCAAAGCACAGTGTCAATGGTGCCCATATCCTGTCCTTTGGTTTGAAGTCTCTCAGCCAGGGCATGCCCTGGGGCTCTTTCTGTGGCTCCCATTTCCAGGGAGGTTTGGAACTGATTTTCCCCATCGTGATTGTTTTTTGGAGCAGACTTCTGCTGTGTGATGCCAACATATGGAGAGAGCTCAAAAATAACCCCAGCTGTGCTGATGAGCTGTGATATTGCATCAGCCTTCTGGCTGTTGGCAGTCGTGCTGCTTGTCTGCCCCCCACCAGCTCTGAGACACAGCAGGGCTGGGATGCTCCCTCCTCTCCATCCCTATCTCTGTCTTTGCTCACAGGAATTAAGCCACACTACACAAACCACCAAATTCCAGGTTTTTATAGCTCCTACTGCAGCTCTGGCTGGGAAAGCTGCTGGATCCTGGTGGAAGCTGAACATCCAGTGGGGTGGGGATGCATAGGGGACCTTGGCAGTGGTGGTGCATTAACAGGGAACAAGTGGAAGGGATCTGGAGGACCCCAAAATCCTTGCTGCATCTACCCAAGAGCATCCAGAAAGGACTGAGAGACCAAGGGATCAGGTTGGTGCCTGTGGGTTGGGTGCTGACCGAGTGAGTGCAGGTTGTCACCTCCTTTTGTCATCAGCTGGCTGTCCTGCTGCTGGTGGGAGTGCCCAGGCAGGGCTCTGCTGCTGTTTTATTGGAGTGCATTAAAAAATGCAACCAAAAAACCTCACTGAAAACCAAAAACCACCCCGTGTGTGGAGCCCAGGGCTGCTGAGGGAGCTTGTAACCCCCATGCCTGGGGATACTCCAGTGCAGGATGCAGCAACCCAAAACCAGGACAAGCAACTCTGCTTCTCCTGCATTCAAAAAGCAGAACCCATACTCTGGGCTTGAACCCGGGACCACTCATTGACAGGAGAGGAGGATATAATTAGTACAAAAACAAGTGGTGGGAGCCTGCTTTTTCCAATGCAGCAGCACGAGGAAGAAGATGAAGGGGGGAGGAAATAGCATGTAGGGCAAACCCTGCCAGCTGAGTCATGCACGGGTGGGTTGCCTCATTTTTGTGTCTGTGGTGGCCTTTAGGGACACTCTCTGTCTTTGCAAATAACTTGCCATTGGTTTAATTTAAGTCTCAGTCTCTTTATCTTGGTCCTCTGGCTTTTTGTTTTTAAAGGGAGGGGAGGAAGAAGGGTCTGTGTTTGTTAATGGGAGCCCAGCAGATCGAGTGGGCAGAGGTGGCTTTTGGGAGGTGTCCCCCTGCCACTGCCTGGACCAAATGGAGCCGATCTCATTAGTGCAGAAGTAATTTTGCTGGGGGAAATGAGAGGGGAAAGCAAGAGAAGGCCCATGGACACAGTGCCTTCCCCTCTGTCAGTGGAATGTGGCTGTGCTTGAGTCCTAGAAAATAATTGTTAGTGTTTTACTTGCCCCTGAATACCTGCCCTCGGGGGCTGGGAGCACCGGGTGGCTCCGTGGGTCGGTGCCACAGTGACAATTCTGCTGTTTGGTCATTTCTTTCTCCTTCCCCATGTCCCATCCCTAAGGATGCACTGGAAGATGCAGTGTGGTACCTGGCACTGCTTCTCCTCAATTGATGCTGTGACCTCCTGGGTGTTTTGGGATCCTACCAGGTATTTTGGGGTCATCCCAGGTGCAGCTCCCAAATGCTGGGGGGGACACATGAGTGCCCCCACAATCTCCCATTGCCCTCATTAGGCTTTGCTTGCTGGGAGCTGATGGGAGGGAAGTATGTGGATTTGTTTAAATAACTGGTGGTGAAAGCCATTAATAATTAAGTGCCTGCTGTCACAAAAACAGTGGCAGACCTGAACAAATGGGCCAGCTTTGTTACTTACAGCTTCTGCCAATATTCAAATGGAAAAGATATTAATAATGCCCTTGGCTTTCGTGATGGGGAGGGTTTGGTGGAGCAGCTTCCATCCACCCTGTGTCCCAGCCCTGTTGCTGTGCTGAATGGGTCCTACAAAGAACTGGGACTTCTAAATCCATGGCCAGCCTCTGGACTGCCTGGGATGGAGCATGTGGGGCAGGGAGAGATGCAGCTATGGGATGCCCTGTGGGGTTTTCATCCTGCCTGCCCCATAAATGCAGCCTTGGGGTTGTACTGGGACAAACACTGGACTCCTGGTCTGCTTGATGGTCATTTTGGGTGATGGGAGTTGGGTCTGGAGCCAGCATCCCCGAGAGCTGTGGTGCTGCTGCTCATTAAGCCACTGAGTGGTCCTTCCCGCTGCGAGCACCTGCTGAGCACAGTTTAAACTCAGCAACAACTGCGTGGTAAATGATATGAGGTGATGGGAATTTCACTCATTGTGAAAGGTGGGTGATGGCTGGGTTTTTGGGTCATGGATGGGGCCAAGCTGGATGGGGTCTTGAGCCCCCTGATCCAGTGGGAGGTGTCCCTGCCCATGGCAGGGGGTTGGACTGGATGGGCTTTAAGGTCCTTTCCAGCCCAAACCATTCCATGATTCTGTGATTCTAAGATCACCGTTTCCGTGACTTCATTAAGCCCAAATCCTCAGGGTTAAGTGTCCAAGCCATGATCTAAACAAAGTTTCTCTTTGAGAAAGAAGCAGGTTCCAACAGTCTGAATGTCTGTGGGATGAAAGCTCTGGGTAATTGTGAAATTACAGGTCAGTGGATTATCGCAGAATTCCCCTCCACTGATTCCCATCATCCCAGTCAAGGTGAAGGACAGGGGAAAGCAGGCAGCTTTCCCTGCCATCCCCAGCTGGCAGAGCTCTGCTGCTCTGACTGTGAAAGCAGAACTAGGTAAAGATGAGTATTAAACAACAAAAAGAAGCTCAGCAGCTGTCCCAGTTCGTGCCTGCTTAGCTATTTTTGATTGGAGACTTATTCCCATTGAAATCCTCCTAAAAGCCTGGTCAGCTCACTTCTCGGAAATGGCTTTTTATAGTAAGTCTGAAAGTTAAGCATATGGTTTGCTAAAGTGATATCAGAAAGCTGCCCTTAGAATTTAACCTGTCACATACCAGAAAGACAAAATATGGCATTGTTTTTCCATTTAATTTGTTGTTTTCTTTTTCATCCTTCAGGCAACCCTAAACAAGTCACCACCCAAAATGATTTTACTTGTGTCTCTGAACACCCAGCGGGGTCTTGAAGAAAGAAGATGATGGGACTTAAGTTATTGGCCAGGTTTTGACCGAGTCTCCCTTGTCAACTCTGCTGACTCTGTGAGAAGAACAATCAGTGACTGCTTGGGGAGTGAAATTCTTGCCCTTCAGAAGAGTTTGCAGCGTCACAGAGAGGGTGGAAGCTTGGCTTCTGAGTTAATCAACAGGAGGCTTCACTTTACAAAGGGCCCCTCACTCCAAGGACACTGAGGGCCTGGAGCATGTCCAGAGAAGGGCACGGAGCTGGGGAAGGGGCAGGAGAACAGGGGTTATGAGGAGCAGCTGATGGAACTGGGGTTGTTTAGTCTGGAGAAAAGGAGGCTGAGGGGGAGACCTCAACACTGCCTACAACTGCCTGAAAGGAGGTTGTAGCAAGGTGGGTGTTGGTCTCTTCTCCCAGGTGACAGGACGAGAGGAAAAGGCCGCGAGTTGCACCAGGGTAGGATCAGACGAGACATCAGGAAAAATCTCCTCACCAACAGGGTTCTCCTGCTGCCCAGGGAGGTGGTGGAGTCCCCATTCCTGGAGGTGTTCTTAAAAGATGGGTAGATGAGTTTCTCGGGGATGGTCTAGTAGTGGACAGGTATGGTTGGACTCGATGATCTCAAAAGTCTTTTCCAACCAAGCAATTCTATGATTCTATGAAAGTATTAAACCTTTTCACTTCTGAGTAATTTCCCTCTTCCTCCTCATTTTAAAGGAAGACCACCTTTACCATTACCTCTTGCTTTCTCTTGACTGTGGAATCAAAGACAAAAAAGCTGTGAAGTTTCAAATGCTCCTTGTGGCTCTGCAATGTTGCACACATACACAGAAAAAGAAATTAAATAAACCAATCTTTGCCATTGCTTTGCTGTTTTCCCAGCTAGAAGTTGATATAAGCAGGTGATCACCCGAGCCTGAAAGCATGAATTACAAAACATTTCAAATGCTACACAAACTGATATCATTTCTTCTCTATACAGAGATTCACAGGATTCACAGGAACCAATAACTTTTCCCTCCTAAAATAAGCAATAGCAGTGCTCTGTCCCTGACCCCTCTCTCTGAGCTAAGAACTGTGCCATTAAATTCATGGCTAGGACTCAGACTGGAGTTTATTGGAGGAAAGAGAGGGCCCAGAGTAAGGGCAGGAAGGGAGGAGATTTACCAGGTCATTCTAAAACTACCCCTGATCCAAGTGGGCTGTGCTAAGTTATGATTTACATCTGTCTTTCCGATACAGCAGCAGCATCAAGAAATATAACTGTTAATACATGAAAAGACATGACAAAAATCTTATTTACTCTTTTGATTTGGCTTTGATGCCTGCAGAGGAAACCTCTTCCACCCAGTACCTCTCTTGACTGTGTTCAGACAGACTCTGCACACTGCTTTGACACAACTTTTCAGTGTCTGGTGCAGATTTTCTGGAAAGACAGATAAATGACAGTAGCTAAGCTGCCATCCTCTGTTCCCTTCTGCCGCAGGAGAGCAAAGCTGGCTGCTCCTTAAAGGGAGAGCAACAACCACCATCTAGTGGTAGAAGCAGTCCTCTCCCCCACCAGCATTACTGGCACAGCACAAAGTGTCCTTTGCTCTTGAAGGATTATGTGAAATAAACCAGCCCTGTGGCTGCTCCCAGCAGCTACAAGGAGCCCACTGAAGCACGAGTTATAGTGAAATCAAGAGATTTAGCATTTCTGAATCTTGTTACCTCCAGGTAACATCTAAGAGTCTCAATGACTGAGTTTGAAGCATAGACTGAGCTACGTGGTTGCCCAAGGAAGGACAAGCAGTAGGGTGTTACCAGCTCTGCAAACTGTATTGAGACCTCCTGCTATCAGGAAACGAGATATTGGAAAGAACAGAATCACACTGCCATTTTAAAATGCCTTTTATTAAACTAATTCTATAAAACCAGAAAACAAGAAACAGTTCCTGAAAAGGCTCTCCTACTCCGAACGAAAATGGAGAAGGAGTCTCCACACTCCTGGAACTGTGTGTGGAGTAGCCTGGGGAGGGTTCCTCCCTGTCCTGGTGGTCTTCTCAGGTAAAGTTTGTAACAGAATAAGGGCAATCAACCAAGCTGTGTAAAAGAACAAAAGAGAGAGAGATAACAATACAGGTTTTTAAGCCCTTCAGCCTTACCAGCCTCAGGCAGGCACATTAAGCAATGAATCCCAAAAAGTGAGGCCAGAAATACTTGGGGAGATCATAGAATCATAGGATGGTTTGGGCTGGAAGGGACCTCAAAGCCCATCCAGTCCCACCCCCTGCCATGGGCAGGGACACCTCCCACTGGATCAGGGAGCTCAAAGCCCCATCTGACCTGGCCTTGAACACCTCCAGGGATGGGGCAGCCACCACTGCTCTGGGCAACCTGGGCCAGGGCCTCCCCACCCCCACAGCAAAACAATTCTTCCTCAGATCTCATCTCCCCTCTTGCAGCTGAAAACCCTTCCCCCTCATCCTGTCCCTGCTCTCCCTGACCAAGAGCCACTCCCCAGCTTTCCTGGAGCCCCTTTCAGTCCTGGGAGGCTGCTCTGAGGTCTCCCTGGGTGGGGCCTTCTCTTCTCCAGGCTGAACAACCCCAACTCTCTCAGCCTGTCCTCACAGCAGAGGTGCTCCAGCCCTTGGATCATCTTTGTAGCCCTGAAGACGAGCAGGGCCACTTGTTCAAGTTTTGCTGAAGGGTTGCTGCACTTTTGACAAGAACTTATTAATGTTTTTGAATCAACAGCCTAAAACAGTGGGCTGAAATAGAGATGCTGGCAACCAAGCTGTCTTCTCCTGCATTTCTGGGTGGAGGAGACAGCAGAAATCCAGACACAAGATCTGCTACTTGTGTTGATGATCAGCATCTCCAGACTACATAAAAGAGCTCTTGAAAACTGTTAAAAACTAATTCAGTGAGAAATGTCTGTTCTGGCTCTCAACATGTATTTTTATCTACTGATTTCCTGTAATTGCTGGCTGTAATAACAATAATAACAATAATAATAATAATAATAGTATTAGTATAATATCAATAACTGTGCCGTGCATTTGCACTTCCCAGTGCTGAAGTGTCCAGGTAAAAGCCAGTGCTTCATCTGATGGCTCAGCACCTCCACAGCTCCCACAGACAAGGAGAATGACCCACACCCAGCAGGAGTGTAAGCCTGAAAGGGAATCTGCAGAGCTTACAACAAAAGTGGAGATGAGAACAGCCAGCAGGGAAGACAGGTTCAGAGTCTTCCTACCCAGCCCCAGAAATATCTCCATCAAAACCCTGGGGGAAGCCAACCAGCAGATGCTTGCCCAGGCTGGCAACACGAGGAGAGATGTCTCCTCAAAGAAGAACTTGCCTGCACAGGGGTGTATGGGTTCATGCTGGCAGCTCCTGTTGCCCCCAGAGCAGTCAGCTAAGGCACAGCTCTGCTATAGTAGTAAATCTCTCAGCCTCGTGCACCTTTAGCACAGCCCTGCAGCACTTCTGGCCTACAGCACCCAGCACCATCCCAAACGATTCCCCAGCACAGTTCAGGAGTCAGCATGGAGCTGAGAGACTGCACAGTGGGTGTGATCACCCTGTTCTGGAGGCTGGAAGTGTTTAATAAGGTCTTTATATACATGTTTATGTAAGTGTTTCTATATGACCAGACCACTCTGGTCTCAAAGCTCCAAACCAGGCACTTTAGTTTAACACAGACACAGGCTTCACTGTGCATCACCTGTGTGAAAGGGAAACACTGATGTCATTGCTGATCCACTACCCTGGAAAAAAAGGGGCTCCAGCTTCCCAGAACGACCAGGTAAAGAGATCCCAGGCTGTAAGCACGAGAGGGATGTTTGACTCTATCAAACAAACTAACCACAAGCCTTCTCAGGAACTCTACCTCCTCATCCACAAGGAAAAAGCTCACCTTCCAAAGGAACCTGAGAGGCATCAGGGAAGCTGTAAAGAGCCACAGCAGAGCAGTCTGGGCTGGCATCGACTGCTCCTGCAACATTTTGGATGGCAGCTACTCGGGCTTCTGGAGGTGTTCGGTCCAGTGATGACTCGTTTAGATGGAACTGCAGGTAACAGAGGAAAGCAAGTGAATAAGCAGTAATAAAAGGGGGTAGGAAGGGGATATAGGATTCCCTGAGGAGCAACGAGGTGTGGGACAAAAAGGAATGGCTGTATGTGCATTAAAAAAGCATTAAAAATAAGTAGCAATAGAAGTGAGAAATAACCCAAAATAACTCTTCCTCAAAATGCACCAATGGGCTCCCAGAAAACCCCAAGGATGTGTTGGGTTGTCAATGAAGGAAAGCAAAGTTAATTCTATGAGCTTTGGATGTGCTCCCTGTATAAAACCCAGATCTTTGAGGAGCACATCAGAACAAATACCCTGAAAAAACAGTTTAATCCAAAACTCTGCTCAGACAGTTCAGATTCACCCAACAAAGTGCAATTACATTTATCACAGGAACAACACACAGCAACTTCCCTAAAATCTCAGTGAAGCAGGAATCACCCAGCTGCTGACAGAGAGGTCATGTTCCTTGTCCAATACATCCTCCAGCTGGGCTTTAAAGACCTCAGAGCAGCAACAGCTGGGACTGCACGAATGCAGGAGCATCTGGAGCTGCAAGGCCAAGTGGTTCTCAACCCTTCTTCAATGACACTTGACAGTCTGGTGGGAAATGAACCTCCCAGAGGAGCAGAGGAATGCAAGGACAGGCAGAGGCTGCTGAAGAACAGCAGGCACTGAGAAACAACAGGTCTTTCTTCAATCAATAAGCTCTGCCTTGCACACTACCAGGATTAGTGAAAGCCACAGCAGGGCCCTGATCCACAGAAGGGAGAGTCATGGGTCATGGAATCACTGGAAATCACTGGAAAAGACCTCTAAGATCATCAAGTCCTACCATCAGCCCAGCACCACCATGCCTGTTGAACCATGTCCCACAATGCCACGTCTACAGGTCTTCTGAACCCCTCCAGGAACAGAGACTCCACCACTGCCCTGGGCAGCCTCTGCCAGGGCTTCACCACTCTGTCAGTAAAAACATTTTTCCTAATATCCAATCTAAACCTCCCCTGGTGCAACTTGAGGCCATTTCCTCTCATGCCATCTCACTTGTTATTGGGGAGAAGAGACCAACAACCACCTTGCTACAGCCTCCTTTCAAGAGCTCCAGAGAGTGATGAGCCTCCTCTTCTCCAGACTAAACAGCCCCAGCTCCCTCAGCCACTCCCCATAAGATTGTGCTCCTTGGCAGGTCCAAACCAACTGTTTCAAACAGCCCAGAAATGCTCCTCACAGAAGCCACAGGCAGCGTAGGCTGGGTGGGAGATGTACCAGGTTGGCCAGGTCCCAGTGTCCGAGCTCCCAGTCCCGGATCCCCCAGGTTTGGACCCTCAGAAGCCCTCCCTCAGCTGCTGGGGGAGGTGACTCTCCCTGGGAGGTTCTGGGAGCACATCCACCCTCTGCTCCAGCGCTGCCAACCAGCCCTGCACACACAGTGTTCCTCCTGCTACAGCCCAAGAGCACATTTGGATGCAGAGCAAGGAGACCCCTCTAGAGACACAGCAAAGTGCTCACATCTCAGGAGAAGGAATGATAATGTTGCAGACTTCAGAGACTCTCACCCTTTGACCTTAAAACATTTCTTAGGCTATGAAGGAACGCTGCATTGGTCCAGAGAAAATTATTAAAGTGTGCCAAATAATGTCAATGGGCACCTTTTATTAACCCTGATCTGCAAAAGCAACCAAGCACCAGAAGAATAAAATGTTAAAAAATCGCCTTTCTGATGAACAAACAGCTCTGAAGTTTATTCACTCCTTGATCTTCTTTACTGTCTGCAATATGGAGCCACTGAACTCCAGAACAAGAGAGACAAGTCAAAGGTGGGTTGTGTTTGCAAGCTCTGCTCCAAAGCTTTTATTCACAGCACTTTATCAGCCTGAGATTGTTTCTTAGCATCCGCTCTTCACTCAAAGCCACCAAACCCAGTTTAAAAGCATTTGCTTCACCTCTGAAGCAGAGCTCAGGTGCACTGAGAAGCTTCTTCCTCTACACCTTCCTGGGCTCAAGATCCTGCCTCCAGCAAGCTCAAGATCAAAGCCTCATCCCAAATGTTCTTCCCCCTCTTCCCTCTTTTTTTCTCTGAAGCCTGTATTTCTTAAAGCATCAAAGGTGCTGGACTTCCTCCTAAAAAGCTCACTTCCTCCTCTGCGGCCCTGAACAGCCAGAGCATCATTTTTATTTCAGCATGAGGAGGAACAATCAGTTTCAAAGAAATGGTAAATCTAAGTGTACTGAGCTTCGTGCAGGAGAGAAGAAACCTGTCCCTTTTCCCAGCCGCCTGAGGAGCAGCAGCACAGCGGTGCAGATCCCAGGGGTTCTGTGCCACGGCTGGTAGTCATGGAATGATGGAATGCTTTGGGTTGGAAGGGACCTCAAAGATCATCCAGTTCCAACCCCCCTGCCACGGGCAGGGACAACTCCTGCTAGACCAGGCTGCTCAAGACTCCATCCAACCTGGCCTTGAACACCTTTGCTGGCAGACACCTTCTCCCGGTAGCTGACACGAGGTCTGACAGCCCACGCAGAAGGCTGTCCTGCACACAGGGAGGAGGGGAGGAAGGGGAAGACTGCCAACACCTGCAGAAGATGGGGGTCCTGACTGTCAGTGCCTGACGTGATAACAACAATCTGATTTTTCAGACCTCTCAAGTCCAATCTTCAAATTGATCTTTCTCTGCCGCCCCCCCTCGCCCCCACCTCCCCCCCGAGATTCAGAATCTGCAGCCTGGAGGGCAAGTTCATGTATTCATTTTCAGCCATCAGAAGTGCAATCGAATTGAAATAACAGCTGAAGGTAATTTGGGAAACAGTGAACAAACACTCACCCTCCTCCAACACAGAACACCATGTCTGTCACCACCAGACCTGGGTTCTGACTTACATGAGAGCTGTGTTTGTCACTACCAGGAATATCTCAGATAGAGGCAGCTGTCAAAGGCTGCAGAAAACCACCACTGGTGGGAGAAGAACCTAAAGACTCAACCCTGCAAACTGAGAAAATTTGTCTTTAAGACAAAATGTCTTTCTCACACTTGGCAGTGTTGTGGACATGACTGAAAATTAGGATAAGGCCCATAAATTCCATCAGCACAAAACAATTAATTAAAATACTTCCAGCTTTTAGAAATCAATTGAGCAAGAAATTAGAAGGGGAGAGGGATTACCTCCAAGATTTCAGGAACATTACTAAAATGCTACCACTTCCTTGGCAATGCCAACCCAGTTGTTTAAAATGAAGTGTTTCCTCTGCACAACTTATATTTGCAGACTACAGAATATACTGAAAATACTCTGCACTGCTAAATGCGTGGTGGCCACTCGTGTGCCATCTCCCTTGGTTTCTTACTTGTACGTCACTGCTATCCAGGGTACCAATGCTGTCTGTCTCCTCTGTCTCACTCAGAGTCTCTCTCTCTTCTGACAGGATGCTATTGTCTCTGTCCTCGATATTCTTGTCCATCTTTCTGATTATATTCTTTAATTAGTTTTAAGAAAGAAAACCAGGGTGTGAAAACCAAAAAAAAAAAAAACCAAAACCAAACATTTCACAAAGGGTTTTGGGGGCAATCCTAGTTACAAAAGACAGGAAAAAATGTCAAACTTGGGTCTTGCCCATGACACTTCAGTAAATATGAATAGAGTTAAGAGCTTTAAGCATATCTGAAGTTTGAGGACATCAGGATAAACCAGTAAGTTTTAGCAGTTACTTGATTTGTCTGACATTTTTGCCAGTTCCAGCTCACTGGTAAAACCCCAGCACCCTGGATTCAGTGGGAGCTTTGCCTGGGGCATTAGGAGCACCAGGATTTGCAATTACAGGAATGCAGACCCCCAGGTGCAAGCACAATCTCATATCCACATACAAGTGGTGAGTCTGTGCAGCCTGGGGGGGAGCAGTAGCATCTAATGACTGTTGGGGGTTCCCTCTGTACCCTGTGCAATAGCAGAGATGCTGTAAAGCTCTTAAAATGCTGATGCTCATGGACTGCTTTCACGTCCCAGCAAATCACTGATGGGCTCCACCAGCAGACTCAACTCAAAGCCATACGGCTCCAGGGGCTCCCTGTGTACTCAGCTATTTTTGTGGTAGACATTAACCAAACACTCACCATAAATTCATAGACTCATGGAATGGGTTGGGTTGGAAGGAACCTCAAAGATCATCCAATTCCAACCCCCCTGCCATGGGCAGGAACACCTCCCACTGGAGCAGGGGGCTCAAAGCCCCATCCAACCTGGTCTTTAACACCTCCAGGGATGGGGCAGCCACCACTGCTCTGGGCAACCTGGGCCAGGGCCTCCCCACCCTCATTGTGAAGAATTTCTTCTAATATCTAATCTAAATCTTCCCCCTTCCAGTTTAAAGCTGTTCCCTCTTGTCCTGTCACCACAGGGCCCTGTAGCAATACATTTCTTCCTCAGATCTCATCTTAATCTCCCCTTGCTCAGCTGAAAACCACTCCCCCTGGTCCTCTCCCTGCACTCCCTGATCATGAGCCCCTCCCCAGCTTCCCTGGAGCCCCCCCCTTGGGGGCTCTAAAGTCTCCCTGGAGCCTTCTCTTCTCCAGGCTGAACAACCCCAATTCTCTCAGCCTGTCCTCATAGCAGAGGTGCTCCAGCCCTTGGATCATTTTTGTTGCCCTCCTCTGGCCCACTCCAACAGTTCCATACCCTTCTTATGTTGGGCATTAACTGGATGTCCTGCCCTTTAAACCTAACTGGACTATTTTCAATCTATGGGCATAAGGGTTTGCTTAAAACAACCAACCAACCAAACAAAAAAGCAAAAAATATTCATAACCCTCAGCTCTACTGATTTTTCCAGTGTTCAGTTCCAAAAAGCAGAGCCCAGCTGAGAGGCCTGACTGCATTCCCGTGGGGATGGGTCAGGACCATCTTTGCTCTGAGTTAGCAAGGGCACTCAGAGTACAAGGAGGCATCATCAAGGACCATGAGCCCAATCTGATTTTGGCAGATTGTTTCTCTCTTTGAGCACTGGAAAGTGCCTTATGACACATGGCCAGAGCAGGTTTTTAACTTGCAGAGAGCTTAAATTAGGGTAGGCAAACTCCACTCCTGATCTGAAGGTTGCCACACGCCTGCAGGCTGAGAGTGCCAGTTTAGTTCAGCCAAAGGCACAACCACAGATCTGAGATAGGATAATTCATGACATTGGAGCGTTCCTGCAACTCTCATCCACAGCTCTTTATAATTAACTGGGCCAAAAGCAGGACAGTCCCCTGTGAACTGCAACACCGAAGAGCTTCGGGTATTCCAACCTACTCCCCGCAGGAGGAGCTCCTGTCCTTTTCTCCACCCTCCACCGCTCCCAGCCAAACTCCAGCTACTCACAGTGCCGCGCCCCGCGAAGAGCTGGGCACGCAAAGCACTCCGAAGGAGTCAGGAGGGTGCAAAGGGAGGCGCAGCGAGCAGCGGCCGAGCTGCAGCGGCCGAGCTGAAACCACCAACCGATTGCAACCGAAGGGCTCGGGACGGAACCCTCGTGGCGTTGCCCGAGGGCTTTTTTCCCGAATTGTCATTTTACAGCTCAGAATAATGTGCTATACCTTTTTCTGAAAATAAGCTCCTCCAGAAGATGTTTAGTAATTCCCTTTTCAGAGGCTGCTCCTGACCATACCAATGCCAAGTATGTCCTCTGCTTTGAGCTGCACCTCCTTCGCTCCGAGGCACAAATTTATTATAAAGCTTCTAACTCAGTTCCTTGAAAGAGATGTGAACAGCAGGTAAACAGAAGAGGTTAAAAAAAAAAAGAGAATGTTATTTCTCACATTTTCAAAACCCAGATTTGGGAAAGTGAACACAGTTTGGGGGGCAAAACCCAATTTGTAGGGAAATGAACCCAGTTTTGGTGGAAAAAACCCGATTTTAGGGAAAATGAACCCAGTTTGGGAGGAAAAAAACCTGAATCAGCAAACCATGCCGAAGTCAGTTTTCCAAACTTAAAAGAACTACGACTTTAACTCTTCACACAATCACAAATCACACAGACAACTACAAATCACAAGGAAACCGAAACCAAAATCGCGATTACATTCCAACCCAAAACCTGAATTATATATCAAATATCAAATTCCAACGCCAAATCTGGATTATATATCAAATTCCGTACCCTTCTAGCCCAACACTGCAGGACTTTTGCCTCCGACTTACAAGCAGGCAACCAAATCAAACCAAAAACAAGAAAGGATGTTTTAATTCTTTAATTCTTCCCAGTGGAACCCTTGCTCCCAAGACACGGTGTGGGGGGTGGAAATGCACATTCCATCACTCCCCTCCCCACCACCACCACCCCCCCACCCCGAGAAGTTCCTGGTTGCTGGTTGGAGGGTCCTCGACCCCCCAGATTCTAAATCCTGAAAGCAGGTCCCACCTGGGTCACAAAATGATACTGGAAATGCTGGCAAATAAGCTAAGACTCGTTCTGGAGTTTTAGAAAGCAGCTGCATTATTTCAGCGCTGGGCGGCTGGGGACAGGATATATATCCACCTTACATGGATGTGTATAAATTCTCCCTGCATAATTCTACTACTTTCCAAGGACTAATTTCATTACGAACTTCAACAAAGCCAAGTCTGTCTCCGCTAATTAGAGTTTCGGAGCCAGCTCTCTGTTTGGCCTTGGAATTTTTAGAGAAGTACAAATAAAAACATTTACTGGGTACAGCACTTTTTAAAAAAACATACTGGATCAGAGGAACAGTCTGTGTCTGTCTAACTTAAAAACAGTGCCCCTTAGATATCGCTGGACTGGAGTTAGTTAGAAAACCAATTCTACAGAAAAACAACTCTGCTTAAATCAAAATATTCCACTCTCTGCCAAAACAACCACTTCTTGTATCAGTATGGCTTTGAATCCGTTGGGTTTTTTTAAGTAAATGTTATAGGTGGTGACCAGACATCTTCTGCTTAAATAGAAGAAAGAAACAAAATACCCAGAAAGCCCAGTATACTCACCACATTTTGCGCTGGTTCTGAACGCGTCTCCTCTCTCTGCTCCTCCGTGTGCTCGTTTGCATCCGAAAGGTGCCATTCCAAGCCCCTGGAGCTGTATTCATCCCTCCGCTCCCGTTCCTCGCAGGTCATTAGCATGCACGATGGGCCATCCCCAGCGGCAGGGGCTGCTCTGCCCTGCCCTGCCCCACCACGGAATGCTCTCGGCGGCAGCTTTTAAAGTGAGGCTCCTCCTGGAAGGATTCTGGCTGGAGGCAGAAAAGCTTGGTGACCGCTTTGGAAGTACTGGGCGATGCCTTCGATTTCCGATAAACGCCTTCAGCGGTGGATGCAGGGGGAGCGCATCCCTGGCAGCAGAAGGGAGGCTTTTCCTCGGCGATGCCCGCAGGGTGAGGGCTCTCCGGGGGGCGCCCGGTTGCCGCCGGACGGAGAAACAGAACCTTTTTCCTTTGCTCTCTGTAAGAGTCACGGGCGTTGGCAAAGGAGTGCGATGGATCAGCCCGCAGGTACGGCCGGGGCTGCGGCGGTGTTAAACACCCCCTGCTCCAGCGTTAGTGCGGGGCACAGAGCGGGGAGGGTGCGGGGGCACCGGGGAGGGGGAAGGGGACACCGGGATGGGGCTGCCGGGAGGCTCCGGGGAACCCCGGGCCGAGAGGTCCCGCACCCACAGCCCCCCACGTGCTGAGCGTGCCCTCACCCGCACCACGGTCCCGCACGATGCGGTGTGTGTGCGCGTGTGTGCACTCGTGTGTGTGTGTGCGTGCGTGTCTGCGCGTGTGCTCGTTCGCGTGTCTTTGTGCGCACCCGTGTCCGTGCCCGCGTGTCCCTGCCCCAGGTTGCTGATGATGATCTGCAGAGAAAGAGAGAAGAAAAAAGATCTTCACATGTTTTATTACTTTGCCTGAGTCGAGCACTCTTTGACATCCGAATGCTGAATTCTCAAAATATGAAGACTATAAAAGGCATTCTGAACATTGATTTTTTTTCTTTCACAATTCCCCGGATTTATCTTGTAATTAAGGAATTTTTGTATTTTTATTGTGGATTTTTGTCCCTAGAAAGTTTATAACCCAAACCCATATTAATACAGATTATAGAAATGAAAAGATGCTTTCTTGCTGAGGAAAGCAGTTAATGCTGAGTGCCGCTGAACTCTAAGGAAAAGCTTATCTTTTCTGAGCTTGGATTTTTGCAGTTCCTCTTGTAGGAATTGGAATTGCCATTTGAATGCAGCGTACAGAGAAGAAGCTACGTCAGCCACAATTGTGGTGGCTCGTGATAAAAAAAAAATCAAAAGGATTGGTATTTGAGGAAAAAAATCTGTGTGTTTTATCCCCTGCATATTACGTATTACCAAAATTTAATTTATTGCTGAAGGCAGTGTTAGCGGAGAGACGAGCACATAACCACGCGGGGGAGGTTCTATGTGGTGCTTTATTTCGAGGCCCTGGGAACCAGGGGTTCGCACCCAAATCTGGTTCTGAAACCGTTACAGCGCGACCGCATTTTATTCTCTACATGTTACATAACCGAATTTATATTCAACAGGTTACAGCTAATACATATGCATATATGGATTACTTCGTCGGCTAATTATTATTACTTTGGCGCCAGCGTCTTCTGTTTTTCTTAGTTAACTCCGGGGTGCAAGGTCTTCTTATCTCACCCGCAGGCCCAGTCTCTTTATCTCTACTGCAGGTGCAGACTTGGCTTGGATAAGTTTCGGGTACTTCACAGAGTTCTCATGAGAGAAGAAAGTCTAAATAACCGCTACTTCTAATAATCACTAACACACTTAAAGTAACAGGATTTAAAACCACTATAAAACACACAATTAAACCCACTATTCTTAAAACTATTATAATCACTATTTCTACCTAAATAATATCAGATTCATAAAATCTCATCAGACTAATAAAATCTCACACTTTTCCAACAGGGGGACCTGATGTAGATTGTATTCTTCTGTTCTTCTTGCTTCCTCTTTATTTTTTTTTCCCTTGGAAATCCAGGTGTAGTAGGATACATTGGAATAATATTTCCTAACATCAGTTTAAAAGCTGTGAATCTGTTTTGCATAATCCAATTAAAGTCAGGATTTTTGAATACAGTGCTGGTTGTTTTTGGTTTTGTTTGTTTGTTTAATGTGCCTACGTCGTATAAAAGGATGAGGGTCATTCTCAGTAGTGCAATATCTCATTCTTGACAAACTTTCTGAACAGTTTGCCAGTGGAATTATTAGCAGGTCAAGAGCAGTGGTAAAACCCAGGAAGCAAGCTCACTGTGCAGCTCAAGGTGTTGGTGCTTTCCAAATGTGGTACAGAATTCTCCCTCCACTGATAACTTAGTTAAGGTGTTTCCCCAAAGTTCTTCTGCCCGCTCTGAAATCCTTTCATCAAATGGATGGAACCTAAAGCAGGTTGTAGGGAGGTGGGTGCTGATCCCTTCTCCTGAGGAACAAGGGATAGGATCAGAGGAAATGACCTCAAGTTGTGTCAGGGGAGGTTTGATTGGGTATTAGGAAAACTGTATTTACTGAAAGAGTGGAGAAGCCCTGGCAGCGGCTGCCCAGGGCAGTGGTGGAGTCACCATCCCCGGAGGGATGAAACACCACGTAGATGTGGCACTTCAGGACATGGTTTAGCAGGCTCGGTGGTGCTGGGCTGGCAGTTGGATTAATGGTCTTAGAAGTCTTTTCCAACCTCAGTGATTCTATAATTCTGTGTTAGCCCTTGGATTTAGATATTGAGCAACCTGTAAGTAGTGCTCAAGCTGAGTGAGAGCTTTACAGGGTTCCTAATGCTCTGTTTGAATTTGAGGGTGATTTTTTTTCTTTAGATTTTGCAAGCATTTTCTATAATGATGTTCCTGTAGTGCCATGAATCAGCAAAGTACTTTTGTGCAGGCTTAAATTGAAGTGTGGAGTTGTCTCGCTGTGCAAATGTTGGAGTCTGTGAGACTATTTTACAATTAAGTATCCGTATAAGTGCTTTTGTCTAAAAGTAGGTTGCTTCATAACAGCTTTGGGCTGAATCTGGGGAGGAAGGGGTTATTTTTTTGAGACTTTGAAAATAGGTATAGAATTCTCTCTGGATGCCATGATGATAAAACATAGCAGCAATACCAGAGGGCAGGATGTTCACGGGGTAGAGTGTGAACTTTCTGCCTCATGAGATGTCGCCTAAGCTGCTTTATATTTATTTTTAAATAGAGAATAAGACTATTATGGTTTTCATATTGCACAGAGGATGGTGTCAAGGAAAACGTCAGGAAAAGTTACTGCTTAAGTGACCCCTGTAGTGGAAGCACGTGAGTCGATTTGTCATCTTGTTTTAGTGAGTGCCAGATTACAAATCCGTTTTACTTCCATCCAGTACAAGTTTGTGTCATTTAGTTGAAGTCAGTGCTTCTCAGTGGGAGGGTCCTTAGCCAGATGTGTGCAAGTCACTTATTTTCTATTTGTGGTCAGTGTCAGCATTTCCAGGGAACACTGAGAGCTGTGGTTTTTTTCCTCTACATATTAAGCAATTCACTGTACAGATTTACTGTGCAATGTACTTTACAAGATTATCTGGTTTTTAATTCTCATGGCACCTTGGTGAAATAGTGATCTTTTATCTCCTAGGTCTGGCTCTTTTCCAGACCACTATTATTGGGTTTTTTCTTTCAGATTTCCTTTAAAAATAGACTGCTTCTCACAGGCGCAGGTATTCCCCACCTGCAGCAAACCCGTAAACAAGTAGTGGAGAGAAGAAATCACTGGAAACATAGGAAAGAGGAATGTGTATCAAGCTGCTGGTGCTGCCAGATTTGTGGTTGCACCACTGCTTCCTCTTCTTGCAATGTTGAATTTGACTGTCTTCCAGCTGTGCCTTTTTGCAGGTGTAAAGCACTGACCACGTTGTTAAGCAGGAGGCAATGAGACCGGACACACGTGGTGCGAGCTGGGAAGCAGCATCGTTTGCCTGAGGTGGTACAGATACTTGGGGTCAGGTGCAGAATCAGTGCAGGTGTTTTCTGACCAGAAGATGATACTTGTGAGGGGCTTCAGCATGACGTGTGGTGACATCCACAGGCTGTTGTGTTTTTCTGCTGCAGTTCTTGATCTTTATCGTTATGATTTAATCTTTGTTAGTAGTAGGAACTGAGACTCACACTTGCGTGTGAACGCGGTTCAGATCCTTACTGAAAATCACGTAATTGTTTCTCTAAACTGGGCTCAGAAGGTTCCTCTTTGAAGTCCTGAATTGATATCAAGGGGGCAGGGATTTCCATTTGTTTATTGTTGGTGCTGAATGTCTCTGTAAAGCGTTCACAAAGCAAACTTTACAGTGTTTGGGGAAAAAATGCCTATGTTGCCATCTTTACTCCAAGCATGTCAGTGACTGTTTATTGCTTTTTAAATTTGGTTTCACTGTGGCGCAGTGAGCTGTTCAATGAGCGCAGTGGTTTCATTTATATGAGGCTAGAATTGTTGTTAATGCACAGTTTCATACTGGAAATTACGTGCGTAATACTGTGTCTTGTGGGATCCTGTATCACAAAATTTGCATAGTTATAGTGCTGGTGACATCGTATCTCATGCAACGAACCTTGGGACCTGATGCAGTGTCAGTAAAAGTGTCTCGTGTGTGCTTCAAACAGTTTTATTAGCAACATATGGGGTATGAAGAGGGGAGTTTTGAGTGTAAGGGTGCTGGACTATCTTCTTCACCCTGTGATCACAGCAGTCCTCTTCCATGGCATTATTTGTCGCTGCTCTGGGATTGCTGAAAAGTAACTACTAATATGGTGACAGAAAGGATCAGAATAAATTATAATGGTTGACTTTACAAGAAATTTCTTGGCAAAAGGCTTAATATCCTAAGCTTGAATGTCATTTCGGGTTCACCTTTGGAGCTAAGCCACATATAGGAAAATCTTAGGGTTTTCAGGCAACTTATCCTCCTGTATTGGATGCTTTTGTGATGTGACAGATACGAGGCATAACTTCTTTTGGCTGCATGTTAGTTTCTAACCTTAAAGGAGGGGATGAATTGGTTTAATTGGTATTAGGATATTGAGCTCCAGATCCCCAAATGGAACACATTAGCATTAGTCAACTTTCAATAAAGAATTTATCATTGAAACGTTGAGGCATTAAAATGGAGCAAAAAAAATCCCCTGGAAGATGGTACTACTGAGCTGTGTTCAGTTGTACTTTTAAATATCATGTTACATTTTTAAAAAATCATTTCTACGTGTCAAAAAGGATGTAAGTTTTGTGGTTTTCAAATAGATCTAATTATTTTCCGAACACTTCAACACAGCTGGGGCAATAGGCTGGTTCAGTTCTGTCAAATGCAGCCCTGCTGCAACACCTTATTTTTCTATTTAAAACAATATATATATATTTGCCATTTAAAGGAGGTGCTGCTGGAAGCCTCATAGTTTGCCAGTTTTGTTAAAACTGAAACATTTCTACCCACATTTCTTTTTGCAGCAAGGGTGTTACAAGAATAACACAGGAAATTATTTGTGATATTTCAACAAAATAATTTTCCGACTAATATTATCGAATTTAGGGAAGTTGATGTTGTATAATCTTGTTTACCTTCAGGCAGAAATAAGGGAAATTTACAAGTGCTACGGTTTACGTGTGCAAAATATAAATTGCTCAAAGATAGCTGATGCCTTGAGGGGCTTGAACAGCAGTTGTGCTTCTCACAGTTCTGCAAGAAAATGCTATTTCACAACTGTGAGACGTGTGATGTTTCACGTTGTTGCTCTTCTTTAGCTGCTGCTTGTTCTTTAGCATTTCTGTACTCACCTCAGGTGCCTGCCTGCAGATCTTATCTGCTCTGACAAAGAGTGCACAGGCAAAATTGCTCTAATAGAAGTTAGCAGAACAGTTGGGGGTCTTTTTTTTGTGTCTGACCTTGACGAAATTGTAGTCTTTCATTGATCTATCCTAGTTTCTTAGGCAGTGCTTTCCTTCTGTGTGTAAATAATGCTGTTAACGGCGACGGTGCTTGGACCTGTCATTTCTTACCCCTTGACGTTAATTACTAGAAACGTGGGGGTTTCTTTTTTACGTTAACCGGTTTCATATGAAGTCTGTCTCTCTTTACTGAGGGTATTGCTGTGAGGTGGAGATAATGTCAGTAAAGGAAGAGCAGAGCAGATGAGCCTTTGATCATGTGAAAACATAAGCATGTGTTGAACTTTCCAGTCGAGCCTCCCCGCCGGCCGTGCGGTGTTCAGTGTGAAAACGGGGCTTCGGGTTTTGTTCTGCATTTTTGATGGGGATTGCAATGTATTTTTGTTGTTCAATCCCATTGAACGTTGTTCCATTGCTCAACCTGTTGTGTTTCAGGAGAAAGAGTTCCAAGGTTCTGCCCCTGTGCTGCAGAAGGAGGTGACCGGAAAACCTGCTGCCCCGAGCCCGCTGCTGTGTGGGCCCCGTGTTCCTCCAGAGATGCCACTGGGGAGAAGAGGTGGCGGTGAGTTTGGTCTTAGGAAAGTCCAGCTGGGTGCTGGGGAAGGGTCCCAGGCCTCGCTGAGCTGGGGGTGGGAGTGTGCTCCCAGCAGCTCCTCTCCGGCCCCGCAGTCCCACTGCCGTGCAGACGGGAGCTGTTGCTTCATTCTCTGCTCTCTGATGGCTCTTGGCATGTTTTATCTGAGCAGAAGGCTGAAGGGGAGCAGTTCTGCTCCGGAATTCCTCTGAGACCTGGAAGGGAGCTCCTTGTCCGTCCCTGAGCTGCCAGAGCCTGGGGCTGTGTTTCCCTGCTTCTCCCTCGATCGGACACTGTACGGAATGTGGCCAGGGCGCTGCTGCTCGCTTGCTCGGGATGGGAAACGCTGCGGCAAGCGCTGGGTTTAGAGCTGTGGGGCTCCGGCCATAGCCCCCAGCCCTTGGATTGGGTCCAGGAGGTGGCAAATGTCACTGACAGCTGCTGCCTGGAGAGGGACAAAGAGCTTGGGTCATCTTGAGTGTCCCCAAAAGGGCGGGAGGCGGGATTGCTTAGGATTATTGTGGCTGTGCCGGGACCACGGCGGGTGGATATCCTGCATCGAGGAAACGATGCTCACGGGTAGTGTGGGGCAATGCCAGGGGAGAGGGTGATGTACAATAGTCAAAGAAGTATTATAGTGTTGAATTTTATTATCAGTAATTTATTTCAGGTTTTAAAATATGTAAATTACGTGCTGTATAAGGAATGGCAAATTTTGAGTGTGCATGGAGACCATCTTTGTTCTTCTCACTAACCAGGTTATGTCGATGGGCTTGAGAAGGTGAGCCCTAAAATTTGCCATTGATCTGGCAAGAGTGGAGCATTTGACAAGCAGCTGCCACAAGTGGTGCTACCTTAATTTACAGCAGGGAGGAAAGTAGTGCTTCAGTCTTACTTCCACTGAAGACAGCAGAAAAAAGATCTGTAAAGAGTCAGGCCCAGCTTTCATCATCATGATACATCTGGTGATTCTTATTTTCATGTTGTGCTCCTTCCATAAGAGCATAACTCGTACAGCTTCCAAAACCCTCAGATACGCATTAGGATACTGTGGTAAAGCTGAACACTAGATAAAACCAGAACAAATGACAGAAGAAGGTAGTGAGACAAATGGGTCAATAAGATAGGGATGACCAAACTATCATCCAGTCTTCTGCAAGCACTATAATGAAGGATAGATTTGAGGGGCAGAGCAGAGGAAGTTTGAAAATAGAGCTTGGAAACCCTATGGATGCTGGGTTAGTAAAATGGAAAAAGCACACTTATTTTTCTCTGGTAATGGTGCTTACATGTTTTCTTGCACTCTGCTTCTCCTCTGACTTTGCAGACGCTGGAAGGGGAGCTCTACTAAGAACTTCCATCTTCTCCCTGAGTTGAAAACCTGGAGTATTGGCTACTGCTGAGTGTAAGTGCTGTGTTTCACGATTCATTTATTCACCCTCAAGGATAAGAGAGGAAGGCCCCAAAGGACCAATTCAGTAGCTTCCCATCTTACATGGCCCACGTGCCCTTGAGACCTGAGGATGGGGGAGGAGTTCAGCCCTGCTGTGTAGCTTCCCTCTGGTGTTACCTGCCCTTACTCTCCTCACATGCTTCTATTTACAGAGGAAGGATGCCAATACTAAAAAAGCTACTTTTCATCTAATTAGGTAGCAGTGACCAGCACCAGCAAGCCTTTAGCCACCACATGATGACCCTGATCCTACCATCCTTGCAGAGCCATCAGCAGAATTTCCCTGGATTCAGCTGCTGGAGATCAACACCGCATCCTGGAAGCAGGTGAAAAGCTCTCCTGCATGCTTGTTCTTTTATTAAAAGATGTGTAAGGTGAAAAGGGGACCACATTAACGGGTGTTTGTTTTAGATGGGGAAGCAGAGCTTTACCCACAGTGACCTCACACGGATGTCACCCTCCTGCTCCTGGACAATCATTTGGCAGCCACATACGGAGACTTCAGCAATGCAGAAAACACCATTGCCTTTCCTGAAGCTGCTTAACACTGTTTAATTGGGCAATTTAACCCAGGGGGTCTCTACAGCAGCCTCTCTCTGAGGCCTGGAGAAAACCAGGGAGGAGGAAACAGTGATTTTGCTGCATCTGTGCATGGGAAGAATTCAGCAAACCCAGCTGAGACCTGCAGAAACCAGGTGTGGCGATTGCAGGCTTCACATCAGCTCCTGTACCAGCAGGAGAAGGTCTCGACGTGGGCAGCGTTCCAGGAAGTGTCCACCTCTGTGTGATGCTGTGCCCATCAGAGCATGGAGAGGCACCATGGGTGCTGATGGGAGAGTTAAAAAGGTCTGTGGAGGCTGGGCTGGGGACAGAATGGAGAGGTTTCTTCTACGAAGGCCATACTCAGAGTCTGTCTTTGGATAGCAAGGTGTGTTTTACAGGCAATGCACTCATCAGTGGTGCATCAGAGTTTGAGGACTGGCATGCTGTAAACTGTGGGGGCTTTTTTTGCTTGCAGGGTTTTGGAATGGAAAGGACTGGGATTCTCCTTAATTTCTGAAGAGTCCAGGTGACTGTTGTGTAACGTAGCTGTGAAGCAACCACTGGTACATCAGTGAGATGCTTTTTCCAAGTAGATGTGTGTGTGAAAGTGGGGAGGTGTGAATGTTGTGCCAGAGGTCTTTTATTTGAACAGCTGTGTGAAAGAAAATGAGTGCCCTCAGGAGGGAGGCAGTAGCACTGCCTGGAGCGCTGTGGAGGTGGCTGGTGTTGCCAGACCTGCTGTATCCCTGGCTTGTGAGTTGGAAATTGTGCTGCTGAACTGGGATGACCTTGTTTAGTCTAAATGGAGCCGCTTTTTCTGCCCCCAGATTTTATCCAATTGTCTGTTTGGCACCCTGAGCAGAGCAGTGTCTGCAGCGGGACTGCTGGGTGTCTGAAAGACTGAGTGTCTGTGAGCAGATGGGAACATTCTGTATTCCTGTCTCGAGCTCTCAGGGACCTGACTGAGACTCACAGACCTCAGAATGCTGAAGAAGGATGCTCACAAAATGCCATAGCAAATACAGCTGGAAAGTTATCTCCTTTTTTAACTCGCTTTGATTTCTCAGGCTGTTTCACAGCCTGAAACCCAGGTCTGAATCTACTGATGTGCAGAAAGGCAGGGTTGGGTGCTTGCTCACTTCTGTGGCTCCCTCTGTGCCCTGCTTGCCCAGCAAGTGGGACATCTGGGATTTATGGACATCAGAGACTCAGGGTTCAATCTCCCACCTTCAGCAACAGCTCCAGCTCTCAGAACAGGCTGAGCTCCAACTCATGCCATGCACTTTCAACACTGTAAAATCCCTGAAACCAGGTGAAGAAAATGCAAAAAGAAGTATGTCTGTGTGATTCATTGCCAAGAGCACCACCAGGACAGGGAAAACCCTCAGCTGTGATTCCTGCTACACTCAAAAGTGGTATCTTGCAGTTACTTAGAATGTGTCTGTCTTGGGAGTGGTGCCGGTCCCACAGCTGCCCTCACAGTCCTGTTCCCTTTCTGTTGTGCTGTGCCTGCAGCAGCCACGCTCGAGGCCAGGACAAACAGAAAACTGACTGAAGAAAATTAAGCTGCACCTTGACGTCCCATTTTCCTCAGGCTGTGTTTTTGCAGTTGGTAGCAGATGGCAAGTCTTGGCTGTACCACTCTGGAGGTGCCAAGTGATGTGCAATCTACCAGTTCCTTTATTTAATGAGGAGGGAAATTTTGCCTCCTGCTTACACTTTGGAAGCTGCAACACGTAGACAGGACATCATCTCACATCATCTTTGTAGCTGCTCTCTGGACCTATTCCAACAGTTCCCTATCTTCTTATGCTGGGAATTCCAGAACTGGAGACAATACTCCAGCTAGGGTCTCACCAGAGTAGAGCAAAGTGATAGAATCCCCTCCCTGGCCCTGCTGGCAATGCTTCTTTTGATGCAGCCAAGGGCGCCGTTGGCCTTCTGGACTGCGAGCGCACATTGCCGGCTTGTGTTGGCCTTCTCATCAACCAACACCACCAAGTCCTTCTCCTCACAGCTGTTCTGAATCACATCATCCCCAGTCCTGTATTGATACAGGGGTTGTCCTGACCCAGGTGCAGGACCTTGCACTTGGCCTTCTTGAACTTCATGAGGTTCATATAGCCCCACTTCAACTTGTCCAACTCCCATCATCCTGGTGTGACCACTGCCCCACTCAGCTTAGTGTCATTTAGAGAGAAGGATGTTGTGGGGCACTGTGTCAAAGGCTTGACAGAAGCCCAGACAGCTGACACCCATTGCTTTTCCTGTGTTGACGGATGCAGTCACTCCATCACAGAAAGCTACTGGGTTAGCTTTTAGGAGGATCTATTCTGTGATCTTCCAGGCACAGAGGTGAGGCTGATAGCTTGGTTGTTTCCAGAGACCTCCTTTCCACTCTTTTTAGATTGAACTCAATGTTGTCCTTTTTCCAGTCACCAGGGACTTCCCAAGACTGCCATGACTTTTCAGTATTACAGAGATTGGCTTGGCAACCACATCAGCCAGTTCCCTCAGGACTCTGGGGTGCATCTAATCAGGTCCCACAGACTTCTGTATCTTCTGGTTTGTATATGTTCATGGAATGGTTTGGGCAGGAAGGGACCTCAAAGCCCATCCTGTTACCTGCTCTGCCATGGCCAGGTCTGCCTTCCCATGGATCAGGGTGCTCAAAGCCCATTCCATCCTGGCCTTGAACACCTCCATGGATGCAGCATCCATGACGCCTCCGGGCAAGCTGGGGCACTGCCTCAACAACCCCACAGGAAAATATTTCTGCCACGGATCTCCTCTCAGGCACCCCTCTTTCAGCTGATAATCATTCTACCTCCTATTATCCGTGCACTCCCTGATCAAGAGCTCCTCCCCAGCTTTCCTGTAGCCCCTTTCCATACTGGAAGGGTGCTGATAGTTCTCCCCAGACCTCCTGGGACAGCCTGGGGCACCTACTCTGCAGACCACCCCCTCTGCTCTGCTGTCTGCCAGCACATGGTGAAGAGCAGCAGGCAGAGCTCAGGCTGTGGGAACCCCTTCCTGCCAGCCCTGGGCACTGACAATGCCTCAGCAGCTGTGGAGATGCAGCAAACACAGCCCCAAACATCCCATTCAACGAGAGAGCTGGAACACCAGCCCCTGCCTGTGTGTGGCTGGTCTGGTGCCAGTCGATCGCTGCTGCTGTGTAGCTGGCCCAGGAGGTCCCAGGAGTTCCATGAGGGCACAGCTTCCCCAGCAGCCCAGCCCTTGGCAGCATTTACCTGGACACAGTCACGCTCCTTCTCCTTCTGCTGCTCCTGGGCGGTGCAAAAGTTCTCCATGTCCTGCTGGAATTTCAGCTTTTCCCTTTGCATCTGCTCCTGGGCAGTAGGAAAGTACTCCATATCTCGCTGGAACTGCACCTTTTGACTTTCCAGCTCCTCCTGGGCCTTACGAAGGCTCCCCATGTCGACATGGAAGGAGATTCGCTTCAGCTGCATGTCCTCTTGCTGCTGTCTGAGAACTTGCCACCCTCTCTTGAGGAGCTCCTCTCGCAGGGTCATGTAGGTCTCCTTCTCCACAAGCTCCTTCTCCCACACTTTTATATCCTTCTTTCTCTTCCCCTCCTTGGGTGTATTTGGAACATCTGACACCTTTTCCTCGTGCGCTTCGTTACAGCCTACTTCTCTTTTACCATCACTGCCTGCTTGCTTCTTGATGAAAGAATAGATCTTCCAGCAGCCAAGAAGTACAAGTGCTGCAAGTATAGCCCAGAGGACAATGTCACGAGGGTACAAACATATTTGAGATGTTCTCAGCAGATCCCTAGATGGAGAAACAGAAACCATGGTCAAATGGTCACAGAGAAGGTAACAGGAAGCCTAAAGTTCCATAATGCTTTCAGGTATTTCTGGTAGCACCAACAGGCTGGTTTTCCAGCCACTCTGGACATTCCCATTGCTGTTCTCCCAGCAGAGCACACCACAAGAGTCTCACCTGAGACCAGGGATCTCTAGATACTGCTCGCAAGGGGACCTATCACACTCACCTCACCGCGCCTTGACCCTTAAAAGAACTTCAACTTCTTGCGGTGAGTGCTCCCCTGATGCACACTCACACTGCTGGAATCCATGCAGAAGCACCCCAAGAGCTGTCTTAGAGACGCATCACGAACTCCCATGAGCGCAACTGCCATCACTGCACTGCCAGCAGTTTCTGGTGAGGCAGAAGGCTCTGTTCTTATCCCATGCCCGTTTCAGTTGCCCCAGCTGCACCAACAGTTTCCCCATGCAGCAGGAGGTCCCATGGAGGGACAGCCCTGTCCCAAAGCCCAGCAGAGCAAACACTTCTTAGCTGAAGACGCTCAGCTTGTACCAGGCAGAGGAAGCGTGGAGCGCTGAGTGCCACAGGGCCCCGGGCAGCCCCACCAAACCCAGAGATGAGCAGGGTAGACCTCACATCTCCATTACGTTATATGCAGGTGAGAGGGTCACCACAGGCCTCAGCTCCAGACAAACAGGAACAACCCAAGGGACCCACTGTTCCCAAACCTTGCCAGAAGAGAAGAGAGTGAACTCTCTTATCTACAACCGTATTAAAATGTTGTGTGATGATAAAGGAAGATATGGAATACTTCCATAGATTTCTGACCCCTGTCACTAAGGAAGGATTAAAAAATCCAAAATCCAGCCCACTACATTCTACACCCCTTATTCCATATCGTTTCTTTAACGCAAAACCTGTACTATTTGTTCGTCTATATCCCTCACATATGCATAGATATATATAGAACCTGTTTTAGTCCGATGTTGTTATCTGTCATTGAAGATTAGGTTTTATTTCGAGGCTGTCGTCTGTCATTGAAGATCAACACCAACAGCCACTCAGCTTGGATCCTCGGCCATTTTATTCACAGTCACAGTTCTGATTTTAGGGCTGGGTCAGTGGTCTGGGTTGGCTCATCGTTGGATACCGGTATCTGCTGAGTTCAGGTCTTTCTTGCCTGCTCTCTGGTCTCCTGTAAAACCCAACTCAAGGAACCGAATTAATTTTTCCCTAGGATAGTCTCTTTGAGGCACACACTGGATCTCTCCATCCTTCCTCTTTAGCCACCAGGTACTTCCAGGCCCTTAAGCAAAAACAATCCCACAAATGTGATTGTCTTGGCCTGAGGGATGAGTAATCCTAACGACCTTACCTCACATGCCTCTCAGGTGGATCTCTGGAACTGTGTCTCCATCTACATTGTGGAGGGATTCTGCTTGGGAGGACCAGCCCGACTGACAGAGCCTCTGATGTCAACTAGCCAGGTGGCCTTGGCTAAGTGCTTATTAGAGTTTTCCAAAGTTCCCCAACATAGTGCCTTTAGAGTTGTCTTTAACAGTCCATTACAGTTTTCAGATTTCCCAGCAGCTTGATATGGAATGTGATATAGCCATTCAATACCGTGCTCTTGTGGCCGAGTGGCCACTAGATTGTTATTGAAATGAAACATTTCTTATTGTCTTCTTTCTTATTGTCAACTGGAGTTCCAGTTGGGCTTTGGCCATTCTGACTTTTTTTGCGTACAGGATCTCACCTGCTCCTTGCAGTCCTCCTGAGATGCCTGCCCCCTCTTCCAAAGCTCATATATTTTTCTCTTTTTCCTGAGACCAACACAGAACTCTCTGTTAAGCCAAGCTGGTTTTCTTCCCCACCGGCTCATTTTACGACACACGAGGATGTCCTGCTCTTGTGCTGCCAGAATTTCCTTCTTGAGGGGCATCCAGTCCTCTTGGCTCCTTTGTCATTTACAACTGCCTCCCACCGAACTTTATCAAGCAGCCTTCTAAACAATTTTAAATCTGCCCTCCAGAAGTCCAGGGGGACAGTTCTGCTGACCCCCCTCCTTACTCCTCCAAGAACTGAGAATTCTATCATCGCTTGGTCACTGAGCCCCAGGCGTCCTCCTCCAACAGTCACCCACAAAGGCCCTCTCTGTTCACAAACAGCAGATCCAGTCGGGCACCTGCTCTCATCAGTTCACTCACAATTGTGTCAGCTTCAAGCTCCCCTTGTTTGTTGCCCATGCTGCGTGCCTTGATGTAAATGCACTTCAGTTGGGCTGTTGTTTCCACCCCTTTCCTAAGTGGAATAGGCTCGAGTCCTGACTGTCTACTAGAAGTGCTGGGTAACCCATTGATAACCTTTGAACTCTGGCTGCCACCTGGAGTGCTGTTCTCCACTCCCACTGAGGTACCAGACCAGGGACTCACCAGTACACTGTCCCTCAGAGCCTGAGGTGCCATTCCCATGATTTAATCTTTTGAGCCCATTGATGTCCCGCTACCCCTTCCAATCTAGTTTGAATCCCTCTTGAGTAGTCCGACCAACTTCTTGGGAGTGTCCTTATGCCCTTATGGGACAGGTGTGCTCCGTCGTTTGCCATTAGGCCTGGCGCGTAGCCAACCCGTTGTGGAAAAACACAAAATTTTATTCTTCACACCAGGTATTCAATTCCTGCCTCCTCCCATTCCTTCCCTCTCCATTCCCTATCAGAGATGAGAATACGACCTGCACACCTGATCCCTTTACCGTTTGTCCTAAAGTCCTTTTCAATCATTTGAGGTTTCTAGTTGGCTTCTCACCATAACCCACCTGGAAAAATCAGTAATGGGTAATAATTGGTGGACTTGACAGGTTTTGGAAGTTGTCTTGGCACACCGCCAACTGAGGCCCCAGGTAGGCAACAGACTTCACTGTGCAATGGGTCTGGTCTGCATATCGGACCCTCCATACCGTTCAAGAGGGAGTCCCCAATGACAACGACCCTCCTCTTCTTTTTTACAGAAGTCGTCTTAATTGTTGGCTTTGGGTTACTTAACCTGGGGAACATTTCCAGGCTGTGAGAGTTGTCGGCCCTGGGAGTTGGCTCCACTTACTTTCAGACCTTCATATTTATTCTGCAATGGGACCTGCAGGGCCTTCTTGGTAACAGGGGATATGCGCCGGTTGTGATGCCCCTTGAGACGAGCAGAAACCTGTTGCCATTCTGCTCCATCTCCTAAATTACTTACTTTGGTTGAGTGGGCATGGGATGGGGGGTCCTCTGTCATAGGAGGCTTGTCTGCCTGTTGGGGCTGTGACGGGGAGCCTAGTAAGTTATTCCAACAACCAGCCCCCCTCTCGCATTCCCTGATGCTCCTCAGCGTTGTTACCTCCTCCCTGAGTTCAGTGACCAAGCGCAGATATTCCTCTATCCAAGCACAGCCCCAACACATGACTTCGCTACTGGCATCTGATACCAGTGCAGGACTGGGGCACAGCCTGCAACTTGGTACCCGGGTGGCAGCATGTCCCAGCTGGGGTTCAGTCTGGGAGGTTCCACAGGCATGGTTGGAGCAGAGATGGGAGATTTCTTATTTTTCTGGCAGGTGGCCACCATGGTTTTCTGTTTTTTTCTGTTTGAGATCCAGTGCCCTCTCCTTGCTTACTCTGTCTGCTCATCTTGCCTTTGTGAACTCCCTTAGCAAACCACCCAACCACGCCCCTCTGATGAGCCACAGCCCTCTTTGTGTGCTCCTGTTCAAGGTGCTCCGGGTCAGGGTGCTCTCTAGGGGGCCATTTAAATCTTCCATGGTTCCTTCTTGGAACTCCCCCACACACATCAGTAGCAGGGGCTGCCGGTTCTCGGCTGATCTCTCACCGATGCCATGCTTTTCCCTGACTTGGGAAGCCCTTTTTCCCCCCTCACCACATGCACAATCCACGGGACTTCCTGGTGTCACAGCTGTGCTCGTGGTCGAGTGAATCGAGCTGTCGGTTACACCGCATTTAAATCTCCCACAATTCCTTCTGGGAACACCCCTCCATATAAGTAGAAGGGGCGTCTGGTTCCCAGCTGAACTCTCATCGGTCTCTCAGCTGAGATGGTGCCTCCCTCGTCCCTGTGAGGCCCCATGGCCTCATGGCCCTTCCCCTGGGAGAGGGGCCTAGGGATCAGTTTGCAAACAAGCTTGCTTAAAAAAACTACCAGAAGAACAACAGGAAAGAGAGTTTATTGATTTGAACAGAACAAAACAAAAAAATCACGTTTTCCCCATCATATGTCGCTGCACATCCTGCCCGGCTGGTGGGGTGCTGAGTATATCCTGCACCAGCCGTATAGCCCAGAGGGGCTGGAGGGGCTGGAATATCTGCGGTGGTCCAGAGAGCTGTCACTTGGAGGAGGCTGTTGAGGCAGCAGAGTGTGGGTGCCAGGGTGATTCCAGCCCAGGATGTGGCAGGCAGCAAGGGGCCCTGCCCAGCAACAGACACCCAGAAACAGGGTCCAGCCTCTACCCCATCCCCTCAGCCCCTGGGTCCCTTCCCGCCTCGCTGTCCCCTTCACACCCACAGGATCCCTCCACATGTCTGCCCTGGCTGTACATTTCTTGCCCACCAGCACAGGCTGCTGCCTGACCTGCCTGGCTGTTGGGGTGCGGGATCCTTTCCGTCGACATCAGAAACTCTCGATGGCCCGGAGGGGCCAGAGAGGCTTCCGGACCTTTGGTTGCTTTGATGTCCTTTGGGAAGAGGCTGTAAAGGAGGTAGAGTGTGAGGACAAAGCGCAGAGGTAACCCCTCTGTAGCCCCCAGGGCAGCTCTGCCTGCCCAGGATGGGGCCCCTGCCTGGCAGCAGACACCCAGAAATGGAGTCCTGCTCCCAGGCTGAAGCAGGCGCTGTTGTTCAGTACCTCACATCCTCCCCCTTGGCTGTTCTGCACACCATGCTGTCCCTTTCCCACCCACAGGGTCCCCCTGCTAGCCTGCCCCAGCTGTACCTTCCTTGTCCAACATCACAGGCTGATGCCCATGTCTGCGGTCCATGTTGCCATCCTGGTCCAACAGCTCTGTCTGCTCCTCCTGGGAAAGAGGATGGGCTGGCTGAAACATGGGATCGAAACCAGTGTCCCCACAAAACTCTCCCACCTCCAGTTCTCTCTGGGGAAACTGAGGCATGGCCCCGTCTGCATGCTCAGCATCACCCCCCCAGACTTACTCATCCCCAAACAATCCCCACTTTACTCATCCCTACCTGGCTGGGCCACGTGGTGCTGGGTGGCTTGGGCTGGACTTGGCCCCCTTCTGCCTTTCGGATGGGGCCAGAGGTGCTCAGCACTCAGCACCGCAGCCCCTCGTGTGCCAGGGAGGGCCCTGGGGGTGTTCCTTGCTGGGACCCAGCCCTCCCTACTCCCCTCTGGCTGCCGTAGGAGACTCCTGCCTTCCCAGCCCTGTTGGATCTGCTCTTTGTCCGTGGTCCCAGAGAGCTGGTGATGGCCGTGGCTAGGCCCTGCACCCAAGGGACACCAGGTGGCTGGAGCTGAGCTGTCCCAGATCAAGGGCTTCTTTTCAGTGGCAGGAGCCACGTGTGTGTCAAGGGGGACAAACAACCCACCAGAGCATGGCAGCACCCCAAAACACATGGGCTGGTACCGCAGGACAACCCCTCCTGCCAGTGTGTGAGTGACTCACAGATACCTGCATTCAGTTGGAAAGGACTTCAAAGCCCATGCAGTTCCAACCCCCTGCCATGGGAAGGGACACCTCCCACTAGACCAGGCTGCTCAAGACCTCATCCAAACTGCCTTTGAACACCCCCAGGGATGGGGCAGACACAACTTCCCTGGGCAACCTGTGCTAAGGCCTCACCACTCTCATTGTGAACAATTTCTTGCTAATGTCTAATCTAAATCTCCCCCCTTCTGGTTTAAAGCCATTTCTCCCTCGTCCTATAATTGCAGGTCCTTCTAAAAAGTCCCTCCCCAGCTTTCCTGTAGCCCCTTCAGGTACTGCCAGGCACCCTAAGTTCTTCTGCAAGCCTTCTCTTCTCCAGGCTGAACAACCCCAGCTCTCTCAGCCTGTCCTCACAGCAGAGGTTCTCCAGCCCTCACATCATCTTTGTAGCTGCTCTCTGGACCTATTCCAACAGTTCCCTATCCTTCTTATGCTGGGAATTCCAGAACTGGACACAATACTCCAGCTAGGGTCTCACCAGAGTAGAGCAAAGTGATAGAATCCCCTCCCTGGCCCTCCTGGCAATGCTTCTTTCGATGCAGCTCAGGACACTGTTGGCCTTCTGGGCTGAGAGCGCACATTGCCAGCTCATCAACCCAACAGCTTCTCCTCAACCAACACCACCAAGTCCTTCTCCTCACAGCTGTTCTGAATCACATCATCCCCAGTCCTGTATTGATACAGGGGTTGTCCTGGCCCAGGTGCAGGACCTTGCACTTGGCCTTCTTGAACTTCATGAGGTTCATATAGCCCCACTTCAACTTGTCCAACTCCCATCATCCTGGTGTGACCACTGCCCCACTCAGCTTAGTGTCATTTAGAGAGAAGGATGTTGTGGGGCACTGTGTCAAAGGCTTGACAGAAGCCCAGACAGCTGACACCCATTGCTTTTCCTGTGTTGACGGATGCAGTCACTCCATCACAGAAAGCTACTGGGTTAGCTTTTAGGAGGATCTATTCCGTGATCTTCCAGGCACAGAGGTGAGGCTGATAGCTTGGTTGTTTCCAGAGACCTCCTTTCCACTCTTTTTAGATTGAACTCAATGTTGTCCTTTTTCCAGTCACCAGGGACTTCCCAAGACTGCCATGACTTTTCAGTATTACAGAGATTGGCTTGGCAAACACATCAGCCAGTTCCCTCAGGACTCTGGGGTGCATCTAATCAGGTCCCACAGACTTCTGTATCTTCTGGTTTGTATATGTTCATGGAATGGTTTGGGCTGGAAGGGACCTCAAAGCCCATCCTGTTACCTGCTCTGCCATGGCCAGGTCTGCCTTCCCATGGATCAGGGTGCTCAAAGCCCATTCCATCCTGGCCTTGAACACCTCCATGGATGCAGCATCCTTGACGCCTCCGGGCAAGCTGGGGCACTGCCTCAACACCCCCACAGGAAAATATTTCTGCCACGGATCTCCTCTCAGGCACCCCTCTTTCAGCTGATAATCATTCTACCTCCTATTATCCGTGCACTCCCTGATCAAGAGCTCCTCCCCAGCTTTCCTGTAGCCCCTTTCCATACTGGAAGGGTGCTGATAGTTCTCCCCAGACCTCCTGGGACAGCCTTGGGCACCTACTCTGCAGACCACCCCCTCTGCTCTGCTGTCTGCCAGCACATGGTGAAGAGCAGCGGGCAGAGCTCAGGCAGTGGGAACCCCTTCCTGCCAGCCCTGGGCACTGACAATGCCTCAGCAGCTGTGGAGATGCAGCAAACACAGCCCCAAACATCCCATTCAACGAGAGAGCTGGAACACCAGCCCCTGCCTGTGTGTGGCTGGTCTGGTGCCAGTCGATCGCTGCTGCTGTGTAGCTGGCCCAGGAGGTCCCAGGAGTTCCATGAGGGCACAGCTTCCCCAGCAGCCCAGCCCTTGGCAGCATTTACCTGGACACAGTCACGCTCCTTCTCCTTCTGCTGCTCCTGGGCGGTGCAAAAGTTCTCCATGTCCTGCTGGAATTTCAGCTTTTCCCTTTGCATCTGCTCCTGGGCAGTAGGAAAGTACCCCATATCTCGCTGGAACTGCACCTTTTGACTTTCCAGCTCCTCCTGGGCCTTACGAAGGCTCCCCATGTCGACATGGAAGGAGATTCGCTTCAGCTGCATGTCCTCTTGCTGCTGTCTGAGAACTTGCCACCCTCTCTTGAGGAGCTCCTCTCGCAGGGTCATGTAGGTCTCCTTCTCCACAAGCTCCTTCTCCCACACTTTTATATCCTTCTTTCTCTTCCCCTCCTTGGGTGTATTTGGAACATCTGACACCTTTTCCTCGTGCGCTTCGTTACAGCCTACTTCTCTGCCTGCTTGCTTCTTGATGAAAGAATAGATCTTCCAGCAGCCAAGAAGTACAAGTGCTGCAAGTATAGCCCAGAGGACAATGTCACGAGGGTACAAACATATTTGAGATGTTCTCAGCAGATCCCTAGATGGAGAAACAGAAACCATGGTCAAATGGTCACAGAGAAGGTAACAGGAAGCCTAAAGTTCCATAATGCTTTCAGGTATTTCTGGTAGCACCAACAGGCTGGTTTTCCAGCCACTCTGGACATTCCCATTGCTGTTCTCCCAGCAGAGCACACCACAAGAGTCTCACCTGAGACCAGGGATCTCTAGATACTGCTCGCAAGGGGACCTATCACACTCACCTCACCGCGCCTTGACCCTTAAAAGAACTTCAACTTCTTGCGGTGAGTGCTCCCCTGATGCACACTCACACTGCTGGAATCCATGCAGAAGCACCCCAAGAGCTGTCTTAGAGACGCATCACGAACTCCCATGAGCGCAACTGCCATCACTGCACTGCCAGCAGTTTCTGGTGAGGCAGAAGGCTCTGTTCTTATCCCATGCCCGTTTCAGTTGCCCCAGCTGCACCAACAGTTTCCCCATGCAGCAGGAGGTCCCATGGAGGGACAGCCCTGTCCCAAAGCCCAGCAGACCAAACACTTCTTAGCTGAAGACGCTCAGCTTGTACCAGGCAGAGTAAGCGTGGAGCGCTGAGTGCCACAGGGCCCCGGGCAGCCCCACCAAACCCAGAGATGAGCAGGGTAGAGCTCACACACTGAAGGTGCTTGCCCTGCAAAACCAGCAACTTCTATTTCCTCCTGGCACGGCTGGAACCTTGTCTAAAGGTACCATCTGAGATCAAGGTACGGCTGGAGAGTGACAGCTGAGACAGATTTTTTTTCCAGCCTTAAGGAATCCCCACAGGAGGTCAGGATGGGATTAAGACAGCAAGGGGAAAGCAGTGCTTGGTCAGCTCTCCCAGTCTGTATCCTGACGAGTTTTGTGGAAGACTCCTGGCAAAGAGTGCACAGATGAGCACAAGACTGAGTACACACATTCATTTACCTTCTGAACAAATAGACAGGGACAGTCACCTTAATCTCTTTGTTCACGTCAGAGTGTCACAGTGTTTCAAAGCCACCCTGTTTCTCTGGCCAGGACAAAGAACCCTAAGGGGACACATCCTTCTAAGGTCAGGTGTGTCTGCAACACGAGGTTCCCAGATCAGCCAGAGAATTTGTTCCCAGTTCCTAAGAGGAGAGGTTGGCAAGCACTCACTCCACTTGTTCACGACTGCCAACACCCAGGAAGGTCTGTTCTGGGGACTGACTACTTCAGGGCTCCACCAGAAGATAGCCCAGGACAAATCCCCTGTGACTGAGCACTCACACTCTGCAGGGACAGAATTGAGTGTGCTGCCAGTCCCTGCGTCCACCTCCTCCAGACTGCTGTGGTTACACTGCCAAAACCCAAAAGCACTGGAAATCAGCACTGTAATAAAAGACCATCCAGAAAGATCACAGAGCAAACGAGCAGCCAGCAAAACTGGAATGGATCTTCAGCAGCCAGGCCAGGATGGATCCCTCCAAACCATGGAGTCAGCAATGCAGCACTTGGCCAACAAATACGATCGGGGTGAAGGAGCTCAGGAGAAGGCTGCCTCAGGTAAAGCAGAAGGGGACCACCTGGACTCGGAAAATCCCCCATGTGGAAAAGAATCAGGACCACAATCTCCACCTGCAAGCCGGAAGAAGGTCTAGAGGTGACAAAAGCCTAAAGAACTGGAGAGTATGCCGTGGAGGTTAAGCTTCGAGCAATGACTGCACAGAAGCAGACACGGACAGACCTGACTTACCCTGGAAAAGAGCACATTCTCCTCTCCGCTCGAACCAGCATCGGGAGCTGCGACGGCTGCATGGCAGCTGCTTCGTTGCTTGCACAAAGACAAAGGCACAGGCAGCTCCCAACAGAGAGAACACCTGCCTCCTCCAGATCCTCCTGGAGAGTGAGGCCAGAGTGTGCTTGACCCTGGAGAGCAGAGAGTTCTTATAGGACACAGATCTGCATCACAGAGGATGACATCACAAAGGCCACGACCACTGGCCTTTCGATGTCACTGATCCATAAGCCCATGCACCCCCCACTCCGGGTCCCCAGAGCATCCACAAGGCCTGAGCCTTTGCAGCCTTTCTTGCTTTCCTCTCCCAGCCCGCCCTGGTGAAACATTGAAATCGACATCATGAGAGGGGAGAGCCCACAGCACACGACTGGGTAGCTGCAAACACCCAGAGACAGGGAGGAGCCAGCCAAGAAAGAGCTCAGACTGGGGGGGGTTGGAAGAGAAATATATTCACAAGTTTTTCAGTTGTACAAACATCTTTTAGGCCCTTCTGCTTGGGAGCTGACAGGAAAAGGGTTTTCCTTGCTAAATGTAGCTGTGCACGGGTTTTTTTCCATTAAGTTATATGCAGGTGAGAGGGTCACCACAGGCCTCAGCTCCAGACAAACAAGAACAATGCAAGGGACCCACTGTTCCCAAACCTTGCCAGAAGAGAAGAGAGGGAACTCTCTTATCTACAACCTTATTAAAATGTTGTGTGATGATAAAGGAAGATATGGAATACTTCCATAGATTTCTGACCCCTGTCACTAAGGAAGGACTAAAAAATCCATATTGCAGCCCACTTGTTCTGTGGCATTCAGCATCTGATAGTGAGGATGGAGATGGTTTTCCACTGTCAGAATTGTCCTCAGCACTTTCATCACTGCTAGACACCGTCCATTGTCCATGAGCCCCTTCCTGAAGAACACTCCTAGGGATTAAAAAGGAAAACACACAAAAATGGCACATTTAAGTTATGCTCCGGTCTGGTTTCCTCCCTAGTTCTCACCTGCTTGTTTTTAGGGAGCTTTGCTTTTTGTATTTGTCAGAATCCTCCACGCCCACCCCTGCAGGTGTTCCAGGGCTGTGAGCACCCTGATCCACTCAGAGGTGTCCCTGCCCACGGCAGGGGCGTTGGAACCACACGATCTTTGCTGTTCCTTTCAAGCCAAACCATCCGAGGAAAATTTCACATCGCACAAAGCTGATTTGTTCCTGTGCCCAGAAAACAAATACGTGTGATGGAAGCCACCGCCGCCGCCACCACCAGGTTGGAAGCAGCTCAGGTAAAAGTCATCCCCTGTAATCAGCCCCCAGCCCTCCATAGGAGAACAGCAGCTCACCTGTCCCAGCCCACCGGACACAGCAGCCCACCTCTCCCCAGCTCACCTGTCCCCAGCCGCCCCCCCCCCCATCCCTCCCCCCCCCCGAAGGCTGAGCCACCTTCCCGCCGCGCAGCTCCGCCCCTCCTCCCGAGCCAATGACGTTTTTTAAAATACCAAAGTTTATTCAGCAAGTGCCTATTTTATTCTTCCCACAACAATTATTAAAGGTAAAAAATATATGGTCATGTTTATTGTTTCTTAGTGCAAATCACTTTATGCACGTTTTGGAAGCATCCGATGAACACAACAGGTATTTAAGCATATATTACGAGCACTTTAAAGTTCCTGTAGTGATATTGCTTGTTTATAAACCCGCCAATGTATGTATTTTTTCATTTTTGTTCAGATCTAGTTTATACAGATGTCTCTCTATTGAGAATGCTGTGCACTGACCGAGTCGCACTAACAGTGCGTTACTGTAGGATTGGTAAACCTACAGATTCTTAAAGTATTTTTCTTACCTGGGGGTATTTATTTCAAAAGAAAACAGCTTGCAAGTACGACTCCTGAAGTTTCAAGATCTCCGATAAAACAAATCAGCAAGCCATGTCAAAGTCAGTTTACACAAAACGAATCAGCAAACCATGCCGAAGTCAGTTTTCCAAACTTAAAAGAATTACAACTTTAACTCTTCACACAATCACAAATCACACAGACAATTACAAATCACAAGGAAACCGAAACCAAGATCGCGAGTATATTCAAACCCAAAATCTGGATTATCAAATTCCAACCCCAAATCCGGATTATATACAAAATTCCATACTAGGTACCCTTCTAGCCCAACTCTGCATGACTTTCTTCTCCGACTTAGAAGAAGCAGGCAACAAATTAAACCAAAAACTAGAAAGGATGCTTTAATTCTTTTCAGTGGAACCCTTGCTCCCAAGACACGGTCCAGGGGGGTAGAAATGCACCACCACCCCCACCCCCCCTCCCCCCCTCCCCAGAAGTTCTTGGTTGCTGGCTGGAGGGTCTTCGACCCCCACAGATTCGAAATCCCGAAAGCAGGTCCCATCTGGGTCACGAAATGATATTGGAAATGCTGGCAAATAAACTAAGACTCGTTCTGGAGTTTTAGAAAGCAGCTGCATTATTTCAGCGCTGGGCGGCTGGGGACAGGATATATATCCACCTTACATGGATCTGTATAAATTCTCCCGGCATAGTCTACTACTTTCCAAGGACTAATTAAGGATTTTTTTTCATATTTTTATTGTGTATTTTTGGTCGTAGAAAGTTTATAACCCAAACCCATATTAATACATATTATAGAAATGAAAAGATGCCCATCGTGCTTTCGTGCTGAGGAAAGCAGTTAATGCTGAGTGCCGCTGAACTCTAAGGAAAAGCTTACCTTTTTTGAACTTGGATTTTGGCAGTTCCTCTTGTGGGAATTGAAATTGCCATCTGAATGCAGCGTACAGAAAAGGAGCTGCAATTGTGGTGGCTCGTGATAAAGAAAAATTGGAAGGGATTGCAATTTAAGGAAAAGATCTGTGTGTTGTATCCCCTGTATATTACGCATTACCAACATTTCATTTATTGCTGAAGGCAGCACAGCAGATCACCGCTCAGCTTGTACATCATCCAACCAAAGCATCAACGAGATACGCTTTTAAAAATCCTGTTAGGAAAATAAGACTTCAATTCCATAGTGGTACTCGTGTTTCCAGCACAATAGTGCAGGTGAGGATCTTTTTTAGAATTGGAAATAATTGTGTGAATTTCAAATATTTTAACCTTAACTCTACAGCTAAATGCTACCATTACCTTTAAAAAATGAAGTGGGGAGAGCTTTTGATTAGTTTCCGGACAATGACTAATTTGGGGTATCTAATTACAACATCAGGGCTTGTAAAACCTAAATTTGTGCTGGCAGAGGACTGGCTGGTTTGCTTTCCTAAAGGAAAGATTTGTGCCTAAAAGTGCGTTCTTTCCCTTTCCTTACTAGCATCCCAGGATACATCTGCTGGGTTTTGTTTCTTCCTGGGCTTTTGGTATGATTTTCTCTTTCTTTGGGGGATAAGAGGTAAAGGGGGAGATGAAACAAAAAAGGAGATCCTGCATAACAACCTGTAATCGTTAGGCCTGGGTAGTTGTCCTTACACTGTTCTGTATTTTTATACTGTGCAGGTATTTCTTTTTCTGAATCGTTTGTCATCAGCTGACTTGATCTGTGAGTTGTGTGTGAAAATGAGGAAGGCAGAAGGAAAGATTTTTGTGTGTGGAGGTGAAAAGCATAGGGACATAAATATCAGGTTTGCACTTCCCTTGGGAATTTCAGCACCCCAATTGCCAGACACATCTGTTTTGGGTGGAGTTCTGTTTCATGATTTTTTTGTTTCATGATTTTAAGTACTGGGAGGTTGCTCTGAGGCCTCCTGGGAGCCTTCTCTTTTCCAGGCTGAACAAGCTCATCTCTCTCAGCTTGTGCTCACCTGGGAGGTGCTCCAGCCCTGGGATCATCTTTGCAGTGCTTCTCTGGAGTCGCTCGAGCAGATCCGTGTCCTTCCTGTGCTGGGGATTCCAGAGCCGGACACAGGGCTCCAGGGGGGTCTCCCGAAGGCAGGGCAGAGGGGCAGAGTCGCTCCCTGGCCCTGCTGGCTGTGCTTCTGGGGATGCAGCCCAGGATGTGGTTGGGTTTCTGGGCTGCAAGCGTACACTGCCGGCTGATGTGGAGCTTCTCCACCAGCACCCCCAAGCGCTTCTCTTCAGGACTCTTCCCAGTCCGTTCTCTGCCCAGCCTGCAGTTGTGCTTGGGATTGCCCCGACCGAGGTGCAGGACTTTGCATTTGGCCTTGTTGAACTTCGTAAGGTTTGCACAGGCCCAGCTCTTGAGCCTGTCAGGGTCCCTCTGGATGGCGTTCCTTCCCTCCAGTGTGTCAGCTCTGCCACAGTTTGGTGTTGTTCGCAAACTTGCTGAGGGTGCCCTCAGTCCCCCTGTCCATGTCTGTGGCAAAGATGCTAAACAACAGCGGCCCTACACCGAGCCCCGGGGCACCCCACTCAGGACTGGTCTGCACTGGAACACTGAGATGTTGACCAGAAGTCTTTATGTGTGACCATCCAGCCAGTTCCTTATCCCCCAAGGTGTCCGTCTGTCAAAACTGACATCTTTCCAATTGAGACCAGAATGTTGTGTGGGACAATGTAGAATGCTTTGCAGAAGTTCAAGTAGGTAATATCAGTTATTCTTCCCTTATCCACCATAATCACACAGGAGTAATTACTTATGGATATTTATATATTGCTGCAAATGTGCACTTTTTTTGCCATTTATGTTTCTGTAACCTCCTGTCACTGCAATGTTTTGCGACCAGTCATCCTCCCAAAATACTCCATGTCATTCAGCAAAATAAATTTGAACACCACAGGCTGATGTTTAAGTTTTCATGTGTTCTTGGCATCACAGTTTATCAGTGCAGTCACCGTAAATGCAGTTGGAGGTGGGCTTTTAGGAATTGCAGGGCATGTGGAGCATCCAGGCAGATGAGTGTTACTGGCCACGATGGGTAAGAGAGGACAGGGGAAAGGTGAGAAAACTACAGCAAAGGAAGGGACCGGATGGCTGGCTGTTACAAAGAGGATACCCTGTGTGTGATACCCTGAGGGACTTGGTGGGAGAGTTTCATCAGATGTGGCTATGATATCCTGGGTAAAGGAGTGGGACTTCTGCCTTTTTGGAAGAAAGGAAAACTGCAATTCCACTCTGAAAACTCTGTCTGGATTCTTCACTTCAGGAAACTTCTCCCTGTGATTTCCTGAACCACCGGGTGCTCTGCAGCTCAGAATTCAGCTTTGTTGAGCGCTCACTGCTCCCACCCTGACCTGGCTTATGCAGACATCTGGGCCCGAGCAAGCAATTGATAAGGTAATTACCATCTAATATTATCAGAACTATCTTATCCTCCCATTCGTGGCCCACTGTGCATTAACACTGTGGAGACTTGTTCCATTTGGTGCCCAAGCAGTGCTTTAGCTGGGTGGTGCCTGCAGGGGTTGCTGACAGCTGAAGGGTCATCATTGGTTACCTCAGTCAGCCTTCATCCTCGGAACAGGACACATTTCCTCCTTTGCATCCTTTTGCATTCAGGCTTAATTTAGTCCTGCAAAGGGAGCACATTCTTTTGAGATGGCCAAACGTTGCGTACCCTTGTCAACGTGGTTGGTTCCCTTACACTACAGATCCTTCCGAGGCAGTAAAGTGATCATATTCTGGACAATGTCATCAAAGAATGAAATAATTTATTGTTCTTTTCCAAGTAATCTAACTGCAGATAGAGGGGATTACTCCACCACGCCTCCCCCCACTTTTTGCCCCCCCTTCAGTTCTGAAGATCTGAGGTCTGAAATTACAATTTTCTCCTCTATGATGTTATCTAGGTTTATTTTAAGATTTTTTATCTTGTCATACACTATATATATTTATGAAATGTGTATAATATGTGCATCAAATCAAATCAAACATCTTTGAAATTAATGTTGATTATTGAAAAAATGAATATTTTCGTTAGTCAGCATTAATGACCTGATCCAAATTCCACTGACATCAGTGGAATTTCCTTGATGAATAGCTATTCATTTCTGAGACCAAGGAATAAATACTTCTCCCTTATGTAAATCATAAGGACCTGTGGAACTCTGACCACAGGATATTTGTAAGGATAACTACTTAGTGTTATTTAAACCAAAGAAAAAGCAACAATTTGATTATTAAATACAGTGCATGATGGCCACCTGCTTGGGTAATTGTACAGCAGCTATTAAATTTAGAATTTCTGTTTGATATTTTATATTAGTACCTTGTGATGACAATAGTCCACGCTCCTTCCATAAGGCTCCATGTATGTGAACCACTCCAAATGCATATTTTGAATCAGTCCATATATTTATTCATTTGTCCTTACTTAATTCTAAGGCTCTCGTCAGAGCTATTATTTCTGCTCGTTGGGCTGAAGTCCCTGCAGGAAGGGCTTTGGCTTCTATTACTGTATTTTGTGTGGTTACTGCATAACCTGCATGTCGCGTTCCACTTTCCACCAAGCTGCTGCCATCAGTACAAAGTTCCTGGTCGGGTTGGTCAAGTGGAGTATCTTTTAGGTCCGTCCGAGTTGCATAGGTGTGCTCAATAACCTCTACACAATCGTGTTCCAGAGGGCCATCTTCTGTGGTTGCACCTAGAAAAGCTGCTGGATTTAACAGATTAGTTGTTTTCAAGCTCACATCATCTTGCTCAGTGAGTATGGCCTGGAACATCATCATCCTGCCAGGGGAGAGCCAATGCCCCCCTTTTTGATCTAAGACAGTTAACACCATGTGGGGTACGTATACCTCAATATGTTTTCCCAAGGTTAATTTCCTAGCTTCTTGTATTAAAATCACTGTTGCTGCTACAGCTCTTAGGCATGATGGCCAACCAGCACTTACAGGGTCTAATTGTTTGGAAAAATATCCCACTGGTCGCTTCCAGCTTCCCAGTCTCTGTGTTAAGACCCCCAGTGCCAGTCGTTGTCTCTCATGGACAAACAATTGAAAGTCCTTAGTTAAGTCCGGTAGGCCTAATGCTGGTGCCTTGGTCAAGGCCTCTTTCAGTTCCTTAAAGGCTCTTCGTTGGGGTCCTTCCCAGAAAAAGGTTGGTAATTTCTGTGCCTCATATAGTGGTTTAGCTATGAGTCCATAGTTCAGTATCCACAACCTACACCAACGTGTCATTCCCAGAAATGTTCTTAGTTCATGTAAGTTTTGGAGTTCTGGGATTGCACAAATTGCTTTAATGTGATCCATCCCCAAAAAAACTCATGTGTCCAAATCGTAACTCCAGGGGTCTCATAAATGGCCGTATTTCCTCTTTCCCTGTGGCTCCCACTACTGTAGTTGTCCTATTCCCTATTTTTCCATACAGATCATTTCAAACCGAGTACGTTGCACCAGTATCTATCAAGAATTCCACTTCCTCTCCTCCAAGCCTTATTTTCACTAAAGGCTCATCTGATTCTAGTCAGCTCTGATTTTCGTGTTCTCCCAAAACCATCATTCTTACCATATCAGCATTTCCAGCTGGACTCTGTCTCCTTTGTGGGCATTCGCTTTTCCAACGCCCCTCCTGTTTACAATATGCACACTGATTTATGCCCAGCCTGCTGAACCTGGCTCCTAAATCACTAGGTGAAGATCCTAATCCCCTTCCCCGCCCACGTATCATTCCTCTTCCTCTGCCCTGACTTCTAAAATTACTCTGGTCTCTGCCTTGTACCACTGCCAGCAGGCTCCGTTGCTGCCTTTGAACACTCTCTCTCTCACGATTATTATAAACCTTCCAAGCCACCTCTAACAACTTATCCAAATCGCGCAACTCTGCGCCCTCCAACTTCTGTAGTTTTTCCTTATGTCATCTTGGGACTGTCCTAAGAAAATCAAAGCCAACTGCACTTTAGCCTGCTCTGTTTCCACATCTAAGTCAGTATATTTCCTAGCCACCTCCTTCAGTCGTTCCAAAAATGCGGACGGGGATTCTGTCTTTTCTTGTCTAACATTATACAATTTTGACCAATTTATTGCCTTGGGCATAGCATTCTGCACCCCAACTACCACCCATTCCTGATATCTCCTTGACCTGATCACGCGCAGTCCTTAATACCATTTCCTTCTCCGTGGAATCCATCAAAATATCCAACAATACCTGAATATCATCCCAGTCGGGGTTCTGAGTTTTTAAAATCATTTTTACCACTCGGGCCACTTTACTCGGGTTTTCCTGATAAACCCCATCTGATTGCTTCCAAAGCATTAAATCTCCTGGCGAGAAAGGTATTTTAACATATACCGGTCCCTCTGCCCCGACCCCTTGTCGGAGCGGTGCCAACAAAGCGCCGGACGCCTGGTGACGCGTTTCCCCCCCGCGGACATCTCGTTGCCGTGTTCTATGGGAAACTGGGGTATCCTCACAGTCATATTTCACATTATCCTCGCCTTCATCCTCCCCATCTCTCTCCCCCACACTCCTCGGAGCCGGTGGGGCCGATGGAATTACCGGAGATATTAATAAATCACAATCATCCTCTGAGTGCTGTGCCGCATTCTCCACAGCCATACACTTCGTGCATTTTCTTTCTGTTCAGCACCCCCCACATAGCTCACCCGAGCTCGGATCAACAACCATTAGCCCGCACGCCTTTTTCCATTCATCTTTGTTTCTCAAATAAAAAAACAAATCTACATATGGCACTTCATGCCATTTACCCTCGCGGCGACAGACTGACATGAGTTGCTGGATTGTATTCTAGTCCAGTGTTCCATTTTCTGGCCATTGGACCTGATCCCCTAATTTATATTGTGTCCACCACACATTACAATAATCAATTAATTTCCCTTTTTGCATGTCCTGCCCAAACCGCCCCTCCTTCCAGTGACTTAGAATACACCCTAACGGAGATGGTTTAGGTATTGGAGATGATTTAGGTATTGGTGACATCTTAATTCTTTCTTGACACAAATTAAAACAACATCTACCAGACAAACAACATACACCAGACTGGACAAAATAGCACAAACCCCCCATAACACAGAGAACGCACGTGACGTTCCTAAAATTACCAGAGAGATTATCTGGTACACGACCCCGTCCCCGCGCGGAGCTCCCGCACACCCCGCACCCCCCCCCCCGCCGCCATTTCGGTAGTTTTTCTCTCCCCGGGGTCTCCTCCCGCAGCACGGCCGGAGCCGGGCGGCAGAACTACAATTCCCGTGATGCTCTGCGCGAGCCCCGGAGCCGTCTCCCGGAAGTGATGTAAAACCGAGGCGCCCGCGCTGCCTGCGCAGGGAGGAACTACAACTCCCGTCAGCCCCTGCGCTCGGCGCCATTTCCGCCCCCTCCCGTTGCGATGGGCGCGGGGGGGCGGGGCGGGATCGCAATGGCCGCCGAGGGGGGGTCCCTGAGGGGCGCGGGGACAGCTCCGTGGGGACGGTGGCAATGGGGGCCGGCTCGGTGGGTGCCCCTGGAGGGTCCCGCTGACCCAGCACGGCTCCCTCAGCCCCTCTGCTGCCCCCCACTGCCCCGCCCTCTGGGACCCCGCAGTTGTCCTTGCCCTGCCCAGGGAGGAACCTCTCCAGGAGTACCTGGGGCTCCTCGAACGCGCCCAGGATGCCACTCGTCTTGCTTCCTTCCAATTAAGTCAGTGCTGCGGGTTGATCCCTGCTGCCCTCCCATAGGTTTTGTTGGTAAGCTCTTTGGGTCTGAGAGTGAAAACCAATCTGGGAAGCCTCAGATAAGGGAGCTGGAGACAAGTTTGAAAATTGCTAGATTTCAGCAGGTGGCCGTTTGAAGTTGTTTAGGGGTTGCAAGGTGGGTGTTGGAGAATAGGAAGAGGCTGGGTTTGCTTCTTGAGAGAACTGTAATGCTGCAGGTGGAGTTGCCTGCAGCAGAGCTGAACTCCAAAACATCCCTAGGATTAAGGTTTTCTGGAGCTGGGCAGACAACATTTTTGATCATGCAGTGCAGCACGTGAAGCACCTCGGAGCCAGTGTGCAGGGTAACGAGTGAAGCTTCTCAGGAGGGGCGTTTGTTGCCCCCAGAGTGGGCTCAGCTTCTTCTGAGCTGTGCTCATAAAAGCCCAGCAGTGCTGGAAAACAGAAACCTTCAGAATAGAAGAGCAAAAGAATGCGGCAATTGGTCTTCTACACAATAGGGGAACCACAGAAGTCATTTTGTCAAGACAGATATTTTGTCAAGACAGTAAAACCGCTCATGATATGAAAAGAAAGGCCAGCTCTGGCTCTCATGGAACTCCAGAATATAAATCAGCATCCACGATTGTGTTTTGAAAATGAGACACGGAAAAAAAGGCCTTTGATATACGAAAAGTTAATAGAACTCTTTCCAGATCAAACCTGTTATTTTTCTGGCTTGGTCTGAAGTGCAAATGCACAGCACAGTTACTGATTTATTTATTTATCTATTAATTATTATTATTATTATTATTATTATTATTACAGCCAGCAATTACAGGAAATCAGTACCTAAAAATACGCGTTGAGAGCCAGAACAGACATTTCTCACTGAATTAGTTTTTAACAGTTTTCGAGAGCTCTTTTATGTAGTCTGGAGATGCTGACCAAGTAACAGATCCTGTGTCTGCATTTCTGCTGTCTCCTCCACCCAAAAATGCAGGAGAAGACAGCTTGGTTGCTGGCATCTCTATTTCAGCCCATTGTTTTGGGCTGTTGATTCAAAAACATTAATAAGTTCTTGTCAACAATGCAGCAACTCTTCAGCACAACTTGAACAAGTGGCCCTGCTCGTCTTCAGGGCTACAAAGATGATCCAAGGGCTGGAGCACCTCTGCTGTGAGGACAGGCTGAGAGAGTTGGGGTTGTTCAGCCTGGAGAAGGCCCCACCCAGGGAGACCTCAGAGCAGCCTCCCAGGACTGAAAGGGGCTCCAGGAAAGCTGGGGAGGGGCTCTTGATTAGGGAGAGCAGGGACAGGATGAGGGGGAATGGATTTCAGCTGCAAGAGGGGAGATTGAGATGAGATCTTAGGAAAAACTGTTTTCCTGTGAGGGTGGGGAGGCCCTGGCCCAGGCTGCCCAGAGCAGTGGTGGCTGCCCCATCCCTGGAGGTGTTCAAGGCCAGGTTGGATGGGGCCTGGAGCCCCCTGATCCAGTGGGAGGTGTCGCTGCCCATGGCCAGGGGGTTGGAACTGATGGGCTTTGAGGTTCCTTCCGACCAAAAGCATTCCATGATTCTATGATTTTGTTCTCTAGCGCTCAGGCCCCTTCCTCGAGGAAGACCGACAGGGTTGGGTGGTTCAATAAGACGATCTTAAGACTAAAAGCAGTTTAGATTGTCTGGCTTCCAGTGTCTTGTGTGGCTGGAAGCCTGTGGATAAATATCTGCATCCAGGTGAAAAGACCAAAGAGAAATTTCAGGTGTGGAGCCTGTAATCCCCTTAGCTCGGAAGTGGAGTCCTTCTCTGCCCCAGCTACTGGCAGAAAAAAGGGCAAGAGAGATGGTAAGGGAAGAGTGATTATCATCTTTTCATTAACCTGATCTTATTCAAAGACACAATTTATCATCTCTTGCTAAAATCCTGACCTCTGTGTGCAAAAGTGTAGAATGGCGTGCTTGGAATGAGTGTCCGGTGCTCTGTAACCGCTGACTGAGGAGGTCACAGGACGAGTTTGCAGTCACTCATTTAAGGATAAATGGAAAGAAATTGGGAAACGCTGTCTGTTACTTGGAGGTTTGGTCAGAGGGTGCTGCAAAGGGCACACGTGAGGCCAAGGGACGTTCTGGAGTTTTTACAAAGTACTGTAACTGCTGGAATTTAAGGGAAGGGGAACGTCAGCAGCTGCAGATGGGAGACTCTGGCAGCTGGAGCTGCTCTTGGATCCCAGCAGCCCAGTTCTCAGCAGTCATGGTTCACAAGCAGATGAGGAGATGGTAACCTGCTCAATGAAGGTAACAACGCCAGGGAGGTTGTCACGTGTAGCGTAGTGAAGAGAGACAGCACGTGGGGGTGTGCTTCAGGTGTGGGACGGTGGTGAAGTGGCCTTGTCAGGCTTGAGAGCTGATCTCTGCTCCGTTTGGGACTTGTGCTGTGGGACTGTGCCCTCTGCCAGAGGAGCTCATGGGAGTATCCAGCCCTTTTTCTGTTGGGCAGGTGCCTCATGCCCTGGCTGTGAAATGCTCCTCTGCACTGAGAAAGCTCAGAGTTCCTCTCGAGGGGTTTTGTGCTGCTGACAGACAGACAGACTGATCCTCTAGGAGACTCTGGGTTAACATCTGAAGCATTGTGCCGTGTGAGATCAGGGGCCAAAGCTGCAAAGGGGTTTGGATGGTAGGAGAAAACTTTAGCACATTTTATTGAGAGCAGGTGACTCTCTCTGAACACCCAGACCTTTTAACATTCTGCTTGCGATCCTCTCGTACAGCGTCCTGCTCACGGTTTCCAATGTTCTACGAAGCTGGAGGCTGTGGACAGAAGAAGTCCCACCCTCATAAGAGTGGCAACAATAATTGACAAAGACGACCATCGCATTAAGGTATGGCCTTGCTTCAAAGTGCAGAGCCCTTCTGCCGCGGATTAGAGTGGTTGGCAGGACAGATCTGGTACCAGGAGCAGCAAACAAACACCTTGCAGATGATCTGGCCTGCAGGCCTGCCCACCTGGAAACAATTGCTGTTGTTTTGTCCCCTGGAAATCTGATGGAATTGCCTGGTGCTGTTAGTTACTCTTTTAATGCATCTGTTGGGAAATAACGTTTGACAGCATCATTTTCCATCTCTTTGTGGTTTCTGTGTGAGCTGTGCAAGTGTCATTTTCTGCTGCTGGGAAGCTACCTGGCTTTTTTTTTCCTAGCACACTTAAAGGAAAACCCAAAGCAAGTTACGCTCTGGTACACGTGGGAAATGGCTTCATTCTCCACTATGAATTTGTTAGGCAGGTTATTTTAACTAATTCTTTTCAAATAAGTACATTGCCAGAAAGCTCCGTTGTGCTTTGGCTTCTGAGAAATGAAATACGAGCCAGCTACAGAGGAGGCTGCACTGATGGAGGCTCCTGAGCCACAGGTCTCCTTCCTGAAGGATGATTATGTGGGCAGGAGAGGAGAATGCTCCCCATTAGCCATTTGGTTCCCAGTCTCATCGCTGTGATTGCAAGCAAAAGCCAAGTTTTGCCCGTGTAGAGTAGCACGAGATTTAGTTCATACATTGCCCAGGGAAGTCATGGCTGCCCCAACCCTGGAGGTGTTCGAGGCCAGGTTGGATGGGGCTTTGAGCCCCCTGATCCCGTGGGAAGTGTCGCTGCCCATGGCAGGGGGTTGGAACTGGATGGGCTGTAAAGTCCCTTCCAACCCAAACCATTCTGTGATTCTATGACTTGTTTGAAATGGACAACGCAGTGGCTTTTACACTGCAGGGATCATTCATCTCTGTAAACCTGACCTGGGTCTGAGCTACCAGTTACCAGGCTCTTCATCCATTCTAGTTCTTTCAGTAAAAAACTCACCAAACTTGTTGGCTTTTATGGTGGTTTGGGATCCTCAGAAAACAAAACTATTAAATGAGCAGTGATGTTTGCACAGATTTAGTCTTTATGTGTATGGTCTGTGCTTTCTTGCTGACCCTGTGATTTGACTGTGTCACCAGAATCCAGTTGTTCTGTAAAACTTAATGTGCAGGGTCAGGAAAGCAAAGAGTTACACTGAGCACAGAGGACGATTGTGCTTGACTGAAAGGTTGGTTGGATCAGCCCCAAGCTGAGCAAAGTGAGATGAAGGGGAAGTTAAAATAAAAGCTGAGCCGTGTCCTTAACCATATCTCTCACTGAGTCTGTGCTTCTTTTAGATCCCCTTGGATGGCTGGGGCTATGGTTACGGTTTCTGGGTCAGAGCAGACAGCCCTGATATTCACCGCGTGGGCTGGTGTGCAGAAACTGGACACGCTCTGCAAGTCCCTCTAGGTAAAGCAGATGACATCCTGTTGTTACGTTGGATGATTTTCTGAAGTGCAATCTGCTCTTCAGACACAGGGAGTGCTTTGCAAACCCATTTAACTTTTCCTTCTTATTACCAGGCGCTGCTGAGCGAGTGGGAGCAGGGGGGGAGAAAGTGCGTCCCGTGGCAACAGCCACGTCGGGAGAGCACATTCTGGACACTATGTATGTACCTGAAATCTTGTCGTGAGGGTTCTGCCTGGGAGAGTCTGCCTGCTGTCTGTAATAATAATGCAGCAACAATCCCCTGCGCTGCGCTGGAAGTGTCCCGGGGTGTTGATTCTGGAGATGGTTATAACTGCATTCGCTGCTCCCTCTTGTGTCTCAATGTGCTGTTTCATCATCAATTCTCTGTATACCACTATAATCATTGCAACTGCCATGCAATCCAACTGAGATTAATTCACTCCAATTTCTACATTCCAGCACTACTGAAGGAATGTTTTTTTGTGAAATTATATACCCAGAAACAGCATGCAAGGAGCCAGTTAAAGAGGGAGAGAGTGTGGGTAGATTATTAAAGTATAAGAATGAGGAGAACTGGCTTGTGTTTTGTGCTTTGCCTTTTGATTGCTTATGTGCTCATGGAAAAGCAGGTTTTTTTCTTGATTAAACCTTTTTAAAGAGCAAGGAAACAATCTCAGATGGGAGGTCTGAAAATCTAGTAGTATATAAGCAGTAAAGGGCTTTGCATTTTTCAGAGTAGAAGTTTGCAGCCCTTCCTTGTTTCATTGTTCAGACAAGCAGGTTACAGAGGAAGAGCTCCTCTTGTTCTCTCTGGTGGCTCTGAAACCATGGCTTTGGTTTCTAATTCTACCATGTAGTCCCTCGCTTTCCTGTACCAAAGTCTGGGGAGTAACATCCTGTGGGAAAGCTGGGGAGGGGCTCTTGATCAGGGAGTGCAGGGACAGGATGAGGTGGAAGGGTTTTCAGTTGAAAGAGGGGAGATTGAGATGAGATCCTGGGGAGAAGTGTTCTCCTGTGGGGGTGGGGAGGCCCTGGCCCAGGTTGCCCAGAGCAGTGGTGGCTGCCCCATCCCTGGATTTGTTCAAGGCCAGGCTGGATGGGGCTTTGAGCCCCCTGATCCAGTGGGAGGTGTCCCTGCCCATGGCAGGGAGGGTGGAACTGGATGTGCTTTGAAGTCCCTTCCAGCCCAAACCATCCTATGATTCTATGATCTCCCCGAGTATTTCTGGCCTGACTTTTGGGGTTCTTTGCTGAATGTCCCTGCCTGAGGCTGGTGAGGCTGAAGGCCTTAAAAACCTGCATTGCCATCTCTCTCTCTCTTGTTCTTTTCCACAGCTTAGTTGACTGCCCCTATTCTGATGAGAACTTTAATGGAGAAGACCACCAGGGCGGGAAGAAACCCTCCCCAGGCGACTCCATGCAGAACGCCAGGCGCGTGGAGACTCCTGCTCCATTTCCATTGGGAAGCGGAGAGCCTTCTCAGGAGGCGTCTCCACTTCCTAATTTATTGGTTGCATAAAAGAATTGGTTGAATAAAAGGCATTTTTAAATGGCAGCGTGTTTCTGTTCTTTCCAAGATCTCATTTCCTGAGAGTGGGAGGTCTCAATGCAGTTTGCAGAGCTGGTAACACCCAACTGCTTGTCCTTCCTTGGGCAACCACGTAGCTCAGTTTATGCTTCAAGCTCAGTCACTGAGACTCTTAGATGTTATCTGGACGTAACGAGATTCAGAAATGCTAAATCTCTTGATTTCACTATAACTCGTGCTTCAGTGGGCTCCTTGTAGCTGCTGGGAGCAGCCCAGGGCTGGTTTATTTCACGTAATCCCTCAATCTGTCCTGAAGAGCAAAGAGCACTTTGTGCTGTGCCAGTAACGCTGGTGGGGAGAGGACTGCTTCTGCCACTAGATGGTGGTTGTTGCTCTCCCTTGAAGGAGCAGCCGGCTTTGCTCTCCCGCGGGAGAAGGGAACAGAGGATGGCAGCTTAGCTACTGTCCCTCAGTGTCCTTGGAGTGAGGGGCCCTTTGTAAAGTGAAGCCTCCTGTTGATTAACTCAGAAGCCAAGCTTCCACCCTCTCTGTGCCGCTGCAAACTCTTCTGAAGGGCAAGAGTTTCATTCCCCAAGCAGTTGCTGATGGTTCTTCTCACAGAGTCAGCAGAGCTGACAAGGGAGACTCGGTCAAAACCTGGCCAATAACTTAAGTCCCATCAGCTTCTTTCTTCAAGACCCCGCTGGGTGTTCAGAGACACAAGTAGAATCATTTTGGGTGGTGACTTGTTTAAGGTTGCCCTAAGGGTGAAAAAGGAAACAACAAATTAAATGGAAAAACAATGCCATGCTTTGTCTTTCTGGCATGTGATGGGTTAAATTTTAAGGGCAGCTTTCTGCTCTCGCTTTAGCAAACCATATGCTTGACTTTCAGACTTCCTATAAAAAGCCATTTCCGAGAAGCGAGCTGACCAGGCTTTTAGGAGGATTTCAATGGGAATAAGTCTCCAATCAAAAATAGCTAAGCAGGCACGAACTGGGACAGCTGCTGAGCTTCTTTTTGTTGTTTAATACTCATCTTTACCTAGTTCTGCTTTCACAGTCAGAGCAGCAGAGCTCTGCCAGCTGGGGCTGGCAGGGAAAGCTGCCTGCTTTCCCCTCTCCTTCACCTTGACTGGGATGATGGGAATCAGTGGAGGGGAATTCTGCGATAATCCACTGACCTGTAATTTCACAATTACCCAGAGCTTTCATCCCACAGACATTCAGACTGTTGGAACCTGCTTCTTTCTCAAAGGGAAACTTTGTTTAGATCATGGCTTGGACACTTAACCCTGAGGATTTGGGCTTAAGGAAGTCAAGGAGAAGGTGATCTTAGAATCACAGAATGAAGGAATGGTTTGGGCTGGAAAGGACCTTAAAGCCCATCCAGTCCAACCCCCTGCCATGGGCAGGGACACCTCCCACTGGATCAGGGGGTCAAGACCCCGTCTGGCCTGGCCCCATCCATGACCCAGAAACCCAGCCATCACCCGCTTGTCACAATGAGTTCAGCAAAGCTGGAGACGCCCGAGGCACGGCCGGACTGGGTGACTCAGCTGCTGGTGCAGGTCCTGCTCCTCCTTGGACACCTCATCCAGCTGGAAGGTGGCCAGGAAGCGCCGGCGGCTGATGTGCTTCACTGCGGCAGCAGGGACCCAAAATGACCACCAGCTGCCAGCAAGCAGGCAGCAAGCAACGCCTAATGAGGGCAATGGGAGATTGTGGGGGCACCCATGTGTCCCCCCCAGCATTTGGGAGCTGCTGTGCCTGGGATGACCCCAAAATGCCTGGTAGGATCCTGAAACACCCCGGAGGTCTGCGTCAACTGGGGCAAAGCAGTGCCAGGTATCACACTGCATCTTCCAGTGCATCCTTAGGTCTGGGACATGGGGAAGGAGAAAGAAATGACCAAAAAGCAGAATTGTCACCGTGGCACCGACCCACAGAGGCACCCAGTGCTCCCAGCCCCTGAGAGCAGCTATTCAGGGGCAAGTAAAACACTAACAGTTTATTTTCTAGGAGTCAAGCACAGCTGCATTCCACTGACAGAGGGGAAGGCACTGTGTCCATGGGCCTTCTCTTGCTTTCCCCTCTCATTTCCCCCAGCAAAATTACTTCTGCACTAATGAGATCGGCTCCATTTGGTCCAGGCAGTGGCACAGGGACACCTCCCAAAAGCCACCTCCACCCACTTGATCTGCTGGGCTCCCATTAACAAACACAGACCCTTCTTCCTCCCCTCCCTTTAAAAACAAAAAGCAAGAGGACCAAAATGAAGAGACCGAGACTTAAATTAAACCAATGGCAAGTTATTTGCAAAGACAGAGAGTGTCCCGTAAGGCCACCACAGACACAAAAATGAGGCAACCCACCCGTGTATGGCCTCATGTCAGGGTTTGCCCTTCGTGCTATTTCCTCCCCCTTTAATCTTCTTCCTCGTGCTGCTGCATTGGAAAAAGCAGGCTCCCACCATTTGTTTTTGTACTAATTATATCCTCCTCTCCTGTCAATGAGTGGTCCCGGGTTCCAGCCCAGAGTATGGGTTGCGCTTTTGAATGCAGGAGAAGCAGAGTTGCTTGTCCTGGTGTTGGGATGCTGCATCCTGCTCCGGAGCAGCCCCAGGCCTGGTCAAGGTCCTGGTGTTGGAAAAGTGTAAGATTTTATTAGTCTGTTATATTAATCTGTTATTAATCAAGTACAAAATCAATGATTTTATTAGTCTGATAATAATTAGGTAGAAACAGAAATATAATGGTTTTAAATTTGATTACTTTAAGTGTGTTAAATGTTTAAGATGATGTGATGATTGTTAGAAGTAGCGGTTATTTAGGCAAGAGGTTTTTTTCCCTTCTAAGAACTGTGTTTGTTAGAAGTAGAAGAATAAGTACTCGAAACTTATCGAGGCTGAGCCTGCAGTAGAGATAAGAGGAAGGACCTTGCGTAGCAGAGTGAACTGAGCAGATAGAAGAAAGCTGGCACCAAAAATGCGTCTTATTTCAGCAAGGGGGGGCTGCTTGGCGACCACCAGAGGGCGCTGTGCAGGCGCAGAAAGGCCTGAGCTCATCATTAGCTGATGCAGTAATCTGGCCATACAGATGTATTGGAAAATTAGCTGGAAAGATTTTGTTGTGGCCAAAGGAAAATGGTAATACATTAAGAGGGTGATGCAGTAGTAATGATTACCCTAGCTGTAAGAACAGGAGAAACTGCTGATACAGGTGTCTCATTAAGGCCTGTAGGTAAAAAAAACCCGCAACCCCATCACTTAATGCCTGTACAGACTTGAATTGTTGACAGGTTTTGCCTGCTCTGCCCGGAGGTGGCCAGAGGGGGGCGCTGTTGAGCTGTGAACGGATGATGCTCAGAGCGGGTCCGAGGCTGCCGCTCCGGTTGCCAAAAGTCAGTGGGATGAAGCTCTTTTTCGGCTCTGCCAACGTTGTCTTTCAAAAGAAGATGGGTTGAGGTTTAGAAGGTTTAGAAGGGGCCCTATCTTTCCGTACATCGCGAGATCTTCCGGTCGCGGGGCCTTAGCTACCAGCACCTGGATTTTGGGGAAAATGAACACAGTTTGGGGAGGGAAACCCAATTTGTAGGGAAATGAACCCAGTTTTGGTGGAGAAAACCCGATTTTGGGTAAAATGAAAACAGCGTGGGGGGGAAATACCAGATTTGGGGGAAAATGAACCCCGTTTTGAAGGAAAAAAATCTGATTTTGGGTTTTCCCCCCAATCTGGGTTCATTTTTTTCCCAAAAATCAGTTTTTTTCCCAAAACTGGTTTCTTTTTCCCCAAAATCAGGTTTTTTCCTCCCAAACTGGGTTCATTTTCCCCAAAATCGTATTTTTTCCCCCAAACTGGATTCATTTTCCCAAAAATCTGTTTTTTCCACCAAAACTGGGTTCATTTCCCTACAAATTGGGTTTTTTTCATCCCAAACCATGTTCGTTTTCCCCAAAATCCGTGTTTTTTTACCAATTACTGGGTTCATTTTCCCCAAAATCGTTTTTTTCCCCCTCAAAAATGGGTTCATTTTCCTCAAAAACGGGTTTTTTCCCCCCCAAACTGGGTTCATTTTCCCCATAATCAGCTTTTTCCTCCCAAACTGGGTTCATTTTCCCCAAAATCCTTTTTTTTGCCCCAAAACTAGGTGCATTTTCACACAAATCAGGTTTTCCCCTCCAAACTGGGTTCATTTTCCCTAAATTCTGGTATTTCATTTCCACTCTGGGTTCATTTTCCCCCAAATCAGGTTTTTTTCCCCATTACTGGGTTCATTTTTCCCAAAATCCTTTTTTTTCCCCCAGAACTGGGGGGACAAATACACGGCGTGCAAGGTACACGGAGCTCGCTGGCAGCTCTAGCAAAGCACTGCTGAGAGTCAGGGCAGCATCTGGATGAGTCTTTGGTGAATCTCTTCTGGTGAATTCAAATGGCAGCAGGTGAACCCTTACAGGAGGATAAAACCTGTCTCTGTTTTTTATGTTCTGGGTGGCTTATCCCAGTATCACACAGTATCACAGTGTCATAACTTTGGAAAGGACCTCTGAGATTATCAAGTCCAACCTAGAACCCAACACTAACACCAACCATCATCTAACCCATGGCACTCAGTGCCCCATCCAGTCTCCCCTTAAACACCTCCAGGGTCGGTGACTCCACCCCCTCCCAATCACCCTTTCAGTGCCCATTCCAGTGACCAATCACCCTTTCAGTGAAGAACTTCTTCCTCACATCAAGTCTAAACTTTCCCTGACCAAGCTTGAGTCCAAGCCCTCCAGTTCTGTCCCCTGAGAGAAGAGACCAACCCCTGCCCGACCACAACCTCCTTTTAGGGAGTTGTAGAGAGCAATGAGGTCTCCCCTGAGCCTCCTCTTCTCCAGACTAAACAGCCCCAGCTCCCTCAGTCGCTCCTCGTAGGGCTTGTGCTCCAGCCCCTTCCCCATCTTCGTTGCCCTCCTCTGGACCATCTCCAGTATCCTGACATCCTTCCCAAACTGGGGGGCCCAGAACTGGACACAATATTCAAGGTGAGGCCTGACCAGTGCCGAGTACAGGGGGACGATGACTCCTCTGCTCCTGCTCCCCACACTATTCCTGATGCAGGCCAGGATGCCATTGGCCCTCTTGGCCACCTGGGCACTCTGCTGGCTCATGGGGAGCTTCCTGGCCACCAGCACTCCCAGTCCCTTTCTCCTGACTCCTCTCCAGCCCCTCTGTCCCCAGTCTGGAGCTCTGCATGGGATTGTTGTGTCCAAGATGAAGCACCCGACATTTGGACTCATTAAACACCATCCCATTGGACTCAGCCCATCTCTCCAGCCTGCCCAGGTCCCTCTGCAGGGCCATCCTGCCCTCTGACAGATCAACCCTTCCTCCCAGCTTGGTATCATCTGCAAACTTGCTGATGATGGACTCGATCCCCTCAGCCAAATCCAAATTTTTACTTCTGATGATTTTTCGTTTTCTTCTGTTTCATTTATTCTTTTTTTCTGGTTTGTTTTATTATTTTTTTCTGATTTTTTTTTATTTTTTTCTGATTTGTTTTGTTTTCTTTTGTTTCTGATTTGTTTTCTTTTTTTCTGACTTGTTTTTCTTTCTGATTTATCTTGTTTTCTTTTTTTTCTGATCATTTTTTCTTATTTTTTTTCTGATTTGTTTTTCTTTGGAATTTTTTTGTTTTCTTCTTTTTTCCTTCTTTTTTTTTCTTCTTTTTTTCTTCTTTTTTTTCTGATTTGTTTTTTCTTCCTTTTTTCTTTTTTTCTTTTTTCTTTTTTCTTTTTTTTCTTTTTTCTTTTTTTTCTTGTTTTGTTTTCTTTTTTTATGATCTGTTTTCTTCTTTTTCTGATTTGTGTTTTCTTTTCATCTGTTTTTCTTTTTTCTGATTTTTCTGATTTCTTTTTTCTGATTTTTTCTGATTTGCTTTCTTTTCTCTGTTGTTTCTTTTTTTCCGATTTGCTTTGTTTTCTTCTTTTTTTTTCCGATTTGTTTTGCTTTATTTTTTCTGATTTCTTTTTGTTTTCTTTATTCTCATTGTTTTGTTTTCTTTTTCTTTTTTTTTTCTGATTTTTTTTTGTTTTCCTTTTTTTCTGATTAGTTTTCTTTTTTTATAATTTATTTTGTTTTCTTCCTTTTTTCCTGTTTTTATTTGTTTTCTTTTTGATTTATTTTGTTTTCTTATATTTCAATTATGCTTTGTTTAGTTCTTTTTCTAATTTATTTTTTCTTCTTTTTATCTTCTTTCTTTTGTTTCCTTTTTCCTGACATGTTTTGTTTTCTTCTTTTTCTACAATTTGTTTTGTTCTCTTTTTTCTGATTACTTTGGTTTTCTTTTTTTTCAGATTTCCTTTTTTTGTTCATTTTTAATTTTTTCTTTTTTTCTGATTTTTTGTTTTATTTTTTCTCAGTTGTTTTAATTTTTATGATTTTTCTGTTTTTTTCAGATTTTGTTTTCTTTCTTCAGATTTGTTTTGTTTTCTTTTCTTTCTGATTTGTTTTTAATTTTTTCTGATTTGTTTTTCTTTCTGATTTATTTTGGGGTTTTTTTTCTGATTTTTTAAATTTTTTTTTCTGATTTGTTTTTCTTTTGGATTTTTTTTCTTCTTTTTCCTTTTCTGTTTTCTTTTTTTTTTCTGTTTTGTTTCCTGTTTTCTTTTTTCAGATGTATTTTTTTCTTCTTTTTCTGACCTTTTTTTTCTTCTGATTTGTTTTTTATTTGTTTTCTTTTCTTTTTTCTGTTTTGTTTTCTTTTATTCAGATTTATTTTTTCTTCCTTTTTCAGATTTGGTTTTTTTTTCTTATTTTTTCTTATTTGTTTTGTTATCTTTTTTTCTGAATTCTTTTCCAACTTTTTTTTTTTCATTTGTTTTGATTTTCTGGTTTGTATTATTTTTCCTGATTTTTTCTTTTTTTTCTGATTTTTTTGTTTACTTTTTTCTGATTTATTTTTTCTTTTTTTTTCTGTTTTTCTTTGTTTTCTTCTTTTTCTCATTTGTTTTTTTTCTTTTTTTCTTATTTCTTTTGTTTTCTTTATCCTGATTTTTTTTGATTTCTTCTTTTTTTCTGATTGGTTTTCTTTTCTTTCTGATTTGCTTTCTTTTCTTTTTTTTTCTGATTTGTTTTGATTCATTTTTTTCTGATTTGTTTTGTTTTGTCATGTTTTCTTTTTTATCATTTGTGTTTCCTTCTTTTTTTCCCATTTGTTTTCTTCTCATTTGTTTTATTTTCTTTTTCTCATTTCTTTTGTTTTCTTCTTTTCAATCATTTGATTTCTTTTCTTATTTCTCATTTCTTTTGTTTTCTTCTTTTTCTGATTTTTTTATCTTGTTATTTTTTTTCTGATTTGTTTTGTTTTCTTTTCTTTCTGGTTTGTTTTCTTGTTTTCTGATTTGTTTTTTTTCTCTTTTTACTGATTTATTTTGTTTTCTTTTTTTTCTGATTTGTTTTGTATTATTTTTCTTATTTGCTTTTTGCTTTTTAATTTTTGTTCTTTTTTCTGATTTGTTTTGATTTTCTTTCTGATTTCTTTTTCTTTTTTTTCCTGATTTGTTATGTTTTCTTGTTTTTCTGATTTGTTTTGTTTTGGTTTTTAATTTGTTTTGTTTTCCTTTTTTTCTGTCTTGTTTTGTTTCCTTCTTTTTTCTGATTTGTTTTGTTTTCTTTTGTTTCTGATTTTTTACTTCTGATGATTTTTTGTTTTCTTCAGTTTCTTCTTTTTATTCTTTTTTCTGTTTAGTTTTATTCTTTTTTCAGATTTTTTATTTTCTTTTTGTTTTGTTTTCTTTTGTTTCTGATCCTTTTTCCTTGTTTTTCTGACTTGTTTTTCTTTCTGATTTATTTTGTCTTTTTTTTCTGAATATTTTTTCTTTATTTTTTCTGATTTGTTTTTCTTTCGGATTTTTTGTTTTCTTCTTTTTTCTGATTTTTTCTTCTTTTTTTTCTGATTTGTTTTGCTTTGTTTTTTCTGTTTTGTTTTGTGTTTCCTTTTTTTTCCAGATTTACTTTTTTCTTCTTTTTGTTTATCTTCTGATTTGTTTTTTTTTTCTTTTTTTTTCTGATTTGTTTTGTTCTTTTTTTCTGTTTTGTTTTGTTTTCTTTTATTCAGATTTACTTTTCTCTTCCTTTTTCTGATTTGTTTTTTCTTATTTGTTTTGTTTTCTTTTTTTCTGATTTGTTGTTTTATTTTTTTCCGTTTTGTTTTCTTCTTTTTCTGATTTTTTTTTTTCTGATTTGGTTTTTCTGATTTATTTTGTTTTCCTTTTTTTTCTGATATTTTTCTCTTTTTTTCCTGACTTATTTTGTTTTCTTTTTTTCTGATTTGTTTTTCTTTTTCTGATTTGTTTTTTCTTCTTTTTTTATGATTTGCTCTGTTTTCTTTTTCTGATTTGCTTTCTCTTTTTTTTCTGATTTATTTTGTTTTCTTTCCTCTTTTTTTGTTTTCTTTTTTTCTGATTTGTTTTCTTTTTCTGTTCTTTTTTTTTCTGATATTTTCTAGTTGTTTTTTTTTCTGTTTTGTTTTATTCTTTTTTTCAGATTTACATTTTTCTTCTTTTTTCTGATTTGTTTCTTCTTTCTTCTTATTTGTTTTGTTTTCTTATTTATGATGTTTTCTCTTTTTCTGATTTGTTTTGTTCTGTTTTCTTTTTTGTTTTGTTTTTCTTTTTTGTTTTCTTTTCTTTTCTTTTGATTGTTTTATTTTCTTCTTTTTTTCTGATTTGTTTTCTTCTTTTTTCCAATTTGTTTTGCTTTATTTTTTCTGACTTCTTTTTGTTTTCTTTTTTTCTCAGTTGTTTTGTTTTCTTTTTTCTGATTTGTTTTTTCTGTATTGTTTTGTTTTCTTTTTTATGATTTGTTTTCTTTTTCTGATTTCGTTTGTTCTCTTTTCATCTGTTTTTCTTTTTTTCTGATTTTTTTTTTTACTTATTTCTGGTTTTCTTTTTTCTGGTTTTTTTTTTCTCATTTGTTTTTTTTTTCTGATTTGTTTTGTTTTCTTTTTTTCTGTTTGGTTTGTTTTCCTTTTTTTCTGATTTTTTTCTGAATTTTTTTCTGATTTGTTTTCTTTTTTCTGTTGTTTCTTTTTTTTTCAGATTTCTTTTGTTTTCTTTTTTTCTATTTTTTTTCTGATTTGTTTTCTTTTCCTGATTTGTTTTTCTCTTTTTTTCTGATTTATTTTGTTTTCTTTATTCTGATTTGTTTTGGGTTTTTTTCTGATTTTCTTTTTTCTATTTTGTTTTTCTTTTTTATTGATTTGTTTTTTCTTTTTCTGATTTTTTTGTGATTTTTTGTTTTCTTTTTTATGATATGCTTTTTTATTTGTTTTGTTTTCTTTTTATTACTTTTTCTGATTTGTTTTCTTATTTTTTCTTATTTGTTTTATTTTCTTCTTTTTTTCCTGTTTTGATTTGTTTTCTTTATCTGATTTATTTTTTCTTTTTTTTCTGTTTTTCTTAGTTTTCTTCTTTTTCTAATTTGTTTCTTCTTTTTTTCTTATTTCTTTTGTTTTGTTTATACTGATTTCTTTTGTTTTCTTCTTTTTCTGTGATTTGTTTTGTTTTCTTTTTTCTGGTTTTTTTTTCAGATTTCCTTTTCTTTTTTTCAGTTTTGTTTTTTCTTTATTTTTCTGATTTGTTCTCTCTTCTTTTATTTCTGATTTAGCTTTTTTCTGATTTCCTTTTCTTTTTTTCTGATTTGTTTTGGGTTTTTTCCTCATTTTTTTTTCTGATTTGTTATGTTTTCTTGTTTTCTGATTCATTTTGTTTTGGTGTTTAATTTGTTTTGTTTTCTTTTTTTCTGTCTTGTTTTGTTTACTTCTTTTTTTCTGATTTGTTTTGTTTTCCTTTTTTTCTGATTTGGTTTTTTTTTTTATTATTTTTTTCCGTTTTGTTTTCTTCTTTTTCTGATTTTTTTTCTGGTTTGTCTTAATTTTTCTTATTTTTCCTCTTTTTTTTCTGATTTATTTTGTTTTATTTTTTTTCTGATATTTTTCTTTTTTCCTGACTTATTTTGTTTTTTTTTCTGATTTGTTTTTTCTTCTTTTTCTGATTTGTTTTTTCTTCTTTTTTTATGATTTGCTCTGTTTTCTTTTTCTGATTTTTTCTTTTTTTCTGTTTTTTTAATGTTTTTTATCTGTTTTTCTTTTTTCTGATTTTTTGTTTACTTTTTTCTGATATTTTCTTCTTTCCACTTTTTTATTATTTCTTTTGTTTTCTTTCCTCTTTTTTCTTTTGTTTTCTTTTTTTCTGATTTGTTTACTTTTTCTGTTATTTTTTTTTCTGATATTTTCTAGTTTGTTTTGTTTTGGTTTTTTTTCTGTTTTGTTTTATTTATTTTTCCAGATTTACATTTTTCTTTTTTCTGATTTGTTTTTTCTTCTTTTTTCTTATTGGTTTTGTTTTCTTTTTTATGTTTTCTTTTTTTCTGATTTATTTTTGTTCTGTTTTTCTTTTTTTCTGTTTTATTCTGTTTTCTTTTTTTTTGTTTTGTTTTGTTTTTCTTTTTTGTTTTCTTTTTTTCTGATTTGTCTTCTTCTTTTCTTCTTTTTTTCTGAACTGTTTTGTTTTTTTATGATTAGTTTTCTTTTTTATGATTTGTTTTCTTCTTTTTCTGATTGTTTTGTTTTCTTCTTTTTATGATTTATTTTCTTCTTTTTCTGATTTTTGTTTTCTTTTCATGTTTTTCTTTTTTCTGATTTTTCTGATTTCTTTTTTCTGTTTTTTTTTCTGTTTTCTTTTTTTCTTTTTCTGATTTGCTTTCTTTTTTCTGTTGTTTCTTTTTTAAGATTTGCTTTGTTTTCTTCTTTTTTTAACTTTGTTTTGCTTTCTTTTTTCTGATTTCTTTTTGTTTTCTTTTTTCTCAGTTGTTTTGTTTTCTTTTTTCTTTTTTTCTGTTTTTTTTTGTTTTCTTTTTTTCTGATTTGTTTTTCTCTTTTTTCTCATGTATTTTATTTTTTTAATCTTTTTTTGTGATTTACTTTATTCTTTTTACTTTTTTCTGTTTTGTTTTTCTTTATTGATTTGGGGTTTTTTCTGATTTTTTTTCTTCTTTTTTTTCTGATATTTTTCTGATTTTTTTCTGAATTGTTTTCTTTTTTCTGATATGCTTTTTAAATTTGTTTAGTTTTCTTTTCAGATTTGCTTTTTTTCTGAATTGTTTTCCTTTTAATAATTTCTTTTGTTTTCTTCCTTTTTTCCTGTTTTTATTTATTTTCTTTTCTTTTTTCAATTGTGCTTCGTTTTCTTCTTTTTCCAATTTATTTTTTCTTCTTTTTTTCTTCTATCTTTTGTTTTCTTTTTCCTCACTTGTTTCGTTTTCTTCTTTTTCTATAATTTGTTTTGTTTTTTTCTGATTACTTTGGTTCTCTTTTTTGCTTTTCTTTTTTTTCTTATTTGTTTTTCTTTCTGATTTATTTTGGTTTTTTTTTCTGATTTTTTTTTTCTGATTCGTTTTTCTTTTGGATTTTTTCTTCTTTTTCCTGTTTTTTTCTTCTCTTTTTCTGATTTGTTTTCTTTTTCTGATCTGTTTTGTTTTCTTATTTTTTTATTAGTTTTCTTCTTTTTTCTGATTTTTGTTTTCTTTTTTATGATTTATTTTCTTTTTCTGATTTCTTTTGTTCTCTTTTCATCTTTTTTCTTCTTTTCTGATTTTTGTTTACTTTTTTCTGATTTTCTGTTTTCTTTTTTCTGTTTTTTTTTCTCATTTTTTTTTCTGATTTGTTTGGTTTTCTTTTTTTCTGTTTTGTTTGTTTTTCTTTTTTTCTGATATTTTTCTGAATTTTTTTCTGATTTGTTTTCTTTTTTCTGCTGTTTCTTTTTTTCAGATTTGTTTCGTTTTCTTTCTTCAGATTTGTTTTGCTTTATTTTTTCTGATTTCTTTTGTTTTCTTTTTACTGTTTTTTTCCTGATTTCTTTTCCTGATTTGTTTTTCTCTTTTTTTTTCTGATTTATTGTGTTTTCTTTATTCTGATTTGTTTTGGTTTGATTTACTTTTTTCTGATTTTCTGTTTTGTTTTTCTTTTTTATTCATTTGTTTTTCTTTTTTCTGATTTGTTTTGGTTTTTCCTGATTTCTTTTTTTTTCCTGATTTGCTGTGTTTTCTTCTTTTTTTCAGCTTTGTTTTGCTTTGTTTGAGGACCCCCCAAACCCACCTCCCTGCCCCCCAAACACCCCCAGCCCCCCCCCAGCCCCTGCAGTTCTTGGGGTGATGGGATGCCCCCCCCCAGATCCCTCCCCAGCGCCTCCTCCGAGCCGACAGCGACACCGGGGGGGGGCGGGGGGGGCCCCCAGTGGGGTTCCCGCAGTGGGTGCTGCGGGGCCCCCCCTCGGGCGCGGCGCACCCCACCCCCCCCCCCCGGTCACCTTGCGAAGAGCCAGCAGCCCCGGGGGGGGGGGGAAAGGTACGGGGAGGGGGGCAACGGGGGGGGGGGGGAACATGGGGGAGGGGGACTTGGGGGAGCGGGGGGGAAGCAAGTATGGGGGGGGCAAGATGGGAGGGGAACCAGGTACGGGGGGGCAACTTGGGGGGGGCAACATGGGGGGGGCAACATGGGGGGGGCAACATGGGAGGGCAACATGGGGGGGCAATATGGGGGGGGCAACATGGGGAGGGCAACTTGGGGGGGGCAACATGGGGAGGGCAACATGGGGGGGCAACATGGGGGGGCAACTTGGGGGGGGCAACTTAAGGGGGCAACATGGGGGGGACAACTTGGGGGGGCAACATGGGGGGGGCAACATGGGGGGGATGCTTGGGGGGGGCAACATGGGGGGGATGCTTGGGGGAAGCAAGTAGGGGGGGGGGCAACATGGGAGGGAACAAGTATGGGGGGGGCAACGGGGGGGGGACCTGGGGGGGGCAACATGGGGGGAGGAGAACAGGTACGGGGGGAGGGAGATGTGGGAGGTGGGGGAAGAGGTACGGGGGGGGGGGGGTCCTGGGGGGGGCAACGTGGGGGGAGGAGAACAGGGACGGGAGGGGGCAACGTGGGAGGTGGGGGAACAGGTACGGGGGGGGCAACATGGGGGGAGGAGAACAGGTACGGGGGGGAGGGGCAATGGGGGGGGGGGGCGACATGGGGAGGCGACATGGGGTGGACAACATGGCAGAGGAACAACATTGCAGGGGGCATGGAGGGGGATGGGGGGTGATACCCGAATCCTGTAGTAGCAGGGGATGCTGCGCTCCTGGGTGGGGGTCTGGGTGCTGTATTGGGGTGGGGGTCCGGGTACCCATACCCTGGGTTAACAGGAGATGCTGAGCCACTGGGTGGGGATCTGGGTGTTGTACTGGTGTAGAGGTCTGGGTGCCGTATCCCGGGTAACAGGGGATGCTGGGCCACTGGGTGGGGATCTGGGTGCCGTATCCCTGGTAACAGAGCATGCTGAGCTCCTGGGTGGGGGTGCAGGTGCTGTACCCCGGGGTCCCTCTCCGCGAGCCAGGCGCGGGGGGCACCCTGAGCACCCGCGGGGGTGAAGTGGAAGCTCTACTCGGCCGTGCCCGGGAGGACCTTCCTGGTGGTGAAGCCCTACGAGGTGCAGCGCGAGCTCAGCCTCAGCAAGGGCGAGCGCATCAAGGGTGGGTGCTGGGGGTGCCCGAGGGGGTGCTGGGTGCCCCTGGGGGAGATCTAGGTCACCCGGTCATTGGGTGCCCTTGGGTGGAATTTGGGCACCCTTGGGGGTGGGGGGGGTGTTAGGTCACCTGGACTTCGGGTTCTTTGGGATGGAATTTAGGTGCCCTTGGCATGGGATTTGGGCACCCTTGGGTGGGATTTGGGCACCCTGGTCATTGGGTTCCTTGGTATGGGATTCGGGTGCCCTTGGGTGGTATTTGGACACCCTTGGGTGGGGTATGGGTCACCTGGACATTGGGTTCCTTGGGAGGGGTGGGATTTGGGTCACTTGGGATAGGATTTATTTGCTTTTAGGGTGGGGTTTGGGTGCCCTTGAGTGGGATTTGGGCACCCTGGACATAAGGTTCCTCAGGATGGGTGGGATTTGGGTCCCTTGAGTGGTGGTTGGTTGCCCTTGGGCGGGATTTGGGTCAGCTGGACATTGGGTGCCCTTGGTATGGGATTTGCGTCCCTTGGGATGGGATTTGAGTGCCTTTGGGTGGGATTTGGGTGCCCTGTACATTGAGTCCCTTGAGATGGGATTTGGGTGCTTTTGGAGTGGGGTTTGGGTGCCTTTGGGTGCCATTTAGGTGGGATTTCAGCCCCTTTGGGTGGGGTTTGGGTACCGTGGACATCGGGTCCCATGGGATTTGGGGTGGGAGGGTGGGATTTGGGTTCCTTTGGGCATCCAGGAGGGGTGGAGGAGGCTGTGGAGCGCTATAGGGTGCTATGGGTCACCATGGGTCAGCCCCCACCCTCCCCAGTCCCTCCCAGCGCCCAGGGTTGGGGATCCAAGTGGGAGGGGTCTGTGGGGTGCTATGGGGCAGGTTATGGGGTGCTATGGGGCAAAGCACTCCCCCAGCCTCCCCTCTCCCTCGCAGTGCTCAATGTGGGTGAGGGGGGGGTTCTGGCAGGGCCAGGCCCGACGCCACGTCAGGTGGTTCCCGTCGGACTGCGTCGAGGAGGTGCCCGCCAGGACCCCCGGGGGCAGTACAGGTACTGGGGGCCCTGCCCCACTCCTGCCCCACAAGTGCGACCAAGTGGGACACCCAGGTGTGGGGAGGGGGGGTGATGGATGGGACCCATCCCAATGGGAGCCCTCGAATTGGAGACCTGGTCCTTAGTGAGGACCCCCCAATAGGACCCCCCAATAGGACCCTCAACCCACCCCATGGCTGCCCCACAACTGCAACCCCCAAGTGCGACCCCCCAGAACCCCAGACCCCTCAACCCCCCCAAACTCCCCCCAAATGCACAGGACACCCCCAGACCCCCACCAGGGCCTCCCAAAACCCCCTGACACCCCCCAACCCCCCTGACACCCCCAGACCCCCCAGGTCCCTCCAAACCCTCAGGACACTCCAAAATCCCCAGGACCCCTCAGACCCCCCAAACCTCCTGAACCCACAAAACCCCCTGAACCCCCCAACCCCCGCCAAGCCCCCAGGACCTCCCTCAACCCCTCCAAACACCAGGACCTCCCAAACCCCCCAAATGCCTCTGATACCCCCAGACCCCCAAGTCCCCTGGACCCCCCCAAACCCCTCTGCCCCCCCCAGATAACCCCAGCCACAAGGCCAAGCACCTCTTCCACCACTACACCGTGGGCTCCTACGACAGCTTTGATGGCCCCAGGTGAGACCCCAAACGCCCCCTGAATGCCAAAATCCCCTCTGTGGGACCCCCACCCCCCCGAACCCAAACACCCCCCATGGGTCTCCCAACTCTCCCCCCGCACCCCAAAACCCCCCATGAAACCCCCCCAGACCCCCACTAGAACCCCAAACCTCCCCTGAATCCCAAACCCCCTCCCTGCACCTCAAAAAAAAAATCCTGAAGATCAACCCCCTCTAGGACTCCCAGATCCCCCCCTCGAGCCACAACCCCCCCCCATGAGACCCCCAAACACCCCCCCGAAGCCGTGGCTTCTGCCACGAATGCTGTGCTGCTGTTCTGCAACACAGAATGTCAACCAAGAGGCACACATTAGTCAGGATCATTTATTTGAAAATCATTTCTTATTTACAGGTTTTTAGTAATTTGTTACACGGCATTTCTAGTTAAGATTTTTGTTTAGCAGAAAGAAGAAAAAGATAATAAAAGAATAATAGGAAGAGTGGTTGGAAGGAGAGAGTGGTTATGCATGGTTGGAAGGAAATGGTTTGGACCTACTGAGTTTAGGGCTAAAATGTTGTTATGGGATTAACTTCTATAAATCTATAAATCTTGCAACGATGACGTTCTTGAGGTTTGCTTGGCCCACCTGATGAGGCAGCAGAGCCAGGGATTAACTGCTGGGAGTAACAGGAAATGCTGAAACAAAACTCCTCCAGCTCATCACAGCCTTGATGACTTCCTTTGCTTTCTGAACTGGCTTGATGAAAACTGAACACAATTTTCTTTGGTGCTACCTATAAAACGATCAAATGCTGAAGGGGTCAAATGGTTCCAGTACAACTCTGGTGGCACCAGCTGGTAATTCCCTTACACTAAAGGGATGCTCAGGTGGTCTCAAAATAGCCAGAATTTTTCTTTGCAGCCGCGGTGAGCAGAGGAGATTCATTGCAGCCAACATGGCAATGTTTTCCTTAAATGTATTTAGAGGATGCCAGTAAAAAATTCTTTGTATTAGCAGGTCTAGGTTTTATTCCTGTCTCCTCCCAGTGCAGTACTCTAAGTTCTTGGGTTTCCTGCATTCCCATATAACTTTTTTCCTATGTTAACCTGAGCACAGTATAGTAATTTTCTTCTGTCACCACACAAATAAAAAGAAATTGCATGGACTGAGGACTCCCTACTTGCTCAACCACAAGTTAATATGGTTTGCTAATACTAATGAAGTTTGCTAATACTAATGAGTTCTGCCTGATGCCTCCAAAATGCTGTGTAAGCAAGACTATTAACCCTATATCTGCATCAGCAAGCAGCTCAGTGCAATAAGAATGGCAACACTTGGTGAGGTCTAAGCTAACCCAGCAATGGATTAGTTACACTCTAGTGCCATGGACAAAATGACCATCAGATGTGGTGTCTCAGCTGCACACAAGCAGGTTATCATCCTATGAAGACTGTCCTGGGGATTGAAGCATGCTAAATGGAGACTCCAATCCTTCAAACTACAAAGGTCTCTTCAAACGCACGTTCCGAATCAAAGAATAATGTGAATGTAGACACGTTAAGTACACCCCTAAGGAGAAATACAGTTTGATTAAGCATTAATTTATTGCAAGTAAAATTTGAAGTTTCTGAAGTCCTTTCCCCTGTTTAGCTCTGAAGCCATTTTCGAGTTTATGTTCCATGACACTGTTCTAAATTTTTACACTTTTCAGAATTTACAAACATTCAAGTGGGGAAAGAAAGATTAAATGACTTGCCCAAGGTCACTGTACAAGTCGTAAGCAAAATAGAATATAAAACTTTTCTAGCTTCCTCATGTGTTTTTGCCACAAATTTGTACCACAGCTTTCATTCTGACAGTAAGAAAAATAATTTATTTCGGATTGTATATCTATGTGAGATTATTATTAGCAACATATCCCTACTAACAGCTGATCCTGTAGGAAATTAATTTCAATCTAGAATGAATTATATTTATTTCTCGCACTGGATCTTTCTCTTCTTTGTGTGTTACTTTAGCCTGACTTTCCAGTTGTGAATACAACCACTGGACTCATAAAAATGTGCTTTATCTTCAATTACATCTTCAAATGAATACCAAAATGATAGTGACCACACTTTAAAATACACTTGAAGTTGTTTCCCAAGTCAATCATCTACATTTTTCTGTAACCAGTTGGCAACTTTGGTTAGCAATTCTCTCCTTTCTGTACTTTCAGACTTGGCAGACTCCAGCAATAGAGCAGCACCCGCGCTCTCATCCTCTTCCAGTGTAGTATTATAAAAAAACAGTAGCCGAAGAAAAAAACCACGTAAGCTTAGTTCACATAACTTCACTTGCAGCTGTGTGCCTGAAAAATTCTTTAGACAGTAGTGCATAGAAAAAGGGGAGATGGCTCCGATTAAGGAGGGGGATGAGGCAAGCTTAATGATTAACACTGAGGCAGGAAAGCTTCTTGCGCATCACGAATGTGCCCTTTTGCCATCCCCCTGAAAATCATTTCAAATGCAGCCAACTTCACTGGTACTTGTGGTACCACACAGTGTACAGGACTAGTGGGGCACCAAAATCCTCTCAGGCTGCCTATTCTACAGTCACAGAACAAGAAGTCCTTCCTGTCAATCTAATGAGCAGAACACAAGAGAGAACTGAAGGACATTAAAGAAACTTATGTGGGGGGACCAGGAAATGAACAAAAAGAGAAGATCAACGTCAGCATGATGATCAGCAACCTAACATGCCAGCAGCTCAACTTTTGGTATGTTTCCTGTAGACATCCTGGTAAAGGTGATTTTGACAGGCAGATTTTAAAGGGGAAAATGAGGCACCTTAGTTAATATTTATTGGGACTCAGTAACAAAGCTGAAGGTTAATTTAAAGTTGGCACATTTGCCACCCCAAGGAGCTAATTTGTCCCTAAAGAGCAAAAAGTGAAAAACTCATAGTTCATGAATGTTCAACATTCTTTGATTTTAGGAGCCAATTCTCTGAATTGCTCTCCTTGTTAAACATCCCTTCTCAGTCACTTACTGTATGCATGCATCAGTCAACAGCAAAAAACAGAAGCAATTTTTTTCATGTAATGACAGATACGAGCAGTTCAGGGCTGGCACAGGAATGTGGATCACATGCAAAAAAGCACAAAAAGTAGGCTGTTAAGAAAATAGTATTTTGGAAAAGAATCTGGGGAGACTTGGACTGGAGGCAAAAGAACAAGAAAGGTGTCTGAAACATTGACGTGTGTTATAAATAAAGAGAGCCTACAGCTACCTTCCACAGATTGTGACCCTCCAGCAGTTTCCCCAAACCTGTCTCCTTTTTCCAGATGTACAGCAGCCAAATTAGAAAGTACTGTTCATGGGCTCATCTGGGCTGCCAGACAGTCAAAACCAAAGAACCGTGTCACACGTGCAGGCCATCTGTTAAGCACAGGGCAGGCAACTTCTTCCATGGCAACAGGAAAGAGCAGGACAACAGCCCTCCCTGCACAAAAGCACTTTCATGCCATGGCTTAACAAGAGCCGCACACACAGACTGCTGGGCTCTGGGTGCCTGTTCATATCCTTATTTCTCAGGTGAGAAAGTACTGAGCGAGTTTGAACTAGCTTCCCATCAAAATCTCCAACCCTCAGGAAAGCTCCCTCCCCACCTCCCACTCAGGCAAAGGAAAAAAACCTATAAAAAATGTAAGAAACTGAAATCAACCGAATCCCACTAAATATATGTGCATTTCTACACATGCACAGCTACACAGAGTAAGGATATCGTGCAAAACTCCCAAGAAAGGGAAGAGGGGAAGGGAAAATGGGGAAAAAAAGGGCAAAAAGGAACTGAAACAGAACAGGTATCACAATTGGAAAACTCGGTAACTAACAAAGTAGAGAACTAGCAAAATCTCACCACTTCCCTTGAGAAAAACAAAAAGGACAGCGCAAAGCGGCCCAGCACTCTGCCCTCACGCTTGGGCAGACAACAAGAGCCAGCACAGGCCTCAGCTCCAGACAAGGCCAACGCAAGGGACCCACTGCTCCCAAAGCTCGCCGGAAGAGACGAGAGCCAACTCTCTTAGCTATGCCTTATTTATATGTTGTGTTACGTTAAAGGAAGATATGCAATACTTCCTTAGATTTCTGACCTCCGCTGTTAAGGAAGGCCTAATAAGGCCATTGTTAAGGAAGACCTAAAAAATCCAAAAGCCACCCCACTACAAGTACCATTTTTCTCAATGTCTCAACCCAGCAATTATGCAATGCATCCTATGATTTCTTTAACAAACAAGAGATTTAAAAACCTGCATTTATAAATTCACAGTAGAGCTGACACTAATTGCTTCTCTGATTTACCTCTTGGATCTGTACATCTGTATTGACAAATCTTCCCATGACTCTTAATACTTCATGTAATAATTCCTTCCCATACCTGTAAAATTGAGATAAAGGTCCTTTAAATAACATGTTAGCAAATACAATAAATTTTGTCTGATTTGAAGATAATCCCACTACTTTGTTTTTATTTACCATATTGGAAATGACAGCTAAGCTTGCAATTACGTATTCTTTTTCCCCTTTTAAAATATAACTGATAACATTCAGTTTAGACATTTGAGCAGGATGAAGCACTGACTACCCTTCATTTTATTTCCCAGTAAGATCTGGTATTTCTACTTTGGTAACAGGAATTCTTTACTGAAAACAGGTAATCTTTGTGAGCTTCACAGCCAAACTGCTGTAGAAAGGCTATCCAATAGTAATTCTAACAACCTGGTGTGTCTGTTGGTGTCTCGAGGATGGCGTGTAACACTCACAAACTGTTACAACTAGTCTTTTATAGGGTTAGTAATACAGACAGACATTTGAACAGTCCCAATGGCTGATCTTGGTTACACTGCCACTGACGGCTCCTGATGGAAGACTCTGTCACCAAAGGCAGCAGGAAACGTGCTCTGTCACAGCCCTGCTGCTTTCCACCATTGCCAAGGAGAAAGGAAGCCTTCAAACGGACATCAAAATACTCACTTTGCTCAAGATAGATAGCCCAAGCTCACCTGCAGCTTACCTGCAACAGCACAGGTCGGCTGGAGATGGGTGAGGACTTAAGTCAGGGAATAATGCTGCAGTTGGTCTTGCAGTGCTTGTAAACCTGTATCCCCCTTCTCTACATCCTCTCTTTGAAAAAGAGGTTACAATCTTACTGCAGCATTTCATCCCAAACCCGCCTATGAAATGCTAGAGTATAAACCTATTTCTAGGGTTTGATTTTGAGCACCAAACCAGACTAATTTTTAAAGCATTCTGTGTCTGATAGGCGCTCTCCTTTGACATTAAGCCCTGACCAGAGCTGAACCTTCTGAAAATCCTGCTCTGCTTCTTCAGGATGTGCATGAATCATTTCAAAAAGTCTTCTCTGGAAGCAAAATCTGCACCTGGATTTGGCAGCTCAAACACTAAACCAAAGAAGTCACATAGCAGCAGAAATGAAGGGAACTCAAAGCTTTTTGGTTACCACACCTTTCACTTAAAAGTGGCCAATTTTCTGTAACAAATTCCCAGGCTATACGATGTCCGATATCCTTCGTCACCACATATATGATGATGACTGAAGTACAACTGGAGGAAAACAATGCATCACTGAGTCCATACTGCAGGTATTATATGGATGCCAGTGAAAGACAATAAGTACAGTACTCCGGACCATGTTCAGGAAGCCTTTGGACAACACTCTTAGAAATATGATTTAACTTTCAGGTTACCCCACATGGAGTCAGGGGTTACGACTCAATGACCTTCATTGATACCTTCCAACTCAGGATATTCTATGATTCCACAAAGCTTGAAATTTTTTAAAAAATGACATTTCAATGTGAGCCCACATTTCAAATGGTGAACAGCTTGCTTGTAACGCTGCTTTGCCTACAGAAAAGCTGAGCAGGGTCTACTTATCAGGGAGTGCAGGGACAGGATGAGGGGATATGGTTTTAAGATGAAAGATGAAAGATTTAGGTTAGATATTAGGAAGAAGTGTTTTCCTGTGAGGATGGTGAGGCACTGGCATAGTTTGCCCAGAGGAGCTGTGGCTGCCCCATCCCTCGAGGTGCTCAGGGCCAAGTTAGATGAGGCTATGGGCAACCTGATCCAGTGGAGGAGGTGTCCGTGCCCATGGCAGGGGCGGGGTGGAACTGGATGGGCTTTAAGGTCTCTTCCAATTCAAATTATTCTATGATTCTTTTCTATGATTGCATGATTTTCATTTTTGCCCTTGACATGGGTGATTTGGCTTTCACATAGAAGCTATATAGACTATGATACTTTAGTCTGGAAACAAAACAAGCAGATGAAAAGGAGTATGGAAAGCCTATAAAACCATAAATGGTCAGGTAAAATGTAAAGTCTAATTATGGTAATTACTGTTTCAGAAAAATACTGTAATTACTGTACAGAAAATAAGGCCAGCAAATGGTTTCCAAGTTAAAAAACAAAACAGGTTTAACATAAACCCAAAGGAAGCGTGCTTTCATACAATCAACATCTGGAATGTGTTGCCATAGTCTGCTATAAAGTCTGAAGGTATAACTTTGGTTCAAAAAGGTCACTATATATATTGAGAGAAGACAGGCCCAGCATTAGACATGACACACTGGTTACCCACTTGGGAAAACTCTTTCTCAGTGATTACCAGCATCGGGGATGTTAAACCAGCAGAAGGACCATTAGTATTTTCCCTGTTTATCGTACTTGCTCTGTAAGAAAACTCTTCAGATTATTTTGGTGGTCTGTAAGACACGCGCTCTGGGGCAGGCAAACCTCCATCGGGATTGCACAGCACAGCATTTGTGTTCTTATGATTTACATCTAGATACCGAAAGATACACTTTGATCAAGGTCACCTGTAAAGTAACCATGGCTCTTTGGCACAGCTCATGGCAGAGAGCAGGATGTCTTTATCCTCCTTTGTGGAGTCAATGTGGTTATACATTTCCCACGCAAAATTCCATTCTTTATCACTTCCCACTGCAAACACCACAGCAGCAGACTGTTCTTCTAATTAAAAAGGGAATTCTGCATAGCAAAACATGATTAAAAGGTACTGTATTATTGTAAAGTCAAACCCTGAAGTTAACGCATAACAGAAACGAATGCTTATTTGCAATTCAAAATTGCACAAGAAAGGAAATACAATCTAAAGAAAGCTAGGAAATTTGATTGCTTTATTCATGATTGAACACATAAAAAGGAAGTGGTTTGAAGGCAAACAAACCCCATGTTTTTAGAACAGTTGGACCAAGCTGTTTTGTGCAAACAGTGTCAATGCCACTCTTTCACATCACAGTCGACGACACGGTTCACGCCGTGAAAGAGCACGTGGCTGCATGTAAGCATCATGCCAGACAAGCCTTTTCAAAGTTTCTGCAGTGAATGCACCCAGTAGGAAGAGCCATGTGCAGCACAAACAGAAACAGAAGGGACATTTCTCTATGCAACAGACAGCCTCCTATTACTCCCGTCCCAAGGGAGAGTCCTCAACATGGTGATGGATTCCACCACAGGCACTAAACGCAAATGTTATCAATGCACCTCTCCACTTCGTGTGCAAAGGCTGAACAGAAATTTACTCCGATGGCAAGGATGTGTCCCTGACATTAATACGTAGCCAACACTTGCCATGGATAGCAGTGTAGTCTACTCTGCAGGCTATGTGAAAACAATTTATATTACTGGTATTTCAGATCAATTCTGTGTTAGACAATATGTCCCATTGCTAAAAGTGGAACATTTAACTTCATAGCAGCATACTCAATCTGCTTAGTGTTACATAAGATCAAGATTGTAAGCAGAGGTGCAAAAGCTATCTGCCATTACATCAGGAGATAGGTTTGGAGATAGGCTTGGAGAAACAGACAGGTTTCTGGCCACAAAAGCCATTCTTTATGCCCCAAACCAGAAGCGGCAAATTCAAATTTAAATATAATTCAAGAAAAATCCCTCTGAATTTTAGTAAACCATCCTAGATAAAATGGGCATGATACCAGCAGAAAGAGAGACAACGTTAGTCATAAGGAAGGCTACATGACAGCAATCTTCAAAGCAAAAGGTAGAGACAAGGAAGTTATAAACTCTGGAAACTAGAAAGCACCAGCGGGAATGAGGGAGAGAGTTTGGTGTTTTGCCTGACAGACATCACTTGTTAAGTCACAATGAAATATGTAGGGATTTTGATATTCCTTCCTTGGGTGGGGGATTTCACTGGCACAATAACATAGTATATTTTATATTCACTGCAAAAAATAGTTTGGATTAATTCACCTGGGTATGTGCTAGAGCATAAGTGATTTGCCACTGAGAGTGGTGCTACTGAGACTGAGTGGTTATGTCAACATAAAGAATAGTGCTGTGAGGAATCCTTTTGTGACAGATCTCATCAGAGTTACAAGGTCTAGTAAATCATTTAACAGTTTTATAACGTTGCAGAAAGAAGCCACTGTAGGGTGACAACAGGCTGAAAGGTCTCTGGCTAATACAGTTATTTGTTTTCCTACTGCAGCTGTTCCAATAGTTTCAAGAAAATGTTGGTTACATGGTGTAAAGCTGCTGTGGGTGAAGAGCAAATGTACAAGCTGTGATGTTCAGCATTCAAGGCAGGCTGTACAGGCAGCCTACAGTGGGACAATGTCAGCTGGCTGCTGACAGCTCCGGCGGCCCTGAAGTGGTTTATGTTGTATAGTTCACACCAAAAGTCCACTGTGGTCCAGAGGGACTTTGCATCTTGAAGTTATATTAGATGAGGGGTGGGGATTATTAATCTTGATTTTTTGGGGGGAGTGGTTGTGTGGTTTGATATTACTGGCCTTCCAGGAGTCTCTCATTTCTCTATCTTGTGGAAAATGCAAAAAGCTTCTGGGAAGAAGGGTGGTTTATTTTACAGCATTTTCCAGGAGCCAAGGCAGAAATGATATAGGGATTTCTTAACTTTCAAGGGCAACAGGAGCATGTGGTTACCTTCAGTATAAAAATAAAATGTACAGCAACATTGTCCACTTCTCTAGACTCATCTCCTTCTTCCAAAAGAAGACAAACCAAGAACAGCACCAGAGAGAACACATTAATTTAGGTAGCCCCACTTCACTCAAATAAGAAAAAAAAAAAAATAAACCAGAGAAACTGGCTGGAAATCAGGGCTCTTGGATTGTTATCTCCACAGAACACATAAAAGTGTGCTGTTATCAAATCCAGTTACAGTCTACCAGGAACTGTTTGGAAATGTTCAGCTGAACGCCGATCATCACCTTATCTGAAAGGGAAAAGCATCACTCCCTTCCATATATGCAAAAATCTTACTCGGTTCCACCTGTGGCAGCACAGCTGTAGCGTGCTGCTATAAATTCTACTCTCAGAATTGAGAACAAAAGAGCATCTGAAGGGTTGTGTCTGTGAAATATGGGTCCAAAGCTTATTGTGCCCTTCTCTTTTTCTATCCAGCATATGAAAAGCCTCCTTTTCGAATGAACAGGGAGCTGTAATCTGTCATTTGAAACCTGAGAGATGTCCTATCTCTATGGGTTTTCTTCTCCCTTAAAACATAACCATTTTTTCACTTAATAAAATTCATAGTTGCATTTTTTCCACATTTATAGCCATATGAAGCGTGAAGCTGTAAAGTCCCTTTGAACTTATGTCTGTGCCAGGAAGGACAGTGAAATTAATCTTCTCCATCTAATTCATAACCAGATCACCATATATATTTCACAGACTTTTCAGATCTTCAACTGAGATACGGTACGTAGTAGTCCACTAGGAAAAACAAATATTTCAAATACAGGGGGAAGACAGATGAGTATTTTGAAAACAGCCTGAGAATTCAGCATAGCATTTTTTCTTTTACTGGGGGATGATAAAAATATTCTTTCTGGAACATAACACAAAGTACTTATGTTGTTTTAACTTTTCAGTTTTACCGCAAAGCACAATTTGGTTTTTATGAGGACGATTGCAACAAAGCTACTTAGAAACCCCACAAACATAAAAATACAAATTCAGTTTACTCAACCAACTACATATATCAATAGAGATACCAGTAACAATAAAATATTTATTACAACTACAACTAATAAAATGCTAATAAACTTAATGTTCACTCACCAGTGCCAATACTATTTGACTATTGCATGGAAAAAATCAGAAGAAAGAAGGAAAAACAGAGGATAAGAATTTCAACATATTGTAAATGTTCTTTAACAATGTGATACTCAAATACAGAAAGTCTGATCCTGGTAGATCCCAGACTCCATCCTCACAGACCAGAAATCTGACCATTATGTTCCAGTATCAGCACAAGAACTGACAGCAGTTCCCAGCACCTCCTTACGTGAATATAGAACATGCAAGACAATTTCAGGGGCTCACCACAGGCAGATGCCTGTATCATACAAACATCATTTCACTCAGTATTACTAAGAGAAGCTTCAAAACTGAGTTGGTATACATGATAACCCTAAGGCCACACCACAACAAAGTGACTGGGCAATATGGACTCGATGGTCTGAAAGGTCTTTTCCAACGGGAAAATTCTATGATTCTATGGGATATTAGCCCTGCTCTGAGGTTCACCTGTTATGTGGCTTAACAGATTTTGGTCATCTTGTCAAAAATACGCATCCTCCAGCCTGTCAAGTCTGTGTTAAATCAATAATCGTGGAATAAACATAAAATTGGAGTTTGGGGAAGAGGAGGGGCTTGAAGGGGGCACAGTTAGGCTTAAATCCTGTCATTCTGTTGAGAAAGATCAGATTTCTCATTCTGCCTTCCTCGTGTGAAAGCCCATTAACTTTCCACCTCACACAGACATACAGACCTCTAAGAGCACCTTATCCTTCTCACTTGTACTCGGGGCTGTTCATCCATCTAGCATAGAGTTCAGATGACAGGTTCAAACAGTCCTGCAGACCCAGCCAGCACGCTGTCACACAAAGGGTTTCCAAACACGCTCCTGAAGGGAAGCCAAAATAGCAAGGACAAGAGATTTGTATTCCACATTTGGAGCATTTGAACTGTGTTTGACCACAACACTGTCACGATGCTGTTAACCCAGGAGAACCTCTAGAGGTTTAATCAAAAATAAAAATTAAACTACCAATAATGGGTTCCTGCCATCAATATTGATGGACATCAGTGAGGCTACCAATGTACTCTTTTTTCGTGTGTGTGTTTTATACTGCCTTTTGTAGTTTTGAGAGAGTAGTTGTGTCTCGTCCAATTCATTCCAACATTCAGACTGCAGCTTCAGGAGCCTTGCAAAATTAACAGTTGTAATATTCTAGTGATTGATCCATAAACCAAATCTGAAGTTAATTGCTGCCAGTTTTCCTTCCACAACCAGCAGCCTGCTGAGCCTGTGGTCACTGAACAGACTGAAAATGCCCCAAACTGTCCTGATGCTGCAGTTTCATTGGAGGTGTTACCGTAAATAATGCATACATATAGGACAGCAAAAAGAACAATGCAATTGTGTTCAAATTAAAGCAGAATACTTACTGAGCAAAACAGTCATCTTCCAAAGCATTGACATTTTGACAAATAAGACCTGAGTAATAATGGTATATTGGCAACATTCGTTTTAAAAGGTATTTCTTTTAAAAGAAGAGAAAGAAAAATTACTTTAATTAAGATGTCAGTTTTTATTTTACTTTATTTTTCTTTACTTTTTTTTTACCTTCTCAGGTTTATCCTAAAAATTGACCCATATCAATTTCATGAGAACACAGAATAATAAAGTATATTAGCTGGGTCTAAAAATCAGTATGCATGCACAGTCATTCAAACTGACAAGTTATTGTTTCACATCGCTAGGAACTTTGAACTCATTATGAGAGAAAACAAATGCTCATTCTCTGAGAAAGAAAGACAAGAGAAATAAGTTCTCACATATTTTAAACATACCTCTACTTTAGGACTTAAGAGAACTACTATTGTGGGATTGCATTTTAAACAACAGTGAAATCTTTAATTAGATGTCAAGGAGATAAATAAGACAATATTGTGTCAGATCGCAACAACATGGGAAAGAATAATCTCATTTAGTATCCAAACATAATTCCTTCCTTCTCTCCATGAATATGAACTGGAAGGCAGTACAAAACACAGTGCATATATATATATATATTCTATATCCCCTCTATACACAGCAGTGTTACTCTCTTTTCTTACCATTATCTACTGCTGACTGGTAACTGTTTTGTCCATATCCTCAGTTTTACAAAAAAACAGGATAAGGTTTAATATAAAGAACGTGAATACATTTCTGTTTTACAATAAATACGATGGTATTTGTTATTGATTAAAGTATATAAATAAGTGCCTCCTCCAATTTAAAAAAAAAAAGACGAGATCATGCAAAGAGAATAACAAGAATTATTGCCTATCACAGCACCATTACGTTCATTTCAGTCTGATTTATTTAAATGTTCTAGTGTCTTTGCAAAGTTACAAAAGGTGATACCTTCAAAAGCGGATATCCTTCAAAGTTCTTCAGAGTATCTTCCAAATTCTGGGGTACTAAGTTTAACAATACCACATTCCATATGAAGAGTTCATCTTCTTCGGCAAGATACTTTGTCAGTTCAAGCGCTGTTTCCATCTGAGTGTATCCAAACCTATTTGAAGATAAAAAAAATCTCGTATTTAGGCATTCCTATTCACATTAATTACCTAGCATGAACTTCTGTTTATTCATGGCAGTGACAGTAAACCATCAGAATACTGCATGGAAAATGATGTGGAAAAATTTTGGAAAAATGAAATAAATCTAAAAGAATGGTGTCTTTAAGAGCTGAACTCTGTAAATACTTGTTACAGAGCACAGTGCCAGTATTAAAACGATAGGGCAATCATGGCAGAAAGCAGGGCAGTGTGCAGGCTGCATTCTGCTTGTGGCTACTGGATACAGTGTGGACATAAGTACAGCATGTGTCAGCCTCAGCAGAACAAAGGGGAGGAAAAGAGCTCTCCTTTGAGTTATAACGCATTGGTATTTCTATCGCTAAACAACATAATATCATTATAGGTTCTTTTATGGAATACATATTATTGTAAAGATCAAACCATTTGATTCACATGCACACGTCTTGGAATTAACAAGTTCAGCATTTCATTTCTGTGCCTCAGTGTAGAATCAGCAACAGCAAAATTTCACAGCAGAATTCCAATTCAAGTCCCTCTCCTCCAGAACAGAAACGTCTGGTGTAGTTCCACAGACGCACAGTTCCATTCACAGTTCCATTCCTTATTACATACTGGGTTTGAGCTCTCCTATGGGAAAGGCCATTTGTATGAGAGGAGAAATGAGAATTTTTGTTTCTTCCTCTACCTCCACAGGCTCTGAGGAGCTTTATTCTTCGGCCACGCTGAACTCCCACATCATAGGTGACTGATGCTTCTGGGATTCTTGGTCCATTTGAAGCACATTTACAGTTGCTTCAGCTCCCTACAGTACTGCTGACCCCCAGCACCACAGACACGAATAACCAAGTCATCCATCAGCAAGGCAAATGAAAGAGGTAATGAGAGTGATGCAGGACAGCAGAGCTGTCCAGAACAAATTCAGCATGCTCATTCAGAATCTTTTTCTCTGTTACAATAAACAGAGGTTAGTCCCTAAAGAAGTCATGATAGTGCCACTATTTAAAATATTTCCTGAGTTAAAGTTAAAAGAAACTCTGAAAGAAGTCACTCAGCACTGACAGAAGAATGCATTAAATTCTTAACTTTCGCCTCCACTTTGTCCAAAGAGCTGTTATGAGGCACGTATGGACAGGAATGGACGAAGCAGAAGTAGTGATTTTAAATACAATCACGTAGTTTAATAATTTTCTATGACCTATTCACTCACTGTGTCAATGCAAACACGTCGTCTATCAGCTGGAACCTGCTGACAGTGGGAATAGCCTGCAGAAAGTATTCGTGTGGCATTAACAGATTCAAACATGTCATTGAGAGTTTGAAAATGCTTCTTTTCAGGAGGATAAGATAAGCGTCTAACACTTGCTCTAAGCCAAAATGTTCTACAAAACATCATAAAATTGATCCTGCATTTTAAGCTGAAGTTATGTATGTGCTTTTTGGAATGTTTCTAAAGATAAATATAGAAATAAACAGCTGTATAATGTATTTCTATATATAAATACACAGGTACAGTATATTAAGTGTGGAATTTCAAGACGCCTCCTACTTGCATCCTGAAATGAAAATAAAAATATAGAAATGCTACATTTCCCAAAGATATCCTACAAATATCTTTTTTTTTCCTTTTGAAGGTTCAGTTCAGAACACATACTCAGATTAGTCCAGAGCTGAGTGTCTGGCGCTATAATGAGTTAAATGACCAAGGCAGAGCAGTAGGTGAACCCCTGCCCACAGCTTGCGCTGTCACAAGGTCTGTTGGTCCTTCTTCATCTCCTCCCTGGTTCCATGCTCCTTCCATCTCCTCCCTGTTTCCATGCTCCTTCCATCTCCTCCCTGGTTCCATGCTCCTTCCATCTCCTCCCTGTTTCCATGCTCCTTCCATCTCCTCCCTGTTTCCATGCTTATTCGGCTCAGCCGCTGCTCAAGTGAACCTTCCCACTGACAAGTGCCAAAACCCAGCCCCAACTCAGCACACAACTCATTTCCTGGTGACTTAAGAATTGCTGCTAAAGAAAAAAAGCCTAGAAGAAAGGAAGCCACTGGGCCATAGAAAGGTTTAACCACACCACATGCTCTGGTCAGCCTTATGTCCAGACCTTCTGGAGGATTCATCTGATTGTACTGATTACTGTTACGCTGAAAGGCCAAACTTTGTCATAATTGGTACTGGAATCAAGAAGCTGGCATTACTTCTGGAGCCTCTGGCTCACTCTAGGGTTAGGCAACATTAAACACAACGCAATCCCACGTACAGTGCCATGTTTGGGCTATTCTGTACCCAGGCTGTGGCAAGGCAGAGTTGGAATGATATCAGTGTCTCTAGGGGCACGAAAAAGCCCAAGTAGGACAGACAGGAACTTCTAAGAAAAATCTCCACCGAGAAAAACCCACACCCAATCAAAAAAACCCCAAGTCCAATGAGTTTCTTTTTTTTTTGGTTTTTATTTTTTGTTTTAATTTCACTGTCAGAAATCTTGTGCTTTGAGGAAATGTGGAAATTTAAAAAGCCTTATCCCAGCTTTCCTTCTTCATGGCTACCCATTAGCAGATAAACCTCAATCACACATCTCTACAGATAAACTCTTTGAGACAAATTCAAGAGAATGAAAGAACCTCAAGCTGCTAAAACAACTCTGAAGACAGAATGCCACCTCATGTGAAGTTATTTTTCATGCTTATGTGAAACTAATTGGGCCTGTTCCTCTTCCACTACGGAAGGCTGCCAGGGGCTTTAGTGGTGCAATATCAGATCATTTCTTCTTCTGTGATACAAGAGTTTCTCATTATTTCAAGTTTTAATCAATGTGATTATTGGCAAGAACGGCAAGAAAAAAATACATGGAGTCTGTTTATAAGCTTGAGAAAACAAATACAATCTTACCTTTGGATCATTTTCAAGCAAGAGTGCTAATCTTTTTGAGTTTAATTGATCACAGTTCACTCTGTAGCATCCACTGAAATTTGCATTTAGCAGGATCCAGTCATATTCTGACTCCGACACTTGTACTTCAGGAAACACTTCTGTAAAGTGACATTAAAATGTATAATTTTACTTTCTGCGCACTGTTAAACTCTCTTGCATTTCTAAACACTGGACTAGGTGTTCCTTTGAGATCTGGGACAGAGGTTTGAAGCTGAACTCAAAAACGTTCAGTGCATTTTTGCTCTCCTCTCTGCACAGCAGAACTTCAAGGAGCAACTGACCCCTCAGGTACTGAGCACCTTCAGATGGCAAAGTGGAGCTTGAAAACCCCCTTTGCTCCTCTCCTTGTATGCAGCTGGGAGAGTTCAGAATGATTACCCAGGAACAAACAGTCTGGATGAGAAGAAACACCCCCACATGCCTGTGGTGGAGCATGCACCCCCAGCACGCCTGCTGCTCCTGCTGCTGCTCCAAAACACAACACTACCTACCTCACAAGAGGACTAACTGCCTACCAGTGTCCACATAAACAGAGGGCAAGGAAAGCAAAACAGATAATTTTATGAAAAAAAACCAAGTAATCAAAATTTTTATTTTAAATCAAGGTCCCATAGTCTTTTTGATTTATATCACTCACTAAAAGTCTCCTTCTGCAGCCCCTTTTCATCTCACTACTACCTACTTTACGTGTGGCTGTCTGATTACTTGTCTGAAACTTTAAAAAATCCTCCTTTTTCTACAGAACTATTTTGCATCTAATTTGCACAAACAAATTAAATTACGGTGTTGAAAATATTAATTTGTTGCTTTTACAGGTATCCATGTGTGACAATATTTGTTCCCTTCACACAGTGGTTTTTAATCTTTTCAGTCTTGCACTACTACTCGAGCTGACCATTTTATGAGATATCACAGCAGAGATCCTACTATACTCAAAAGCTGTCATTAACATCAGTGGGATCTGCTATGGTAAGAACAATCCAGGAGCACGAGGGACAAGGAGTCTGCATTTGTGTACAAAATGACAAAACCAAAACTATTGTGGAAAGCTCTGCTCACAAAATGCATTCTACCATATTATCAAACATGAATCCTCAAGTTTGATGCAACATAGAGAAAAGACCTAAATAAATTAATGTATTTGAAAATCTATTGCTATTGCAACATAAAATTAGGACAAGCGATAAACATATTTCTGTAATAAAGTTTTATTCTCCCTATTCAATTCAAATTTATCTTCTGTTTACAGAAGATGTGTTTTCATCAGCTTGGTTGTGTAAACATTACTTACTGCTGCTTTTGTCTAGCCATATTAAGGGTTGTGATGATCCATTTCTCACCCAAGAAATAGGAATAATCCATGTGTTACTTAACAAAAAAAAAGATAACATAATTAATTCTTACACTTAAAAATAACCGTCCCAGTTTGTGCTAAACTAGATTGCAGATGTAAGAATTTCCTTCTTTCTGATGCACAAAAACTCATCAGATGGTGGTACTTATGCTGGATCAACACTTAGATTCAGCAAATATAAGAGAGTTTTAGCACGGCTTCAAATAGTCACTCTTACCTAGAACACCATCTGATGCCAGGTATTTTAATACCACTGTATCTGTGCTCTGGCTCTTCTTCTTCAGGCAATAATTTTATTCTCCATACTTAGAATCATGGAATCATTAAGGTTGGAAAGGACCTCTAAGACCATCCAGTCCAACCATCAGCCCAGCTGCCCTGTGCCTACCAAACCATGTCATGAAGTGCCATGTCTACGTTGTTCTTGAACACCTCCAGGGATGGAGATTCCAGCACCTCCCTGGGCAGCCTCTGCCAGTGCTTCATCACTCTCTTGGAAAACAAATTTTTCCTAATTTCCAATCAAAACATCCTATGGTGTCATTGAGGCTATTTCCTCTCATCCTATCCCTTGTTACTTGGGAGAAAACCTAGTACACTTCACTCTATTTCTGAGGAACATGAAACTCCCTTCCAGACGAGTATGTAGTGAAAAAGGCTCCAGAAAAGCAATGCAACTGTAGTTCTCACAGCTGTCATCTTCTTTCTGGAGGACTGTAAAACTCCTAGTGAGAACAAATGAAAGCTTCAAAACCATGCAGTTCCCTACAAAAATGAAAAATTGCTTAATACACATCCTGGATTTGCTTACATTCACAAGGTATTGTCTCTTTCTGAAACTACAGGAAAGGAGTAGCATTTGTAACTTGGCACTCCCCGTGTGAGCTACCAAAGATGCCAAAGGGACGAATGCTTTGCAATTCCTGGAGCCTGGGCGCAACAGAAACTCTGTGAATGCTTCTGTGGTTTGTCAAAATTTCCCTTGGCTCTGCAATAGCAGACAGAGGAAGACTGCTTTGAGTTTTGCTCTTACTTGTCCTTTCTACCCACACGAGAACTCATCTCCTGAGTCTTGCCCATGCATCCCAGCACTCGTGACAACTGCGGAATTTATGGAAGCTCAAATATTATCCCTGAGTTTTTAAAGGGTGTGACCAAAGGCACCTTCTGGTTTTAGGCATCTAAGTCAGCAGCACAGCCTTCAAAAGCACCAGGCAATTGGCAATACTCACTGACAGGAAAGTTAGAGCTACATGTCAGGTACTTGGCACTTTCTGAGAAAGGGTTCATTTTTACAAAAGTACTTAAATGCAAACGCTTCGTCCTTGCCAAGCAGGAGAGGCTGGCACCACGTGCACTGGAAAGAAGCTATGGCACAGTTCATCCAGTTTGCTGGTCCATACAAGTGAGGGGTAAGGAAAGAAGAAAATGCCAGCAAAACTCCTGTGCTGCAACCTAGTCATGGCCTGTGTCTGTCCTTTCCATGGCTGGAAAAGTGACTGCTCCAGAGGAAAGCAAACCTTTAGCAAAACAACCGCTTTGCAGAACTACTACAAACTCCAGTCTCAAACGGGTTTTTACTTCACAGCTCATGAAAAGAAAAAGCATCAGGTTAAAAAATCAGATGGTCAAAATACAATGTTCTAAATGAAGAGTTTCCTTCAAAAATAGGGTATAAACATATAACAAAAAAACCCAGCTAAACATACTTGTGTGAAGCAGTACTGCTTTCATTCTTCCTATTAAGAAATTGTTTCTGACTGATTGTGCCAGTGGTTAGACTTAATGTTAAAACTGGAAATCCATTCTGGCATGTCCGGGAATCCATTCTTTGTTTCACAGACACTGGCTACTGAATTTCATCCTGTGCATCCATGACCTGCAGGAGAAACAGGAGTTAGAAATATTTACGATAATCAGGTACTTACCAATACTGCTTCTGCAACACTCTAGGGACAGTATTAGAAAAAACACAACTGCTTGGCAGTTTGCTGCCTTTGATTAATGCAAAAAACTCAATATAACAACGTGTGAAGGACATTACTGACATTACTATAAAGAGAGCATAAGCCCTTTTAGGAATTATGAAATACTGAGATGACATTTCTGATTCTTACAACCTGACTGCTAAACTTGCTCTCATTAGAGTCAATATACTTGCACCCCTTTAAGGCTATGACAGGGTTAATTTGTTAATCTCACTCAAATAAAGCAGAACGCAAATATTTTTAGGTGACTGACTAATGAAGAAACTGAATAGTAAAGACAAACTGAGAGAAGATACTGAACTAGAGTCTCAACTAGTGTGAATTGGTACAGTCTCTGTTGGCTTAAAAAAAGTGGCAACCATGCCTCTGAAATTGTGGCACTCTCATAATTAATCTAAGACTGAGTCTGCAACACAATGGAAGCCTTCTTTAGAGCAACAGGAAAGAGGAATTTTAAAAAATAAACCTACTATTAAAAAAATAAACCTACTATTTCTTATTCGGATTTCTGCCAAAACCAGCAAAGGGTCAAATGCTGAGCTACTGCCCTGGGTACAGACTTTTCTGGGTCTGCCAAGTACCAGTTCCTTTGATCATCAAGCCCAAAGCATCACACACACTGATCTCAACAAACTTAAGCTCCAGAAGATCAGGCTACGCAATTTCATGAAACCCAAAACTCCACCTGGCCCTGACTGCCCTTGTCATCTCTCCACTTCCACTCACCTCCACCCAACCCAAGCGCAGTGAAGCAGCCAAATAAACACTTAGGAGGACATTAGCCAAAAAAGCCAGCAGAGTAAATTTTATGTAAGAGAACGACCGCACCAGGGACAGCCAAATTCAAGTGCAGTCTTCTATTAGTGGTAGATGCCCTAAATTTGGACTGTGCCAAACACCAGAGCAAGAATACGAGAGAAAAAATGATTACAATCTGGATGTGGGTCCAGAGATCGTCTTGGTTAGTATTCGAGAAGGAAAATTCTTTCAGATATGACTGTGTGGAAACAAACAGAAGCATCAGAAATCACGAGGGTTCAATGGAAAACATCAACAAGACAAACAGCAATTTGCACAACTGTAATTTTCGAGCTTATGAATCAAGATGAAGGAGTTCATTTTTCAAACTTACAGTAAGTGCTCTGAAAAACAACTTCTCAGTCAGGAAGCCAGAAAGCATCCGGCTAATAGAAGCTCCCTGAAGTACAAAAAAGCTATGAGAAAACATAAATTATTGAAGCAATTATTATTGCAATATTTTTTCAAGTTATAATCCACAGAGGTTAGGCTACTCCTACACTTCACATACCATGGAGATTGAAAATGTTCTCACCATTTCTTTCACAGTCAACTAGATTTGCAACATCCAATAAATTTGTGTGTACAGCAGATACAAACTTTGAATGACAATCCACAAAAATCACAGTGATTCAACAGTTTCTCTCAAACCTATTTTGTACCATTATCTTAGAACATGCAAAGAGCAAGAATTTAATATTTCTTAACCTTGTTGTATGTGCTGCTGTCAAAGAAGAGACATTAAAGAAAACGATTCTTTGATCTTGTCTTCGCTCTCTGACAGTGACCGAGTTCCTATTTCATTGTCTTCCCTTAATACAGGTTGTACAACATGATCATAAAAAATTTTATCCTGCAAGAAAAAAGGCAAATCTAAGTGATCAGAACAAGAAAATATTTATTCTCAGGAGAGAATGTAGACTGTAGGATTAAGCACTAATAGAAAGAGTCTGACAATGAATGAGGAACGATTCCTTTCTCCCTTCTTCAACTTTCCCATGAAGTAAAATGGATCGTACACCCAATCCAAACATTTCCCATATGCAACATTAGTAAGGAATGAAAATTTTCCATCTGAGAAGACTGTGGTCCTGGGTCTGACAAAGCAAATTACAGTATAATCCTCTGCGAAAAATAACTCAACTCTATTAAATAGCAAATGAAAAAATACTGAAAGCTGAAAACCTGTATGCCATTTACATCTGTAGGTCATTAATACGGATTATTTTCCTCCTAAATTCTCTGTTTCTCCTGCTGCAATCTGGAGGAATAACCTAAAACCTAAGCTACTGAGGTTAACAAGGTTTAACGATGCAGCATTTCTGCTGTCAGACAGTAATTATATAATTAAAGAAAAAAACCTAAGTTTTGAGCACTTGAGGCAATTTTCAGCACTTCTGCTTCTCAAGGCTTCCAATGAAAGGGCTCAAATTTGTTGACCAATTTTCCCCCTCGTGAACAGCCAGTATTTTTAATTTTCTAAATGATATTAAATTACAGAGAACAAAGTGGGCTGGGTTTGAAGATCAAAGCAGAAGATTAGCATCTCTCACAACCTAAAAATCCTCCCGATAGAATTTGTTTGACACTCCTGTTTTATTTTCCAATTAAACATGTAATGAATTACTTTGATGAATTAGAAAAGGGAAGAGTGAATAGTATTTCATGTGAGTCAAATAAGAAGCAGACTGGATTGAGTGCAGTCTCAGGCCTGCCCAGACTAAAGGTTTCTCCTTTCTGCAGAAGCCGAGGGCACTGTGAACTGACGTTTAGGATTGCACAGGTGAGTACACATCATCTCATGTCTACAATTAGCAGCACCTATCCTCCTGTCTGTGACAGATGGAGTTTTCTAATACACTATAGGATTTATGCTTATTTCCATTCGGGTGGAAAGGGAAGGAGCTCTGCCCTGCTGTCAGATTAGCTGTGTGCATTGTATCTGCCTTCTCCACAACCAGACATCCAGAGACTTGGTAGGGTGAGCAGACTCCAAGTGGCTCAACTTAGTCACTGCCTAGTAAAGGTACCTGAGAAGTGAGGGGTGCTTGGAAAAGAGCCAGGACAGTCGGGGAGGCAAACCATCAGCTACAGGACCCAGGACAGAAAGCTCGGTTTGCTGCACATCAGGTTTAGGGTAAAACACCAACTCTCTGTCACTACAGAATCACAGCTGCCCTCTGTGCCAGCTGTAGAAGAGCTGGGTGTGATCACAGCTCCCAGCAGACAGATCCCTTCCAGGGAAGCATTAAAACCTGGTTGCCTTTCCTGGGGGAACTATCCCATGCAGAGCTACAGACTGGGGACAGAGTGGCTGGAGAGGAGTCAGGCAGAAAGGGACCTGGGAGTGCTGGTGGACAGGAAGCTCACTATAAGCCAGCAATGTGCCCAGGTGGCCAAGAGGGCCAATGGCATCCTGGCCTGCATCAGGAATAGTGTGGCCAGCAGGACCAGAGGAGTTATCGTCCCCCTGTACTCGGCACTGGTCAGGCCTCATCTTGAATATTGTGTCCAGTTCTGGGCCCCCCAGTTTGGGAAAGATGTCAGGATACTGGAGTGTGTCCAGAGGAGGACAACGAAGATGGTGAAGGGGCTGGAGCACAAGCCCTACGAGGAGCGACTGAGGGAGCTGGGGCTGTTTAGTCTGAAGAAGAGGAGGCTCAGGGGAGACCTCATTGCTCTCTACAACTCCCTAAAAGGAGGTTGTAGTCGGGCAGGGGTTGGTCTCTTCTCTCAGGTGACAGAACTGGAGGGCATGGACTCCAGCTTCGCCAGGGAAAGTTTAGACTTGATGTTAGGAAAAAGTTCTTCACTGAAAGGGTGATTGGCCATTGGAATGGGCACCCAGGGAGGGGGTGGAGTCACTGACCCTGGAGGTGTTTAAGGGGAGACTGGATGAGGCACTGAGTGCCATGGTTTAGATGATGGGTTGGTGTTGGTGTTGGTGTTAGTGTTGGGTTCTAGGGTGGAGTCGATCTCAGAGGTCCTTTCCAACCTTATGATACTGTGATACTGTGAACTAAATTACCAATGCAGTGGCTTAATTAAGTCCCATCTTCTGCACCTTCCTTCTGCACCTTCCTTTTCTTCATACATGCTGGAACTTTCCTACTTTAACTTACTTCAGTAAGCATTAGTACTTACCAGTGAGAGGTTGGGTTCAACAAAGGTAGCTCCCAGGTACTCAAAGTAGGATGCCAGTCCCTCATTAAGCCACAGATCGTTCCACCACTTCATTGTAACCAGATTTCCAAACCACCTGGATAGAAAGAAAAAATGTCTCAACATCTCTTTGGACTGTTGTTTTCATATTTGCAGGTTAAATACACATACCTACATTGAAGTAGCTTTATTTAATGTGTATGGGTCAATCGAATAAAATAATGGATATTCCTTCAGACAGTGAAAGTCTGTAGAAAAAAATGCACCTTGAAAGAAGCCAGAGGCTAAGGGCACTTATTTTTTAATTGCTTCGTCCTCAGTTTCATACTTTAAGGATGTCAGTGCTTTATGTCATTCTTCTGCTCTATTGAGTTTTAAACTCTCCCCAATAAATATCTAAATATTTATATTTAAATGTGTAAAAGTTCACATCAGGCTATGAATAAAAGTAGGGCAGTTATCAAGCAATTATAAAACCATTTTTCCATGTTCTTAACAAAGAAATTGTCAGGGGTATGATAAATAGAACCGGGGAAATAACCATTTCCAAAATCGGCAAATCTCTATTCTCAGCAAGCAACAAAACTTCCACAACAGCTCTACGTACTCATCTTTGGCAGTTCTTATTGAACAAACATCTGATCACTTGCAGAACTGTATTTTATTTGCTAATAATGATGACTTTGTTTTCAAATAGTTTAAGTACTGGTGTTTGTTTAATTGAGCTGCAATAAAAACACTCTGCTCTGACCTTGTCAGAAAGGCTTACAAGTTCACCAGCCAAGTTCAACTGTTTCACAGACTTTGTTGACTAAACAAACAGTTCTCGCTCTGGCAAACAACAGTAAATTTAATATAGTCAATAGAAAAGTAAAACTGCATTATCATTCCAAACCAAATAAGAACATTTTTCAAAATTTTTAAAAAATTGGACAAAGGTCCATCTACACTACAAAATGTGTTCACGTTAATTTTGTTCTGTTATGACATAGGGTGTTTCTTACAGAAAACATTCTGCAAAATGTACATGCACTGCCACTACAAAAGAGCACTTACGAAGCCCAGCAATTCTCTTACAAAGTGTACTGTTTATAGAGTGCACTGTGCCATCTTTACACTCCTACAGTATTTTCTAGTGCAGCATCCAGATACTGTGTAAGAAAAAAAATTAAGCAGCCTATTAAGAGTTTAGAATCAATGAGTCCTCTGCAGTCAGTATGCAGTAATATGACAGAATCTGATTTTAATATTCATTTATCAGTAAAACATATGATCAAATAGACTTCCACTACTCTAATGCTCAGATCCCTCACCTATCAAGTCACTATTTTTCTTCTACTCCTCAGTGACTGCACCATCAACAACCAGAAGGAAACAACTCCATAGACAAACAAATGTACAGAATTTTTTACCACACGCCTGGTGTCCCAGCTCATGTGAGACAATTATGGCAATCGTTGCCCTTCTGCTTGCGAATTTATCACTTGGGAGGTACAACAAGAATGATTCTTGGAATGTCCTTAGCCCCCAGTTTTCTATAGCACCTGCTCCCAAGTCAGGCAGTGCAACCGGATCTGAATTGAGTCAAACAGAGAGGAAAAAAAGAAGAGGTAACTTTAATTTTTTCAGGAGCAACATGCTCATGATTTTAATCCTCCTGGTTCAGTGTGGAATTAAAGGATACTACACTTCAGTGGATCTCCATGGCATTATGGCAAGACGCTTGCAGATGGTCTGTGAAATTTCTTCTCATCCTACTTTTCATCTCCGATTGCCACTGTTTCGGGAAGCCACGCAATAAATTTCCCTGAAGCTCAGCTCTGTACTGTATCTTGTACACACAAGCTTTGCTCAAAAACGAAGATTGTATTCGACTAATGCTAGAGGGGAATATATTCCCTTCTAGATCACAGAAATCTTTTTCTGAGTTCCTGTGTTTGGGAAAGATCATACTTACCTCTTTCTCCAGCCTAGCAACTAATTAAAAAAAAAAAATATAGGGAAACATTGAGGAAAGCAAGGGATGCTTTGGGACATGGGTTACAGGAAGCAGGGATTTGCTGGGAGGACATAGGGACTACAATAGCCTTGCCTGGAATGGTCTGTGCATCCCAGTAAGAGCTATATGAGGGAACAGGTCCCTTCTATGCAGTTTTTAGCCCTGTCTACCCCTTTATTAGGAAAAGATGTTCAAAAAGAATGAGTGGGATGTGAAGGTAAGAGTGCCAGGTTACAGGATAATAAAAGCCATGGTACAGAAAGGAGACTTCAGTGAGTTACAGTTTAGGGTTTTTTTTCATGAATGTGGTGAGCTATAAAAGAAAACACTGCAGAACCCACTGTTTCTGTGAATATAAAACCATCAGCAGCCATTTCTGGTCCACTTAAGAAAATGAGCAATCTCACCAGTCTTTGGCAGAGGGCAGCTGGTGTTAAGTAAGTCTTCCAGAAATTAAAATATTCAGCCAGTGATATTTATAGCATAGTTAACATATCCATTTTAACTGCCTCTCTCTGAGCCCAAATACGTATCTGCAATAAAACAAGGAAAAGTTATTTTAGATAATCCACACATTTCCATTTTCTTTGCTGCTCTTCTGTGAATTACTGTTAGAAAATGCTGTCTGCCCACAGCAGACCATGCAATGAAGCTCTTCATGAAAGAATCCCAACTCAGGTTTTGCTGGACCTAAAAGAATGTGGCACAGAGCCTAATTCTGCTAAAATCTAGGAGACTGCAAGCACTTCAAAAGGACCAAGACTTGAATCCAGGTATATATTGTTGGACAAAGAGATTCCCCTTTTTTTCTGATATTATATGTAAATGCTGTAGTTCGAATCACACATTTTAAGCCAATGCATTCTGCCAGGGAGTCTGGGTAACCAGCTTCCCTTCAGATCACCACTTTCTCCCTGAATAGTGAGAAATGGTTGTTCAGAGAGTATCTGCTGTCCAAATTTACAAACTTCCCCTCTTGAACTTTCTGACAGCCTGAAACAAACCACCAGCCTCCCCTTGCTGCTGGAGAGAGCAACGGCATCTGACCACAAGACATGACAGCTCTACTTCTGAGTAATGCAGACAGCGGCAGCAAGCAAAGCTTTCCCCTCCTGTTCCCATTTGCTTTGTCACATCACTGAAGAGGCTGCTTGCCCACGGTGATGGGCTGGACTCAGAAAAGGTTTATGTCTCTATCGTGTATCTCTGGATGCAAGACCCCACAGGACCCCTGCACTTCAACAATCCCACATGACTTGCATCTAAATGCAATACATGGTCTCAAAAAGAGCTGCGCAGCCAAACGCTAAGAGCACAGTTATGAAGCATCAGGAATTAATTTATAAGGGAAAAAAGTAAAACATTCAACCAACAGAGTATCCTCAGCCTCTGAGCCCCTCTTTCCAGCCAAGGCGTCAGAGGAGATGCAAAGACCAGATCGCTTCATTCTACAGAACATAAACACAACGGGCAGACTTAAAATCCTAATCCTGGGGTGAGCTTTGAGTTATAAAAACTGATGCTTCTGGTTACTGGAAATGACAAAAAAGACACAACGAATATACTCACACAAACACTGTGGAGGCATAAATATTGAGCCTCTCTGTCTGAAACCCTCTCTCCTCTATCTCACAGAACATGGGGGGTGCTTTTTCCCTCTGAATAATGCTCATTTGAATGCTTTGTTTTGCTGACTCCTATCAGCACACACCAGCTCAAGAAAAAGGCACCACAGTCAGAGCCATAAGCATCCAACATGTTCTATCCAGGGGACAGCAGGTGTGACATTGTGGTGGGTTGACCCTGGCTGGCCTCCAGGTGCCCACCAACCTGCTCTATTACTCCCCCTCCTCAGCTGGACAGGAGAGAGACAAATATAACAAAAGACTACTGGGTCGAGATAAAGACAGCGAGAGATCACCCACCAACTGCTGCCACGGGCAAAACAGATGTGACATGAGGAAACTGAACTTACTTCATTACCAATCAAATGAGAATAGGGTGATGAGAAACAAATCTGAATCTTAGAACACCTTTCCCCTACTCTTCTCTTCTTCTCAGCCTCAACTTCACTCCCAGTTTCTCTCCCTCCTTCCCACCAAGCGGCACAGGGGCACAGGGAATGGAACTGGAGATCAGTTCACTACGTGTTGCCTCTGCCACTCTTTCCTCCTCACACTCTGTCCCTGCTGCAGCGTGGAGTCTCTCCCATGGGAAGCGCTCCTCCACAAACTTCTCCAACTTGTTTCCTTCCCACGGGCTGCTGTTCTTCTCAAGCTGCTCCAGCACAGGTCCTCTTGGACACAGGGGAAGCTTCTAGCAGCTTCTTACAGAAGCCACTCGTGTCCACCCAGCTACTAAAACCTTATTTTGCAAACACAATACAGACATACCAAGCCCAATCTTCACATTTAAAATGAGCTAATATTGTGCTTTCAGGATCACCCCTGCACCTTCCTCTCACCTTGTCCCCCCTTTGCCCAGTAGGGAGAGAACGAACTGACCGTACAGCAGACACTGTGCCATCAGTTATTAAGGACAGCAACTATACACTACCCTCAGAGCTTCATGCTTCAGCTTGCTATTTACTTTGGAACAACTTCATATATCTTTCCCCTGTTGACTTTCAGACAAAAAAAAGGAAAGTGAAACAACTGGCGCCAAGGGAGTGTATTTTTTCACAGGTTCCCTCAAGAAGCTTTGGCCATTGCAGTGTCAGAGCAAAACCAAGTACTCACTAATGAAGAAGCTTCAAACACAAAACAGTCACTTTTTGAGGCTAAAAGATACGTCCACTACAGAATAAAAGGTTAAAATACAAGTATGCAAAATACTTGGACTGGAGTATTGCTCCTGGTGATGTCACGATGCTGGTCCTCAAAGGGCCTTGAAGAATAAGGCACTTTTTTGTCTTCCCCTGAGCTGTTTCTCAAAGCAGTGGAAAGGGATATTTTCTTACAACTAAGATGACCCTGAGTTATGATTGGTACATTCTGTAGAGCAGTTGTTTCTAAAGTTTTAACATGCAGAGTCCACACCCACTTGTGGAATTGCATTGAATGGTCACGACAGGACATAAACTAATTGTCCTAAAGGAAAGCTCTCTGCAAAACATCTGCAAGATAAATGTTAGCAGTTTTGCCACATAAGCAAATAGTTCTGCAATGGAAAGCACAGTTATGTCTGTGATACCTTCTAAAGCACACGATGCACCGCAGCGCCAACTCTTGTTGAAAACAGCTGTAATGTGTTACGCAGCTCCATATTTACCTCATTTCCCCACTGGGTTCTGCTGACGTAATCAAAGGCACAAATCACAAAAGCAGTCAAGTAAGTTGACATTTTCAGCAAAGTGTTAAATATGGTAACAGCCCACAGGCTTCCATTTTCATCCTTCATTTCAGATACATCTAGGAAAAATATCAAAGACAAATTCAAACCATTGCTCTTCCATAACAAACAAAGAATCTTGTGTTTCCTGCATGTTTTTTCACACCTCTCTTCAATACACTCTGTTTCTGCGCTGACTCCATGTGTTTCTGGCAGAAGGCAAGCAGCCAGACTCGTTGCTACCGTCACCTACCAGTCGTGACCTTCCATGTAAATACCAAAAACCCACTTTTGAGCTTCTTAACTGAACTCCTGGAAGGATTTTGAATTGAGTCCATTTCAGGATGTGGGCAAACTGTGGACAATTTATCTCGGGCTGCATATTTCTAAAATGAATGATCTTCTTGTGATCTATTGAGAGTCAAATCTAAGTCATGCATGCCCAAGAATTAAGAAATACTTAATCAGATACCTTCCTTCTAAATAAAAGAGATGATAGGAACAAGACTGTCAGGATAAGAAAATGCTTTAAACGATTCTCATAGAGATCTGTTCTCTTATAATTGCTAAGTTCCTTAGCAAATGCAGATCTCGTCAAACTTCTTTTTTTAATGGTGGAAAATTATTTAAGTGAAAAATAAATATTCATTGCACTGAACTGCAGGAAAAAAAAAGCATTAAGAAGGAGGCAGGTGATCCATCAGATTTCTGTAGGAATACTGATTTACAGAATTTGTTTGGAAATTTGTACCCCACATGCATCCCACAGGAGATCCCAGCAAAGGACAGGAGGAACCCCTCCGGAGCCTTACAGGCCTCTCTCTTATTTTGCACATACACGGGAGGCTGCAGTGTCTCTGCCTTGTGAAACAATTTTTTGTTCGTTGTAAATATTTCTTAAAATTGACTTAGAATGAAAGGAATCCCTTAATACCACAGTTCCAGGCTCTGCATTCCAGGGCAGCCGTTTGGTTTCAAGCAGCTCTCAGGCAGTGAGACAGACACACACTGATTAAGCAGTAAATGCCAGGAATCAAACCCTATGCAGCCTCCAGCATCCAGAGGAAAGCACGTTGCCACTGACAAGGCGATGGAATTATTGCCATCGGAGACAGTAATTATGAATAACTCTCTCTAAATATTTAGGTTCATAAGCGCAGATTATCTGTGCATTTTCAAGGCTTGAGCACGTGGACAACAGAACACTTCTGTATTGGATGACATAGCCTGTTCTGATAAATTACACCCTTTAAAAAAGAAATGGAGGGGAAAAAAACCCTAAGGCTATTTGCTGTTTACCTACCAATAGCAGGCATGTTGGGAAGAGCCACATAGCCTGGGTCATGGGAAATTCTGGTAGTAAATGCGGCCTTCAGGGCAGGGTCATCAAAACATGGGTAAACTCTCAGGGCATATGTTGGTTCCAGTTGGGAGGTAATGAGCACACTGGATTAAAAATACCAGTAAGGTTAATCCAGCATGCTACAGGTGATCAAAATCAACAGAGAGTGCATTAAAACACTAAATCAGAAAAAGCAAGAAGTGAACCACATAGATGTGCACATTTGGAAAAGGTTTGGTACCTATGTAAAGCCACGATTAGAACATCGCACCCAACGGACGGTGGAGCTTGGATGCTTCTAGAGAAAACCAGTCTTTTTTAATTAGGTGTCTTTTTTCCCTTGCAAAAGTGATACAATTCCCAACTTTAACTTCACAATTAGAATCTCTCTGTACACCTGCTCCTCCCTCTAATGCATGCACTCTGGTTTTAATGATACCTGTTAATAAAAATTGTGATAACTCTCAGGCAGCCGTGTCCATATGCACTTGCACATTTCTGTTAAATCACATAGAGAAGAAACGCAGTAAAAGCAGCCACAGTGCTGGACCAGTGCAGCAGCAAGCTCAAGAAAATACTCAAGAGGACCCTTTTCTACTTTATGCTGTGCAGCTTTACCTCACTTTGGGGAGATCTCTGTGACACACGATGAACAATGCAGTCCTCCTGCTTGAACCAACTGAACTTTGGTCCAGGCCATGCTCAGCAAACAGACCTAACCAAAGCCAATCCTTTCGTGTAAGGCTGGAGCAAGAACTAAGGACCAAAAGCCCCCAAAATCAGGTTTGGCTGGAGACTGAGCCAAAACTGCATTAACAGCATCAAACCTGACTACAAAGCAACCACTTTGCACCATAAATATCTGCATCCGTTAGGGTCTGTTGAGCTCTCCCTCCATAGCAGCTGGATGCACGGTGACGGTCTCCCCATCAGTGGGGATGCCTCTCAAGGTTACCTGGAACCAGACACTGATGGGTTGCTAAGTGATACTTTCTGCATGTGTGTAACATTTAAGATACTTACAGTAAGCTTATGCACTAATCTTTATATCCAATACTAATTTTAAGTGCAGTCCGGTCCATCTCTAGTTATTTAATATTTTACATACCTAAAACAAAGCAATTAGAACTCAATAAACTAACAACCAGTTCAGATCTGTCTGAGTGATCTCTGACTCATGCAGCACACCCTTTGAAAGACAAATCACTGTGTCTCTTAGCCAACATTTCAAACAAGAGCTCTACATCTGGGCTGTTCATGCAAGGGCATCTTTACCAGGAATTAAAAAAAAATTTGCATGCAGTGGTTCTGAAAGCTCCATTCCTGGCAGCCAAGTAGCACCCAACAGCTGGGCATAAAAGACTGTCATAATCTCTTACTTCAGTGACCTCAATGTTATTGCAAGGTTAATATTTTTCAGCTGTCATTGAGGTGTTCCCTAACAATATATTCACAGCAGGTTCACAAAGTCTTACACTCAGCTCAGAGACATCCTAAATAAGCCAGAAGCCATCAGGACAGCATCCGTACATTAAGTAACGAGTCAGATCTGCCCCACACAATGGAGTAACAAGACAGATCCACCCCACAAGCACAGCATGACTGCACCTGGTCGTGATCTGTAGCACTGAACCGTGTCTGAAACCCAAGGATCATGTTTATTAGTGTTCTTTTTTCTTGGTACTTGAAACGAATGGATTCGCTTCCCACTGATACTGACATCACTTTGCAGAAGACAGACTGCTTTGTGTGCAATTTGGCCCAAAGAACAGAGCCAGTTGCTTCCTGTGTAAAAGCACTGTAATCCTTAAACAGGTATATTTTGTGTTTAACAGACACAGCTGATGCTGTACCGTGACACAACTCATGACCTGCAAAAGCAGCCAGGTCGAAGACAGAGCAAACCCCTCAGTATTTTCATTTAGTTAAGTGCAATTTCTGGACAAGTAAGACACAAGTTCTGAAAATGTTTACAAACTGATCTTCTACCATGATTTCTGGCCGACTGGCACTCTGAGTGAACAGCACTCTTGCAGAGGCCTTGGGTAACAGGAAATCTTTTGCTACTTTTTTCCCCTGGCAAGGAAATGGAGTGTCCGCGTGATATCTTTTCAGCATAGTACAGAGTATTTCCATCCTTTCAACAACCACTCTTCGTTGTGACTGATAAAAAACTGAGGAAAAGAAATCATGATAGAATTTTGATATAGCAACCAAAAAGACCAAGCCCTCCAAATTCCCCTCATTTCCATTCCAATTATGTTCAGTTGTTCCTCCACTGAAACCATTACATGGTTGTTTCCAAAAGCAGCTGTGGTATGTTTTTGTGTAACAGATATACAAGAATAATCTATGTCTATAAATCTGCAGATGAAATTGTGACGTAAAATTGTATGACATGAGATTCTAGTATTCCTGAGCAATAATTTCTGCATGTAAATTCTCCTGTGTTAAAAAACAAACAAACATGGAAAGTGTGCTGAAGAGTTGAACTTAATAGTTTTAAGAATCAAATAAGAACTTCTCCTCAAAGTTCTAAATTTCTCACTGAAAAAATACTTATTTTCTCTGCTGTCCGTTGTAATGTCACAGATGTTTGATATGTGAACTTGCTTTCATTTGTCTGCAGGACAGACATAGCCTGACCACAGAATTATCTTGAATTTAGAACAAGAAAAGGCTAGTGGAGACCTACTTTCTTCCACATCTACCCTTTGATGGTGCTTAACACAAAGTATTTCAACAAAGCAAGTAGGAGCCTCATCAATTTACTAAAACAAACAGAAATATATTCTGCGTGTTACAGGTAACACAAAATTTATGTTTTTCATTAAGCACTGTGCTCTAGTCACGATCATCTAATTCCAAGAGGGAGCACCAACGTTCTCTTTTTGTACAAGTAAGGAATCCCAGGCAAGCTGTTCCAGTCACTGCTATCACTTATTTAAAAAGTGATGATAAAAAAAGTCTGTTAAATTTGACCTTTCCCCAGGACCAGTATTCCAAGTGTAATTAAACGCCATAAACAAACCACGCACCCTTTGAGGTGACACATTCCTCTCCTCAGTGCTTCTTCCCTGGGTGCTGACATATACACACAGAGGTCACTGATCATGAGCTTTGCAGTGTTTTTTTCCCAGAGCCTCTCTGACACCCTCTCCCCTCTCAAAAAATTGTTCTGGCAGAATAGGATTACGATATCCAAAGCTGCTGGCTGCCAGGAAATGGGTGGGTGCAAACGATGCTTTTAACAGTATGTGAAAAATTCTAAGGAAATTAATAAAAAAAGTGTTTGTTCCAGGAATAAAAATGACCATTAACATACTTATTACTAGTTATTCTTGCTTAAAAGGAAGTGTAAATATAGAGCACCTATAGCCTCCTTTGGGTGTAGAGCTAATTCATGAACACATTTTCCAGAACAGACCTAACCTAATTTCACCAGTACTGGGAAGGGCAAAAATGCTTATTCCTTTCCAGTAAAAAAAAAAGTAAAAATGTATAGCTTGATATGTCAAATACCCACTGAATTCAATCTTTCACTTAGTCACCCCAAAGTCAGGAAATAGTACTCATATTACTAAAATCCGATTTATCTCACAGAAGGAATTATCTAGGAAGGTTCAGTGTTTACTGGTGCAGTACAGCCGTAATACCAGAGGTCGTGGCAACAAAGCTCACTGCTGGGTGGGCAACAGAAATACAAATATAATTTTCATAAGAGCTCAGCTGTATTTTTTTCTGGCCGTAACAATTTTGCACTCTCAGAACTAAATAAAATTGAGACAAACGTTGGAAGTGTAGTAAACACCAAATTCATTAAAGGTGTGAGCAAGAAAACTCTGGAGAAAACCAGAAATGTCGCTCACCTCCCATCCCTTCTGTTAATGTAAAGAACCCCTTCCTTCAGGCCCCAGTCCACACTGTGCGAGCAGGAGGAGCAAACCTACAGCACAAGTACTGAGCATCACAACAGGTGCTGATGGGAGAAGCTAAACAGGAAAATTATTCCTCAGTAAATGTCAATGAAAGACATTTTGTCCTTCCTTAGAAGCATAAATACCTGAGTTGACCTAACTTGTAGGGAAAAAAACCTCTGCGTTCTGAAGAACAGGCACTGATCATTTCCATTAGACTCTGGCAGCATCAGCACTGAATCATTTCGGGTTTATTTTAGAGTGACTTTTTTTCTGGCTTACAACTACTTCTGAAAGAAGTCATCTTAAAAAGGTTGCAGATGTCTTATATCAGTTGTCACATCCAGCTGGCTGGATGGCCGAGCCCAAAGAGTGATGGTCAATGGTCATCCAGTTGGCGGCCGGTCACTAGTGGTGTCCCCCAGGGATCGGGATTGGGTCCCGTCCTGTTTAATATCTTTATTGACGATTTGGATGAGGGGATTGAGTCCATCATCAGCAAATTTGCAGATGATACCAAGCTGGGAGGAAGAGTTGATCTGCTAGAGGGTAGGATGGCCCTACAGAGGGACCTGGACAGATTGGAGAGATGGGCTGATTCTAATGGGATGATGTTTAATAAGTCCAAATGTCAGATACTTCATTTTGGACACAGCAATCCCATGCAGAGCTACAGACTGGGGACAGAGTGGCTGGAGAGGAGTCAGGCAGAAAAGGACCTGGGAGTGCTGGTGGACAGGAAGCTCACCATGAGCCAGCAGTGTGCCCAGGTGGCCAAGAAGGCCAATGGCATCCTGGCCTGCATCAGGAATAGTGTGGCCAGCAGGACCAGAGGAGTTATCGTCCCCCTGTACTCGGCACTGGTCAGGCCTCACCTTGAATACTGTATCCAGTTCTGGGCCCCCCAATTTGGGAAAGATGTTAGGATACTGGAATGTGTTCAGAGGAGGGCAACGAAGATGGTGAAGGGGCTGGAGCACAAGCCCTACGAGGAGTGACTGAGGGAATTGGGGCTGTTTAGTCTGAAGAAGAGGAGGCTCAGGGGAGACCTCATTGCTCTCTACAACTACCTAAAAGGAGATTGTAGTCGGGCAGGGGTTGGTCTCTTCTCTCAGGTGACCAGTGGCAGAACCAGAGGGCATGGACTTAAGCTTCGTCAGGGAAAGTTTAGACTTGATGTGAGGAAAAAATTCTTCACTGAAAGGGTGATTGGCCATTGGAATGGGCTGCCCAGGGAGGGGGTGGAGTCACCGATCCTGGAGGTGTTTAAAGGGAGACTGGATGAGGCACTGAGTGCCATGGTTTAGATGATGGTTGGTGTTAGTGTTGGTGTTAGTGTTAGGTTATAGGTTGGACTTGATGATCTCAGAGGTCCTTTCCAACCTTGTGATACTGTGATACAATTTGTGGGAAATATCCTTCAAAACTAAATGTTCAAATTTTCATTATTCGATCCCTGATTTTTCCTGCAGATACATTAAATCAGAAGAAGGGAAAAGTGAATGGGTTTTAAATATGTTTATTTAATAATCAAATTGTTGCTTTTTCTTTGGTTTAAATAATACTAAGTAGTTATCCTTACAAATATCCTGTGGTCAGAGTTCCACAGGTCCTTATGATTTACATAAGGGACCTTATGATTTACATAAGGGCCCAATATTTACATACTGGTCAACGGCTCAGTGTTCCAGTGCAGACCAGTCATGAGTGGGGTGCCCCGGGGCTCGGTGTAGGGCCGCTGTTGTTTAGCATCTTTGCCACAGACATGGACAGGGGGACTGAGGGCACCCTCAGCAAGTTTGCGAACAACACCAAACTGTGGCAGAGCTGACACACTGGAGGGAAGGAACGCCATCCAGAGGGACCCTGACAGGCTCAAGAGCTGGGCCTGTGCAAACCTTACGAAGTTCAACAAGGCCAAATGCAAAGTCCTGCACCTCGGTCGGGGCAATCCCAAGCACAACTGCAGGCTGGGCAGAGAACGGACTGAGAAGAGTCCTGAAGAGAAGCGCTCGGGGGTGCTGGTGGAGAAGCTCCACATCAGCCGGCAGCGTACGCTTGCAGCCCAGAAACCCAACCACATCCTGGGCTGCATCCCCAGAAGCACAGCCAGCAGGGCCAGGGAGCGATTCTGCCCCTCTGCCCTGCCTTCGGGAGACCCCCCTGGAGCCCTGTGTCCGGCTCTGGAATCCCCAGCACAGGAAGGACACGGATCTGCTCGAGCGACTCCAGAGAAGGACTGCAAAGATGATCCCAGGGCTGGAGCACCTCCCAGGTGAGCACAAGCTGAGAGAGTTGGGCTTGTTCAGCCTGGAAAAGAGAAGGCTCCCAGGAGGCCTCAGAGCAACCTCCCAGTACTTAAAATCATGAAACAAAAAAATCATGAAACAGAACTCCACCCAAAACAGATGTGTCTGTCAATTGGGGTGCTGAAATTCCCAAGGGAAGTGCAAATCTGGTATTTATGTCCCTATGCTTTTCACCTCCACACACAAAAATCTTTCCTTCTGCCTTCCTCATTTTCACACACAACTCACAGATCAAGTCAGCTGATGACAAACGATTCAGAAAAAGAAATACCTGCACAGTATAAAAATACAGAACAGTGTAAGGACAACTACCCAGGCCTAACGATTACGGGTTGTTATGCAGGATCTCCTTTTTTGTTTCATCTCCCCCTTTACCTCTTATCCCCCAAAGAAAGAGAAAATCATACCAAAAGCCCAGGAAGAAACAAAACCCAGCAGATGTATCCTGGGATGCTAGTAAGGAAAGGGAAAGAATGCACTTTTAGGCATTCTAAAACAGAGAAAACACAACTCCAGGCACAAATCTTTCCTTTAGGAAAGCAAACCAGCCAGTCCTCTGGCAGCACAAATTTAGGTTTTACAAGCCCTGATGTTGTAATTAGATACCCCAAATTAGTCATTGTCCGGAAACTAATCAAAAGCTCTCCCCACTTAATTTTTTAAAGGTAATGGTAGCATTTAGCTGTAGAGTTAAGGTTAAAACATTTGAAATTCACACAATTATTTCCAATTCTAAAAAAGATTCTCACCTGCACTATTGTGCTGGAAACACGAGTACCACTATGGAATTGAAGTCTTATTTTCCTAACAGGATTTTTAAAAGCGTATCTCGTTGATGCTTTGGTTGGATGATGTACAAGCTGAGCGGTGATCTGCTGTGCTGCCTTCAGCAATAAATGAAATTTTGGTAATGCGTAATATACAGGGGATACAACACACAGATCTTTTCCTTAAATTGCAATCCCTTCCAATTTTTCTTTATCATGAGCCACCACAATTGTAGCTCCTTTTCTGTACGCTGCATTCAGATGGCAATTTCAATTCCCACAAGAGGAACTGCAAAAATCCAAGTTCAAAAAATGTAAGCTTTTCCTTAGAGTTCAGCGGCGCTCAGCATTAACTGCTTTCCTCAGCACGAAAGCACGATGGGCATCTTTTCATTTCTATAATATGTATTAATATGGGTTTGGGTTATAAACTTTCTATGACCAAAAATCCACAATAAAAATATGAAAAAAAAATCCTTAATTACAAGATAAAAAAGGGGAATTGTGAAAAAAAAAAATCAATGTTCAGAATGCCTTTTATAGTCTTCATATTTTGAGAATTCAGCATTCGGATGTCAAAGAGTGCTCGACTCAGGCAAAGTAATAAAACATGTGACGATCTTTTTTCTTCTCTCTTTCTCTGCAGATCATCATCAGCAACCTGGGGCAGGGACACGCGGGCACGGACACGGGTGCGCACAAAGACACGCGAACGAGCACACGCGCAGACACGCACGCACACACACACACGAGTGCACACACGCACACACACACCGCATCGTGCGGGACCGTGGTGCGGGTGAGGACACGCTCAGCACGTGGGGGGCTGTGGCTGCGGGACCTCTCGGCCCGGGGTTCCCCGGAGCCTCCCGGCAGCCCCATCCCGGTGTCCCCTTCCCCCTCCCCGGTGCCCCCGCACCCTCCCCGCTCTGTGCCCCGCACTAACGCTGGAGCAGGGGGTGTTTAACACCGCCGCAGCCCCGGCCGTACCTGCGGGCTGATCCATCGCACTCCTTTGCCAACGCAACCGCAGCTGCTCCCGCTCGCCACGCAAGATGTTCAATCCCAGCGCTGTCCCAGCGCAGCCGCTCCTGGCAGTAAAGCTCTGCCATCCCCACCGGGCCCGGGGGACGTGCTCGGCCCTCGCCCCTTCTCCTCTTCGCTGCCGTTTTTGGCTTCTCCCCAGTGCCGAGGGTTCCCGGGGCTTCGCCCCCAGACCGGGCACGGCGCCGCGAGCGCTCGGGGCACGGGTGCGGTGCCTTCCTCCGAGAGAATCCAAGCCCCGTTTCCCAGTCCCCACCCGCTGTGTCCAGGGCCGGCACTTCGGCCTGGGAACGGCTGGAGGCGGGGGGGCGGATGGAGAGGGACCCTGCCCGGGCCGGGGGATCGGGGGAGCAGCCCCCCCGCGGCCCCCGCACCGCCCGCTCCCTCCCCCGCCCCCCCGCCCCGCTCGGTAACACCGAGAGCTCACTAAATATTGCCGGGAAGTTGATCCACGCCCGTGACTCTTACAGAGAGCAAAGGAAAAAGGTTCTGTTTCTCCGTCCGGCGGCAACCAGGCGCCCCCCGGAGAGCCCTCACCCTGCGGGCATCGCCGAGGAAAAGCCTCCCTTCTGCTGCCAGGGATGCGCTCCCCCTGCATCCACCGCTGAAGGCGTTCATCGGAAATCGAAGGCATCGCCCAGTACTTCCAAAGCGGTCACCAAGCTTTTCTGCCTCCAGCCAGAATCCTTCCAGGAGGAGCCTCACGTTAAAAGCTGCCGCCGAGAGCATTCCGTGGTGGGGCAGGGCAGGGCAGAGCAGCCCCTGCCGCTGGGGATGGCCCATCGTGCATGCTAATGACCTGCGAGGAACGGGAGCGGAGGGATGAATACAGCTCCAGGGGCTTGGAATGGCACCTTTCGGATGCAAACGAGCACACGGAGGAGCAGAGAGAGGAGACGCCTTCAGAACCAGCGCAAAATGTGGTGAGTATACTGGGCTTTCTGGGTATTTTGTTTCTTTCTTCTATTTAAGCAGAAGATGTCTGGTCACCACCTATAACATTTACTTAAAAAACCCAACAGATTCAAAGCCATACTGATACAAGAAGTGGTTGTTTTTGCAGAGACTGGAATATTTTGATTTAAGCAGAGTTGTTTTTCTGTAGAATTGGGTTTCTAACTAACTCCAGTCCAGCGATATCTAAGGGGCACTGTTTTTAAGTTAGACAGACACAGACTGTTCCTCTGATCCAGTATGTTTTTTTAAAAAGTGCTGTACCCAGTAAATGTTTTTATTTGTACTTCTCTAAAAATTCCAAGGCCAAACAGAGAGCTGGCTCCGAAACTCAAATTAGCGGAGACAGACTTGGCTTTGTTGAAGTTCGTAATGAAATTAGTCCTTGGAAAGTAGTAGAATTATGCAGGGAGAATTTATACACATCCATGTAAGTTGGATATATATCCTGTCCCCAGCCGCCCAGCGCTGAAATAATGCAGCTGCTTTCTAAAACTCCAGAACGAGTCTTAGCTTATTTGCCAGCATTTCCAGTATCATTTTGTGACCCAGGTGGGACCTGCTTTCAGGATTTAGAATCTGGGGGGTCGAGGACCCTCCAACCAGCAACCAGGAACTTCTCGGGGTGGGGGGGTGGTGGTGGTGGGGAGGGGAGTGATGGAATGTGCATTTCCACCCCCCACACCGTGTCTTGGGAGCAAGGGTTCCACTGGGAAGAATTAAAGAATTAAAACATCCTTTCTTGTTTTTGGTTTGATTTGGTTGCCTGCTTGTAAGTCGGAGGCGAAAGTCCTGCAGTGTTGGGCTAGAAGGGTACCTAGTATGGAATTTGATATATAATCCAGATTTGGCGTTGGAATTTGATATTTGATATATAATTCAGGTTTTGGGTTGGAATGTAATCGCGATTTTGGTTTCGGTTTCCTTGTGATTTGTAATTGTCTGTGTGATTTGTGAATGTGTGGAGAGTTAAAGTCGTAATTCTTTTAAGTTTGGAAAACTGACTTCGGCATGGTTTGCTGATTCGTTTTGTGTAAAGTGACTTTGACATGGCTTGCTGATTTGTTTTATCGGAGATCTTGAAACTTCAGGAGTCGTACTTGCAAGCTGTTTTCTTTTGAAATAAATACCCCCAGGTAAGAAAAATACTTTAAGAATCTGTAGGTTTACCAATCCTACAGTAACGCACTGTTAGTGCGACTCGGTCAGTGCACAGCATTCTCAATAGAGAGACATCTATATAAACTAGATCTGAACAAAAATGAAAAAATACATACATTGGCGGGTTTATAAACAAGCAATATCACTACAGTAACTTTAAAGTGCTCGTAATATATGCTTAAATACCTGTTGTGTTCATCGGATGCTTCCAAAACGTGCATAAAGTGATTTGCACTGAGAAACAATAAACATGACCATATATTTTTTACCTTTAATAATTGTTGTGGGAAGAATAAAATAGGCACTTGCTGAATAAACTTTGGTATTTTAAAAAACGCGATTGGCTCGGGAGGAGGGGCGGAGCTGCGCGGCGGGAAGGTGGCTCAGCCTTCTCCTCAGCTCAGGCTGCGGGGGGGGGGCTGGGGACAGGTGAGCTGTTGTGTCCGGGGGGGCTGGGACAGGTGAGCTGTTGTGTCCGGGGGGGAGGGGGGCTGGGGACAGGTGAGCTGTTGTGTTCGGGGTAGGGGGGTTGGGGACAGGTGAGCTGTTGTGTCCGGGGGGGCTGGGGACAGGTGAGCTTCTGTGTCCGGGGGGGCTGGGGACAGGTGAGCTGTTTTGTCTGGGGGGCTGGGGACAGGTGAGCTGCTGTGTCTGGGGGGCTGGGACAGGTGAGCTGTTGTGTCCGGGGGGACTGGGGACAGGTTGGCTGCTGCCCTCCCGGGGCCGGGGCTCGGACAGGTGGGCTGCTGTTGTCCTGTGGAGGGCTGGGGGCTGATTACAGGTGAGTTGCTGTCCTCTCTCAGCGGCGGGGGGTGAGCCGGGGGGCTCGCGAAGTCCCGCCGGGGTGTCCCCCTGTGGGGTGGGAGCGGCTGCGGGGATGATTTTTACCTGAGCTGCTTCCCACCTGGTGGTGGCGGCGGCGGCGGCTTCCATCACACGTATTTGTTTTCTGGGCACAGGAACAAATCAGCTTTGTGCGCTGTGAAATTTTCCTGAGTCAGAAGTTCGTGGAATCCTCGGATGGTTTGGCTTGGAAGGGACAGTAAAGATCGTGTGGTTCCAACCCCCTGCCGTGGGCAGGGACACCTCTGAGTGGATCAGGGTGCTCACAGCCCTGGAACACCTGCAGGGGTGGGCGTGGAGGATTCTGCCAAATACAAAAAGCAAAGCTCCCTAAAAACAAGCAGGTGAGAACTAGGGAGGAAACCAGACCGGAGCATAACTTAAATGTGCCATTTTTGTGTGTTTTCCTTTTTAATCCCTAGGAGTGTTCTTCAGGAAGGGGCTCATGGACAATGGACGGTGTCTAGCAGTGATGAAAGTGCTGAGGACAATTCTGACAGTGGAAAACCATCTCCATCCTCACTATCAGATGCTGAATGCCACAGAACAAGTGGGCTGCAATATGGATTTTTTAGTCCTTCCTTAGTGACAGGGGTCAGAAATCTATGGAAGTATTCCATATCTTCCTTTATCATCACACAACATTTTAATAAGGTTGTAGATAAGAGAGTTCACTCTCTTCTCTTCTGGCAAGGTTTGGGAACAGTGGGTCCCTTGCACTGTTCTTGTTTGTCTGGAGCTGAGGCCTGTGGTGACCCTCTCACCTGCATATAATGTAATGGAAAAAAACCCGTGCACAGCTACATTTAGCAAGGAAAACCCTTTTCCTGTCAGCTCCCAAGCAGAAGGGCCTAAAAGATGTTTGTACAACTGAAAAACTTGTGAATATATTTCTCTTCCAACCCCCCCCAGTCTGAGCTCTTTCTTGGCTGGCTCCTCCCTGGCTCTGGGTGTTTGCAGCTACCCAGTCGTGTGCTGTGGGCTCTCCCCTCTCATGATGTCGATTTCAATGTGTTTCACCAGGGCGGGCTGGGAGAGGAAAGCAAGAAAGGCTGCAAAGGCTCAGGCCTTGTGGATGCTCTGGGGACCCGGAGTGGGGGGTGCATGGGCTTATGGATCAGTGACATCGAAAGGCCAGTGGTCGTGGCCTTTGTGATGTCATCCTCTGTGATGCAGATCTGTGTCCTATAAGAACTCTCTGCTCTCCAGGGTCAAGCATACTCTGGCCTCACTCTCCAGGAGGATCTGGAGGAGGCAGGTGTTCTCTCTGTTGGGAGCTGCCTGTGCCTTTGTCTTTGTGCAAGCAACGAAGCAGCTGCCATGCAGCCGTCGCAGCTCCCGATGCTGGTTCGAGCGGAGAGGAGAATGTGCTCTTTTCCAGGGTAAGTCAGGTCTGTCCGTGTCTGCTTCTGTGCAGTCATTGCTCGAAGCTTAACCTCCACGGCATAGTCTCCAGTTCTTTAGGCTTTTGTCACCTCTAGACCTTCTTCCGGCTTGCAGGTGGAGATTGTGGTCCTGATTCTTTTCCACATGGGGGATTTTCCGAGTCCAGGTGGTCCCCTTCTGCTTTACCTGAGGCAGCCTTCTCCTGAGCTCCTTCACCCCGATCGTATTTGTTGGCCAAGTGCTGCATTGCTGACTCCATGGTTTGGAGGGATCCATCCTGGCCTGGTTGCTGAAGATCCATTCCAGTTTTGCTGGCTGCTCGTTTGCTCTGTGATCTTTCTGGATGGTCTTTTATTACAGTGCTGATTTCCAGTGCTTTTGGGTTTTGGCAGTGTAACCACAGCAGTCTGGAGGAGGTGGACGCAGGGACTGGCAGCACACTCAATTCTGTCCCTGCAGAGTGTGAGTGCTCAGTCACAGGGGATTTGTCCTGGGCTGTCTTCTGGTGGAGCCCTGAAGTAGTCGGTTCCCAGAACAGACCTTCCTGGGTGTTGGCAGTCGTGAACAACTGGAGTGAGTGCTTGCCAACCTCTCCTCTTAGGAACTGGGAACAAATTCTCTGGCTGATCTTAGAACCTCGTGTTGCAGACACACCTGACCTTAGAAGGATGTGTCCCCTTAGGGTTCTTTGTCCTGGCCAGAGAAACAGGGTGGCTTTGAAACACTGTGACACTCTGACGTGAACAAAGAGATTAAGGTGACTGTCCCTGTCTATTTGTTCAGAAGGTAAATGAATGTGTGTACTCAGTCTTGTGCTCATCTGCGCACTCTTTGCCAGGAGTCTTCCACAAAACCCGTCAGGATACAGACTGGGAGAGCTGACCAAGCACTGCTTTCCCCTTGCTGTCTTAATCCCATCCTGACCTCCTGTGGGGATTCCTTAAGGCTGGAAAAAAAATCTCCTGTCTCAGCTGTCACTCTCCAGCCGTACCTTGATCTCAGATGGTACCTTTAGACAAGGTTCCAGCCGTGCCAGGAGGAAATAGAAGTTGCTGGTTTTGCAGGGCAAGCACCTTCAGTGTGTGAGCTCTACCCTGCTCATCTCTGGGTTTGGTGGGGCTGCCCGGGGCCCTGTGGCACTCAGCGCTCCACGCTTACTCTGCCTGGTACAAGCTGAGCGTCTTCAGCTAAGAAGTGTTTGGTCTGCTGGGCTTTGGGACAGGGCTGTCCCTCCATGGGACCTCCTGCTGCATGGGGAAACTGTTGGTGCAGCTGGGGCAACTGAAACGGGCATGGGATAAGAACAGAGCCTTCTGCCTCACCAGAAACTGCTGGCAGTGCAGTGATGGCAGTTGCGCTCATGGGAGTTCGTGATGCGTCTCTAAGACAGCTCTTGGGGTGCTTCTGCATGGATTCCAGCAGTGTGAGTGTGCATCAGGGGAGCACTCACCGCAAGAAGCTGAAGTTCTTTTAAGGGTCAAGGCGCGGTGAGGTGAGTGTGATAGGTCCCCTTGCGAGCAGTATCTAGAGATCCCTGGTCTCAGGTGAGACTCTTGTGGTGTGCTCTGCTGGGAGAACAGCAATGGGAATGTCCAGAGTGGCTGGAAAACCAGCCTGTTGGTGCTACCAGAAATACCTGAAAGCATTATGGAACTTTAGGCTTCCTGTTACCTTCTCTGTGACCATTTGACCATGGTTTCTGTTTCTCCATCTAGGGATCTGCTGAGAACATCTCAAATATGTTTGTACCCTCGTGACATTGTCCTCTGGGCTATACTTGCAGCACTTGTACTTCTTGGCTGCTGGAAGATCTATTCTTTCATCAAGAAGCAAGCAGGCAGTGATGGTAAAAGAGAAGTAGGCTGTAACGAAGCGCACGAGGAAAAGGTGTCAGATGTTCCAAATACACCCAAGGAGGGGAAGAGAAAGAAGGATATAAAAGTGTGGGAGAAGGAGCTTGTGGAGAAGGAGACCTACATGACCCTGCTTGAGGAGCTCCTCAAGAGAGGGTGGCAAGTTCTCAGACAGCAGCAAGAGGACATGCAGCTGAAGCGAATCTCCTTCCATGTCGACATGGGGAGCCTTCGTAAGGCCCAGGAGGAGCTGGAAAGTCAAAAGGTGCAGTTCCAGCGAGATATGGAGTACTTTCCTACTGCCCAGGAGCAGATGCAAAGGGAAAAGCTGAAATTCCAGCAGGACATGGAGAACTTTTGCACTGCCCAGGAGCAGCAGAAGGAGAAGGAGCGTGACTGTGTCCAGGTAAATGCTGCCAAGGGCTGGGCTGCTGGGGAAGCTGTGCCCTCATGGAACTCCTGGGACCTCCTGGGCCAGCTACACAGCAGCAGCGATCGACTGGCACCAGACCAGCCACACACAGGCAGGGGCTGGTGTTCCAGCTCTCTCGTTGAATGGGATGTTTGGGGCTGTGTTTGCTGCATCTCCACAGCTGCTGAGGCATTGTCAGTGCCCAGGGCTGGCAGGAAGGGGTTCCCACTGCCTGAGCTCTGCCCGCTGCTCTTCACCATGTGCTGGCAGACAGCAGAGCAGAGGGGGTGGTCTGCAGAGTAGGTGCCCAAGGCTGTCCCAGGAGGTCTGGGGAGAACTATCAGCACCCTTCCAGTATGGAAAGGGGCTACAGGAAAGCTGGGGAGGAGCTCTTGATCAGGGAGTGCACGGATAATAGGAGGTAGAATGATTATCAGCTGAAAGAGGGGTGCCTGAGAGGAGATCCGTGGCAGAAATATTTTCCTGTGGGGGTGTTGAGGCAGTGCCCCAGCTTGCCCAGAGAAGTCATGGATGCTGCATCCATTGAGGTGTTCAAGGTCAGGATGGAATGGGCTTTGAGCACCCTGATCCATGGGAAGGCAGACCTGGCCATGGCAGAGCAGGTAACAGGATGGGCTTTGAGGACCCTTCCAGCCCAAACCATTCCATGAACATGTACAAACCAGAAGATACAGAAGTCTGTGGGACCTGATTAGATGCACCCCAGAGTCCTGAGGGAACTGGCTGATGTGGTTGCCAAGCCAATCTCTGTAATACTGAAAAGTCATGGCAGTCTTGGGAAGTCCCTGGTGACTGGAAAAAGGACAACATTGAGTTCAATCTAAAAAGAGTGGAAAGGAGGTCTCTGGAAACAACCAAGCTATCAGCCTCACCTCTGTGCCTGGAAGATCACGGAATAGATCCTCCTAAAAGCTAACCCAGTAGCTTTCTGTGATGGAGTGACTGCATCCGTCAACACAGGAAAAGCAATGGGTGTCAGCTGTCTGGGCTTCTGTCAAGCCTTTGACACAGTGCCCCACAACATCCTTCTCTCTAAATGACACTAAGCTGAGTGGGGCAGTGGTCACACCAGGATGATGGGAGTTGGACAAGTTGAAGTGGGGCTATATGAACCTCATGAAGTTCAAGAAGGCCAAGTGTAAGGTCCTGCACCTGGGTCAGGACAACCCCTGTATCAATACAGGACTGGGGATGATGTGATTCAGAACAGCTGTGACGAGAAGGACTTGGTGGTGTTGGTTGATGAGAAGCTGTTGGGTTGATGAGCTGGCAATGTGTGCTCGCAGTCCAGAAGGCCAACGGCGCCCTGGGCTGCATCGAAAGAAGCATTGCCAGGAGGGCCAGGGAGGGGATTCTATCACTTTGCTCTACTCTGGTGAGACCCTAGCTGGAGTATTGTGTCCAGTTCTGGAATTCCCAGCATAAGAAGGATAGGGAACTGTTGGAATAGGTCCAGAGAGCAGCTACAAAGATGATGTGAGGGCTGGAGAACCTCTGCTGTGAGGACAGGCTGAGAGAGCTGGGGTTGTTCAGCCTGGAGAAGAGAAGGCTTGCAGAAGAACTTAGGGTGCCTGGCAGTACCTGAAGGGGCTACAGGAAAGCTGGGGAGGGACTTTTTAGAAGGACCTGCAGTTATAGGACGAGGGAGAAATGGCTTTAAACCAGAAGGGGGGAGATTTAGATTAGACATTAGCAAGAAATTGTTCACAATGAGAGTGGTGAGGCCTTAGCACCGGTTGCCCAGGGAAGTTGTGTCTGCCCCATCCCTGGGGGTGTTCAAAGGCAGTTTGGATGAGGTCTTGAGCAGCCTGGTCTAGTGGGAGGTGTCCCTTCCCATGGCAGGGGGTTGGAACTGCATGGGCTTTGAAGTGCTTTCCAACTGAATGCAGGTATCTGTGAGTCACTCACACACTGGCAGGAGGGGTTGTCCTGCGGTACCAGCCCATGTGTTTTGGGGTGCTGCCATGCTCTGGTGGGTTGTTTGTCCCCCTTGACACACACTGCCACTGAAAAGAAGCCCTTGATCTGGGACAGCTCAGCTCCAGCCACCTGGTGTCCCTTGGGTGCAGGGCCTAGCCACGGCCATCGCCAGCTCTCTGGGACCACGGACAAAGAGCAGATCCAACAGGGCTGGGAAGGCAGGAGTCTCCTACGGCAGCCAGAGGGGAGTAGGGAGGGCTGGGTCCCAGCAAGGAACACCCCCAGGGCCCTCCCTGGCACACGAGGGGCTGCAGTGCTGAGTGCTGAGCACCTCTGGCCCCATCCGAAAGGCAGAAGGGGGCCAAGTCCAGCCCAAGCCACCCAGCACCACGTGGCCCAGCCAGGTAGGGATGAGTAAAGTGGGGATTGTTTGGGGATGAGTAAGTCTGGGGGGGTGATGCTGAGCATGCAGACGGGGCCATGCCTCAGTTTCCCCAGAGAGAACTGGAGGTGGGAGAGTTTTGTGGGGACACTGGTTTCGATCCCATGTTTCAGCCAGCCCATCCTCTTTCCCAGGAGGAGGAGCAGACAGAGCTGTTGGACCAGGATGGCAACATGGACCGCAGAGATGGGCATCAGCCTGTGATGTTGGACAAGGAAGGTACAGCTGGGGCAGGCTAGCAGGGGGACCCTGTGGGTGGGAAAGGGACAGCATGGTGTGCAGAACAGCCAAGGGGGAGGATGTGAGGTTCTGAACAACAGCGCCTGCTTCAGGGTGGGAGCAGGACTCCATTTCTGGGTGTCTGCTGCCAGGCAGGGGCCCCATCCTGGGCAGGCAGAGCTGCCCTGGGGGCTACAGAGGGGTTACCTCTGCGCTTTGTCCTCACACTCTACCTCCTTTACAGCCTCTTCCCAAAGGACATCAAAGCAACCAAAGATCCGGAAGCCTCTCTGGCCCCTCCGGGCCATCGAGAGTTTCTGATGTCGACGGAAAGGATCCCGCACCCCAACAGCCAGGCAGGTCAGGCAGCAGCCTGTGCTGGTGGGCAAGAAATGTACAGCCAGGGCAGACATGTGGAGGGATCCTGTGGGTGTGAAGGGGACAGCGAGGCGGGAAGGGACCCAGGGGCTGAGGGGATGGGGTAGAGGCTGGACCCTGTTTCTGGGTGTCTCTTGCTGGGCAGGGCCCCTTGCTGCCTGCCCCATCCTGGGCTGGAATCACCCTGGCACCCACACTCTGCTGCCTCAACAGCCTCCTCCAAGTGACAGCTCTCTGGACCACCGCAGATATTCCAGCCCCTCCAGCCCCTCTGGGCTATACGGCTGGTGCAGGATATACTCAGCACCCCACCAGCCGGGCAGGATGTGCAGCGACATATGATGGGGAAAACGTGATTTTTTTTGTTTTGTTCTGTTCAAATCAATAAACTCTCTTTCCTGTTGTTCTTCTGGTAGTTTTTTTAAGCAAGCTTGTTTGCAAACTGATCCCTAGGCCCCTCTCCCAGGGGAAGGGCCATGAGGCCATGGGGCCTCACAGGGACGAGGGAGGCACCATCTCAGCTGAGAGACCGATGAGAGTTCAGCTGGGAACCAGACGCCCCTTCTACTTATATGGAGGGGTGTTCCCAGAAGGAATTGTGGGAGATTTAAATGCGGTGTAACCGACAGCTCGATTCACTCGACCACGAGCACAGCTGTGACACCAGGAAGTCCCGTGGATTGTGCATGTGGTGAGGGGGGAAAAAGGGCTTCCCAAGTCAGGGAAAAGCATGGCATCGCTGAGAGATCAGCCGAGAACCGGCAGCCCCTGCTACTGATGTGTGTGGGGGAGTTCCAAGAAGGAACCATGGAAGATTTAAATGGCCCCCTAGAGAGCACCCTGACCCGGAGCACCTTGAACAGGAGCACACAAAGAGGGCTGTGGCTCATCAGAGGGGCGTGGTTGGGTGGTTTGCTAAGGGAGTTCACAAAGGCAAGATGAGCAGACAGAGTAAGCAAGGAGAGGGCACTGGATCTCAAACAGAAAAAACCAGAAAACCATGGTGGCCACCTGCCAGAAAAATAAGAAATCTCCCATCTCTGCTCCAACCATGCCTGTGGAACCTCCCAGACTGAACCCCAGCTGGGACAGGCTGCCACCCGGGTACCAAGTTGCAGGCTGTGCCCCAGTCCTGCACTGGTATCAGATGCCAGTAGCGAAGTCATGTGTTGGGGCTGTGCTTGGATAGAGGAATATCTGCGCTTGGTCACTGAACTCAGGGAGGAGGTAACAACGCTGAGGAGCATCAGGGAATGCGAGAGGGGGGCTGGTTGTTGGAATAACTTACTAGGCTCCCCGTCACAGCCCCAACAGGCAGACAAGCCTCCTATGACAGAGGACCCCCCATCCCATGCCCACTCAACCAAAGTAAGTAATTTAGGAGATGGAGCAGAATGGCAACAGGTTTCTGCTCGTCTCAAGGGGCATCACAACCGGCGCATATCCCCTGTTACCAAGAAGGCCCTGCAGGTCCCATTGCAGAATAAATATGAAGGTCTGAAAGTAAGTGGAGCCAACTCCCAGGGCCGACAACTCTCACAGCCTGGAAATGTTCCCCAGGTTAAGTAACCCAAAGCCAACAATTAAGACGACTTCTGTAAAAAAGAAGAGGAGGGTCGTTGTCATTGGGGACTCCCTCTTGAACGGTATGGAGGGTCCGATATGCAGACCAGACCCATTGCACAGTGAAGTCTGTTGCCTACCTGGGGCCTCAGTTGGAGGTGTGCCAAGACAACTTCCAAAACCTGTCAAGTCCACCAATTATTACCCATTACTGATTTTTCCAGGTGGGTTATGGTGAGAAGCCAACTAGAAACCTCAAATGATTGAAAAGGACTTTAGGACAAATGGTAAAGGGATCAGGTGTGCAGATCGTATTCTCATCTCTGATAGGGAATGGAGAGGGAAGGAATGGGAGGAGGCAGGAATTGAATACCTGGTGTGAAGAATAAAATTTTGTGTTTTTCCACAACAGGTTGGCTACGCGCCAGGCCTAATGGCAAACGACGGAGCACACCTGTCCCATAAGGGCATAAGGACACTCCCAAGAAGTTGGTCGGACTACTCAAGAGGGATTCAAACTAGATTGGAAGGGGTAGCGGGACATCAATGGGCTCAAAAGATTAAATCATGGGAACGGCACCTCAGGCTCTGAGGGACAGTGTACTGGTGAGTCCCTGGTCTGGTACCTCAGTGGGAGTGGAGAACAGCACTCCAGGTGGCAGCCAGAGTTCAAAGGTTATCAATGGGTTACCCAGCACTTCTAGTAGACAGTCAGGACTCGAGCCTATTCCACTTAGGAAAGGGGTGGAAACAACAGCCCAACTGAAGTGCATTTACATCAAGGCACGCAGCATGGGCAACAAACAAGGGGAGCTTGAAGCTGACACAATTGTGAGTGAACTGATGACAGCAGGTGCCCGACTGGATCTGCTGTTTGTGAACAGAGAGGGCCTTTGTGGGTGACTGTTGGAGGAGGACGCCTGGGGCTCAGTGACCAAGCGATGATAGAATTCTCAGTTCTTGGAGGAGTAAGGAGGGGGGTCAGCAGAACTGTCCCCCTGGACTTCTGGAGGGCAGATTTAAAATTGTTTAGAAGGCTGCTTGATAAAGTTCGGTGGGAGGCAGTTGTAAATGACAAAGGAGCCAAGAGGACTGGATGCCCTTCAAGAAGGAAATTCTGGCAGCACAAGAGCAGGACATCCTCGTGTGTCGTAAAATGAGCCGGTGGGGAAGAAAACCAGCTTGGCTTAACAGAGAGTTCTGTGTTGGTCTCAGGAAAAAGAGAAAAATATATGAGCTTTGGAAGAGGGGGCAGGCATCTCAGGAGGACTGCAAGGAGCAGGTGAGATCCTGTACGCAAAAAAAGTCAGAATGGCCAAAGCCCAACTGGAACTCCAGTTGACAATAAGAAAGAAGACAATAAGAAATGTTTCATTTCAATAACAATCTAGTGGCCACTCGGCCACAAGAGCACGGTATTGAATGGCTATATCACATTCCATATCAAGCTGCTGGGAAATCTGAAAACTGTAATGGACTGTTAAAGACAACTCTAAAGGCACTATGTTGGGGAACTTTGGAAAACTCTAATAAGCACTTAGCCAAGGCCACCTGGCTAGTTGACATCAGAGGCTCTGTCAGTCGGGCTGGTCCTCCCAAGCAGAATCCCTCCACAATGTAGATGGAGACACAGTTCCAGAGATCCACCTGAGAGGCATGTGAGGTAAGGTCGTTAGGATTACTCATCCCTCAGGCCAAGACAATCACATTTGTGGGATTGTTTTTGCTTAAGGGCCTGGAAGTACCTGGTGGCTAAAGAGGAAGGATGGAGAGATCCAGTGTGTGCCTCAAAGAGACTATCCTAGGGAAAAATTAATTCGGTTCCTTGAGTTGGGTTTTACAGGAGACCAGAGAGCAGGCAAGAAAGACCTGAACTCAGCAGATACCGGTATCCAACGATGAGCCAACCCAGACCACTGACCCAGCCCTAAAATCAGAACTGTGACTGTGAATAAAATGGCCGAGGATCCAAGCTGAGTGGCTGTTGGTGTTGATCTTCAATGACAGACGACAGCCTCGAAATAAAACCTAATCTTCAATGACAGATAACAACATCGGACTAAAACAGGTTCTATATATATCTATGCATATGTGAGGGATATAGACTAACAAATAGTACAGGTTTTGCATTAAAGAAACGATATGGAATAAGGGGTGTAGAATGTAGTGGGCTGGATTTTAGATTTTTTAGTCCTTCCTTAGTGACAGGGGTCAGAAATCTATGGAAGTATTCCATATCTTCCTCTAACATCACACAACATTTTAATAAGGTTGTAGATAAGAGAGTTTACACTCTTCTCTTCTGGCAAGGTTTGGGAACAGTGGGTCCCTTGCGTTGTTCTTGTTTGTCTGGAGCTGAGGCCTGTGGTGACCCTCTCACCTGCATATAACGTAATGGAGGTGTGAGGTCTACCCTGCTCATCTCTGGGTTTGGTGGGGCTGCCCGGGGCCCTGTGGCACTCAGCGCTCCACGCTTACTCTGCCTGGTACAAGCTGAGCGTCTTCAGCTAAGAAGTGTTTGGTCTGCTGGGCTTTGGGACAGGGCTGTCCCTCCATGGGACCTCCTGCTGCATGGGGAAACTGTTGGTGCAGCTGGGGCAACTGAAACGGGCATGGGATAAGAACAGAGCCTTCTGCCTCACCAGAAACTGCTGGCAGTGCAGTGATGGCAGTTGCGCTCATGGGAGTTCGTGATGCGTCTCTAAGACAGCTCTTGGGGTGCTTCTGCATGGATTCCAGCAGTGTGAGTGTGCATCAGGGGAGCACTCACCGCAAGAAGTTGAAGTTCTTTTAAGGGTCAAGGCGCGGTGAGGTGAGTGTGATAGGTCCCCTTGCGAGCAGTATCTAGAGATCCCTGGTCTCAGGTGAGACTCTTGTGGTGTGCTCTGCTGGGAGAACAGCAATGGGAATGTCCAGAGTGGCTGGAAAACCAGCCTGTTGGTGCTACCAGAAATACCTGAAAGCATTATGGAACTTTAGGCTTCCTGTTACCTTCTCTGTGACCATTTGACCATGGTTTCTGTTTCTCCATCTAGGGATCTGCTGAGAACATCTCAAATATGTTTGTACCCTCGTGACATTGTCCTCTGGGCTATACTTGCAGCACTTGTACTTCTTGGCTGCTGGAAGATCTATTCTTTCATCAAGAAGCAAGCAGGCAGTGATGGTAAAAGAGAAGTAGGCTGTAACGAAGCGCACGAGGAAAAGGTGTCAGATGTTCCAAATACACCCAAGGAGGAGAAGAGAAAGAAGGATATAAAAGTGTGGGAGAAGGAGCTTGTGGAGAAGGAGACCTACATGACCCTGCGAGAGGAGCTCCTCAAGAGAGGGTGGCAAGTTCTCAGACAGCAGCAAGAGGACATGCAGCTGAAGCGAATCTCCTTCCATGTCGACATGGGGAGCCTTCGTAAGGCCCAGGAGGAGCTGGAAAGTCAAAAGGTGCAGTTCCAGCGAGATATGGAGTACTTTCCTACTGCCCAGGAGCAGATGCAAAGGGAAAAGCTGAAATTCCAGCAGGACATGGAGAACTTTTGCACCGCCCAGGAGCAGCAGAAGGAGAAGGAGCGTGACTGTGTCCAGGTAAATGCTGCCAAGGGCTGGGCTGCTGGGGAAGCTGTGCCCTCATGGAACTCCTGGGACCTCCTGGGCCAGCTACACAGCAGCAGCGATCGACTGGCACCAGACCAGCCACACACAGGCAGGGGCTGGTGTTCCCGCTCTCTCGTTGAATGGGATGTTTGGGGCTGTGTTTGCTGCATCTCCACAGCTGCTGAGGCATTGTCAGTGCCCAGGGCTGGCAGGAAGGGGTTCCCACTGCCTGAGCTCTGCCCGCTGCTCTTCACCATGTGCTGGCAGACAGCAGAGCAGAGGGGGTGGTCTGCAGAGTAGGTGCCCAAGGCTGTCCCAGGAGGTCTGGGGAGAACTATCAGCACCCTTCCAGTATGGAAAGGGGCTACAGGAAAGCTGGGGAGGAGCTCTTGATCAGGGAGTGCACGGATAATAGGAGGTAGAATGATTATCAGCTGAAAGAGGGGTGCCTGAGAGGAGATCCGTGGCAGAAATATTTTCCTGTGGGGGTGTTGAGGCAGTGCCCCAGCTTGCCCGGAGAAGTCATGGATGCTGCATCCATGGAGGTGTTCAAGGCCAGGATGGAATGGGCTTTGAGCACCCTGATCCATGGGAAGGCAGACCTGGCCATGGCAGAGCAGGTAACAGGATGGGCTTTGAGGTCCCTTCCAGCCCAAACCATTCCATGAACATGTACAAACCAGAAGATACAGAAGTCTGTGGGACCTGATTAGATGCACCCCAGAGTCCTGAGGGAACTGGCTGATGTGGTTGCCAAGCCAATCTCTGTAATACTGAAAAGTCATGGCAGTCTTGGGAAGTCCCTGGTGACTGGAAAAAGGACAACATTGAGTTCATGAGTTCAATCTAAAAAGAGTGGAAAGGAGGTCTCTGGAAACAACCAACCTATCAGCCTCACCTCTGTGCCTGGGAAGATCACGGAATAGATCCTCCTAAAAGCTAACCCAGTAGCTTTCTGTGATGGAGTGACTGCATCCGTCAACACAGGAAAAGCAATGGGTGTCAGCTGTCTGGGCTTCTGTCAAGCCTTTGACACAGTGCCCCACAACATCCTTCTCTCTAAATGACACTAAGCTGAGTGGGGCAGTGGTCACACCAGGATGATGGGAGTTGGACAAGTTGAAGTGGGGCTATATGAACCTCATGAAGTTCAAGAAGGCCAAGTGCAAGGTCCTGCACCTGGGTCAAGACAACCCCTGTACCAATACAGGACTGGGGATGATGTGATTCAGAACAGCTGTGAGGAGAAGGACTGGATGGTGCTGGTTGATGAGAAGGCCAACACAAGCCGGCAATGTGCGCTCGCAGTCCAGAAGGCCAACGGCGCCCTGGGCTGCATCGAAAGAAGCATTGCCAGCAGGGCCAGGGAGGGGATTCTATCACTTTGCTCTACTCTGGTGAGACCCTAGCTGGAGTATTGTGTCCAGTTCTGGAATTCCCAGCATAAGAAGATAGGGAACTGTTGGAATAGGTCCAGAGAGCAGCTACAAAGATGATGTGAGAGGATGTCCTGTCTGCGTGTTGCAGCTTCCAAAGTGTAAGCAGGAGGCAAAATTTCCCTCCTCATTAAATAAAGGAACTGGTAGATTGCACATCACTTGGCACCTCCAGAGTGGTACAGCCAAGACTTGCCATCTGCTACCAACTGCAAAAACACAGCCTGAGGAAAATGGGACGTCAAGGTGCAGCTTAATTTTCTTCAGTCAGTTTTCTGTTTGTCCTGGCCTCGAGCGTGGCTGCTGCAGGCACAGCACAACAGAAAGGGAACAGGACTGTGAGGGCAGCTGTGGGACCAGCACCACTCCCAAGACAGACACATTCTAAGTAACTGGAAGATACCACTTTTGTGTGTAGCAGGAGTCACAGCTGAGGGTTTTCCCTGTCCTGGTGGTGCTCTTGGCAATGAATCACACAGACATACTTCTTTTTGCATTTTCTTCACCTGGTTTCAGGGATTTTACAGTGTTGAAAGTGCATGGCATGAGTTGGAGCTCAGCCTGTTCTGAGAGCTGGAGCTGTTGCTGAAGGTGGGAGATTGAACTCTGAGTCTCTGATGTCCATAAATCCCAGATGTCCCACTTGCTGGGCAAGCAGGGCACAGAGGGAGCCACAGAAGTGAGCAAGCACCCAACCCTGCCTTTCTGCACATCAGTAGATTCAGACCTGGGTTTCAGGCTGTGAAACAGCCTGAGAAATCAAAGCGAGTTAAAAAAGGAGATAACTTTCCAGCTGTATTTGCTATGGCATTTTGTGAGCATCCTTCTTCAGCATTCTGAGGTCTGTGAGTCTCAGTCAGGTCCCTGAGAGCTCGAGACAGGAATACAGAATGTTCCCATCTGCTCACAGATACTCAGTCTTTCAGACACCCAGCAGTCCCGCTGCAGACACTGCTCTGCTCAGGGTGCCAAACAGACAATTGGATAAAATCTGGGGGCAGAAAAAGCGGCTCCATTTAGACTAAACAAGGTCATCCCAGTTCAGCAGCACAATTTCCAACTCACAAGCCAGGGATACAGCAGGTCTGGCAACACCAGCCACCTCCACAGCGCTCCAGGCAGTGCTACTGCCTCCCTCCTGAGGGCACTCATTTTCTTTCACACAGCTGTTCAAATAAAAGACCTCTGGCACAACATTCACACCTCCCCACTTTCACACACACATCTACTTGGAAAAAGCATCTCACTGATGTACCAGTGGTTGCTTCACAGCTACGTTACACAACAGTCACCTGGACTCTTCAGAAATTAAGGAGAATCCCAGTCCTTTCCATTCCAAAACCCTGCAAGCAAAAAAAGCCCCCACAGTTTACAGCATGCCAGTCCTCAAACTCTGATGCACCACTGATGAGTGCATTGCCTGTAAAACACACCTTGCTATCCAAAGACAGACTCTGAGTATGGCCTTCGTAGAAGAAACCTCTCCATTCTGTCCCCAGCCCAGCCTCCACAGACCTTTTTAACTCTCCCATCAGCACCCATGGTGCCTCTCCATGCTCTGATGGGCACAGCATCACACAGAGGTGGACACTTCCTGGAACGCTGCCCACGTCGAGACCTTCTCCTGCTGGTACAGGAGCTGATGTGAAGCCTGCAATCGCCACACCTGGTTTCTGCAGGTCTCAGCTGGGTTTGCTGAATTCTTCCCATGCACAGATGCAGCAAAATCACTGTTTCCTCCTCCCTGGTTTTCTCCAGGCCTCAGAGAGAGGCTGCTGTAGAGACCCCCTGGGTTAAATTGCCCAATTAAACAGTGTTAAGCAGCTTCAGGAAAGGCAATGGTGTTTTCTGCATTGCTGAAGTCTCCATATGTGGCTGCCAAATGATTGTCCAGGAGCAGGAGGGTGACATCCGTGTGAGGTCACTGTGGGTAAAGCTCTGCTTCCCCATCTAAAACAAACACCCGTTAATGTGGTCCCCTTTTCACCTTACACATCTCTTAATAAAAGAACAAGCATGCAGGAGAGCTTTTCACCTGCTTCCAGGATGCGGTGTTGATCTCCAGCAGCTGAATCCAGGGAAATTCTGCTGATGGCTCTGCAAGGATGGTAGGATCAGGGTCATCATGTGGTGGCTAAAGGCTTGCTGGTGCTGGTCACTGCTACCTAATTAGATGAAAAGTAGCTTTTTTAGTATTGGCATCCTTCCTCTGTAAATAGAAGCCTGTGAGGAGAGTAAGGGCAGGTAACACCAGAGGGAAGCTACACAGCAGGGCTGAACTCCTCCCCCATCCTCAGGTCTCAAGGGCACGTGGGCCATGTAAGATGGGAAGCTACTGATTTGGTCCTTTGGGGCCTTCCTCTCTTATCCTTGAGGGTGAATAAATGAATCGTGAAACACAGCACTTACACTCAGCAGTAGCCAATATTCCAGGTTTTCAACTCAGGGAGAAGATGGAAGTTCTTAGTAGAGCTCCCCTTCCAGCATCTGCAAAGTCAGAGGAGAAGCAGAGTGCAAGAAAACATGTAAGCACCATTACCAGAGAAAAATAAGTGTGCTTTTTCCATTTTACTAACCCAGCATCCATAGGGTTTCCAAGCTCTATTTTCAAACTTCCTCTGCTCTGCCCCTCAAATCTATCCTTCATTATAGTGCTTGCAGAAGACTGGATGATAGTTTGGTCATCCCTATCTTATTGACCCATTTGTCTCACTACCTTCTTCTGTCATTTGTTCTGGTTTTATCTAGTGTTCAGCTTTACCACAGTATCCTAATGCGTATCTGAGGGTTTTGGAAGCTGTACGAGTTATGCTCTTATGGAAGGAGCACAACATGAAAATAAGAATCACCAGATGTATCATGATGATGAAAGCTGGGCCTGCCTCTTTACAGATCTTTTTTCTGCTGTCTTCAGTGGAAGTAAGACTGAAGAACTATTTTCCTCCCTGCTGTAAATTAAGGTAGCACCACTTGTGGCAGCTGCTTGTCAAATGCTCCACTCTTGCCAGATCAATGGCAAATTTTAGGGCTCACCTTCTCAAGCCCATCGACATAACCTGGTTAGTGAGAAGAACAAAGATGGTCTCCATGCACACTCAAAATTTGCCATTCCTTATACAGCACGTAATTTAAATATTTTAAAACCTGAAATAAATTACTGATAATAAAATTCAACACTATAATACTTCTTTGACTATTGTACATCACCCTCTCCCCTGGCATTGCCCCACACTACCCGTGAGCATCATTTCCTTGATGCAGGATATCAACCCGCCGTGGTCCCGGCACAGCCACAATAATCCTAAGCAATCCCGCCTCCCGCCCTTTTGGGGACACTCAAGATGACCCAAGCTCTTTGTCCCTCTCCAGGCAGCAGCTGTCAGTGACATTTGCCACCTCCTGGAACTGGGATCCAAGGGCTGGGGGCTACGGCCGGAGCCCCACAGCTCTAAACCCAGCGCTTGCCGCAGCTTTTCCCATCCCGAGCAAGCGAGCAGCAGCGCCCTGGCCACATTCCGTACAGTGTCCGATCGAGGGAGAAGCAGGGAAACACAGCCCCAGGCTCTGGCAGCTCAGGGAGGGACAAGGAGCTCCCTTCCAGGTCTCAGAGGAATTCCGGAGCAGAACTGCTCCCCTTCAGCCTTCTGCTCAGACAAAACATGCCAAGAGCCATCAGAGAGCAGAGAACGAAGCAACAGCTCCCGTCTGCACGGCAGTGGGACTGCGGGGCCGGAGAGGAGCTGCTGGGAGCACACTCCCACCCCCAGCTCAGCGAGGCCTGGGACCCTTCCCCAGCACCCAGCTGGACTTTCCTAAGACCAAACTCACCGCCACCTCTTCTCCCCAGTGGCATCTCTGGAGGAACATGGGGCCCACACAGCAGCGGGCTCGGGGCAGCAGGTTTTCCGGTCACCTCCTTCTGCAGCACAGGGGGAGAACCTTGGAACTCTTTCTCCTGAAACACAACAGGTTGAGCAATGGAACAACCTTCAATGGGATTGAACAACAAAAATACATTGCAATCCCCATCAAAAATGCAGAACAAAACCCGAAGCCCCGTTTTCACACTGAACACCGCACGGCCGGCGGGGAGGCTCGACTGGAAAGTTCAACACATGCTTATGTTTTCACATGATCAAAGGCTCAACTGCTCTGCTCTTCCTTTACTGACATTATCTCCACCTCACAGCAATACCCTCAGTAAAGAGAGACAGACTTCATATGAAACCGGTTAACGTAAAAAAGAAACCCCCACGTTTCTAGTAATTAACGTCAAGGGGTAAGAAATGACAGGTCCAAGCACCGTCGCCGTTAACAGCATTATTTACACACAGAAGGAAAGCACTGCCTAAGAAACTAGGATAGATCAATGAAAGACTACAATTTTGTCAAGGTCAGACACAAAAAAAAGACCCCCAACTGTTCTGCTAACTTCTATTAGAGCAATTTTGCCTGTGCACTCTTTGTCAGAGCAGATAAGATCTGCAGGCAGGCACCTGAGGTGAGTACAGAAATGCTAAAGAACAAGCAGCAGCTAAAGAAGAGCAACAACGTGAAACATCACACGTCTCACAGTTGTGAAATAGCATTTTCTTGCAGAACTGTGAGAAGCACAACTGCTGTTCAAGCCCCTCAAGGCATCAGCTATCTTTGAGCAATTTATATTTTGCACACGTAAACCATAGCACTTGTAAATTTCCCTTATTTCTGCCTGAAGGTAAACAAGATTATACAACATCAACTTCCCTAAATTCGATAATATTAGTCGGAAAATTATTTTGTTGAAATATCACAAATAATTTCCTGTGTTATTCTTGTAACACCCTTGCTGCAAAAAGAAATGTGGGTAGAAATGTTTCAGTTTTAACAAAACTGGCAAACTATGAGGCTTCCAGCAGCACCTCCTTTAAATGGCAAATATATATATATATTGTTTTAAATAGAAAAATAAGGTGTTGCAGCAGGGCTGCATTTGACAGAACTGAACCAGCCTATTGCCCCAGCTGTGTTGAAGTGTTCGGAAAATAATTAGATCTATTTGAAAACCACAAAACTTACATCCTTTTTGACACGTAGAAATGATTTTTTAAAAATGTTACATGATATTTAAAAGTACAACTGAACACAGCTCAGTGGTACCATCTTCCAGGGGATTTTTTTTGCTCCATTTTAATGCCTCAACGTTTCAATGATAAATTCTTTATTGAAAGTTGACTAATGCTAATGTGTTCCATTTGGGGATCTGGAGCTCAATATCCTAATACCAATTAAACCAATTCATCCCCTACTTTAAGGTTAAAAACTAACATGCAGCCAAAAGAAGTTATGCCTCGTATCTGTCACATCACAAAAGCATCCAATACAGGAGGATAAGTTGCCTGAAAACCCTAAGATTTTCCTATATGTGGCTTAGCTCCAAAGGTGAACCCGAAATGACATTCAAGCTTAGGATATTAAGCCTTTTGCCAAGAAATTTCTTGTAAAGTCAACCATTATAATTTATTCTGATCCTTTCTGTCACCATATTAGTAGTTACTTTTCAGCAATCCCAGAGCAGCAACAAATAATGCCATGGAAGAGGACTGCTGTGATCACAGGGTGAAGAAGATAGTCCAGCACCCTTACACTCAAAACTCCCCTCTTCGTACCCCATATGTTGCTAATAAAACTGTTTGAAGCACACACGAGACACTTTTACTGACACTGCATCAGGTCCCAAGGTTCGTTGCATGAGATACGATGTCACCAGCACTATAACTATGCAAATTTTGTGATACAGGATCCCACAAGACACAGTATTACGCACAAAATTTCCAGTATGAAACTGTGCATTAACAACAATTCTAGCCTCATATAAATGAAACCACTGCGCTCATTGAACAGCTCACTGCGCCACAGTGAAACCAAATTTAAAAAGCAATAAACAGTCACTGACATGCTTGGAGTAAAGATGGCAACATAGGCATTTTTTCCCCAAACACTGTAAAGTTTGCTTTGTGAACGCTTTACAGAGACATTCAGCACCAACAATAAACAAATGGAACTCCCTGCCCCCTTGATATCAATTCAGGACTTCAAAGAGGAACCTTCTGAGCCCAGTTTAGAGAAACAATTACGTGATTTTCAGTAAGGATCTGAACCGCGTTCACACGCAAGCGTGAGTCTCAGTTCCTACTACTAACAAAGATTAAATCATAACGATAAAGATCAAGAACTGCAGCAGAAAAACACAACAGCCTGTGGATGTCACCACACGTCACGCTGAAGCCCCTCACAAGTATCATCTTCTGGTCAGAAAACACCTGCACTGATTCTGCACCTGACCCCAAGTATCTGTACCACCTCAGGCAAACGATGCTGCTTCCCAGCTCGCACCACGTGTGTCCGGTCTCATTGCTTCCTGCTTAACAACGTGGTCAGTGCTTTACACCTGCAAAAAGGCACAGCTGGAAGACAGTCAAATTCAACATTGCAAGAAGAGGAAGCAGTGGTGCAACCACAAATCTGGCAGCACCAGCAGCTTGATACACATTCCTCTTTCCTATGTTTCCAGTGATTTCTTCTCTCCACTACTTGTTTACGGGTTTGCTGCAGGTGGGGAATACCTGCGCCTGTGAGAAGCAGTCTATTTTTAAAGGAAATCTGAAAGAAAAAAAACAATAATAGTGGTCTGGAAAAGAGCCAGACCTAGGAGATAAAAGATCACTATTTCACCAAGGTGCCATGAGAATTAAAAACCAGATAATCTTGCAAAGTACATTGCACAGTAAATCTGTACAGTGAATTGCTTAATATGTAGAGGAAAAAAACCACAGCTCTCAGTGTTCCCTGGAAATGCTGACACTGACCACAGACAGAAAATATAAGTGACTTGCACACATCTGGCTAAGGACCCTCCCACTGAGAAGCACTGACTTCAACTAAATGACACAAACTTGTACTCGATGGAAGTAAAACGGATTTGTAATCTGGCACTCACTAAAACAAGATGACAAATCGACTCACGTGCTTCCACTACAGGGGTCACTTAAGCAGTAACTTTTCCTGACGTTTTCCTTGACACCATCCTCTGCGCAATATGAAAACCATAATAGTCTTATTCTCTATTTAAAAATAAATATAAAGCAGCTTAGGCGACATCTCATGAGGCAGAAAGTTCACACTCTACCCTGTGAACATCCTGCCCTCTGGTATTGCTGCTATGTTTTATCATCATGGCATCCAGAGAGAATTCTATACCTATTTTCAAAGTCTGAAAAAAATAACCCCTTCCTCCCCAGATTCAGCCCAAAGCTGCTATGAAGCAACCTACTTTTAGACAAAAGCACTTATACGGATACTTAATTGTAAAATAGTCTCACGGACTCCAACATTTGCACAGTGAGACAACTCCACACTTCAATTTAAGCCTGCACAAAAGTACTTTGCTGATTCATGGCACTACAGGAACATCATTATAGAAAATGCTTGCAAAATCTAAAGAAAAAAAATCACCCTCAAATTCAAACAGAGCATTAGGAACCCTGTAAAGCTCTCACTCAGCTTGAGCACTACTTACAGGTTGCTCAATATCTAAATCCAAGGGCTAACACAGAATTATAGAATCACTGAGGTTGGAAAAGACTTCTAAGACCATTAATCCAACTGCCAGCCCAGCACCACCGAGCCTGCTAAACCATGTCCTGAAGTGCCACATCTACGTGGTGTTTCATCCCTCCGGGGATGGTGACTCCACCACTGCCCTGGGCAGCCGCTGCCAGGGCTTCTCCACTCTTTCAGTAAATACAGTTTTCCTAATACCCAATCAAACCTCCCCTGACACAACTTGAGGTCATTTCCTCTGATCCTATCCCTTGTTCCTCAGGAGAAGGGATCAGCACCCACCTCCCTACAACCTGCTTTAGGTTCGATCCATTTGATGAAAGGATTTCAGAGCGGGCAGAAGAACTTTGGGGAAACACCTTAACTAAGTTATCAGTGGAGGGAGAATTCTGTACCACATTTGGAAAGCACCAACACCTTGAGCTGCACAGTGAGCTTGCTTCCTGGGTTTTACCACTGCTCTTGACCTGCTAATAATTCCACTGGCAAACTGTTCAGAAAGTTTGTCAAGAATGAGATATTGCACTACTGAGAATGACCCTCATCCTTTTATACGACGTAGGCACATTAAACAAAGAAACAAAACCAAAAACAACCAGCACTGTATTCAAAAATCCTGACTTTAATTGGATTATGCAAAACAGATTCACAGCATTTAAACTGATGTTAGGAAATATTATTCCAATGTATCCTACTACACCTGGATTTCCAAGGGAAAAAAAAATAAAGAGGAAGCAAGAAGAACAGAAGAATACAATCTACATCAGGTCCCCCTGTTGGAAAAGTGTGAGATTTTATTAGTCTGATGAGATTTTATGAATCTGATATTATTTAGGTAGAAATAGTGATTATAATAGGTTTAAGAATAGTGGGTTTAATTGTGTGTTTTATAGTGGTTTTAAATCCTGTTACTTTAAGTGTGTTAGTGATTATTAGAAGTAGCAGTTATTTAGACTTTCTTCTCTCATGAAAACTCTGTGAAGTACCCGAAACTTATCCAAGCCAAGTCTGCACCTGCAGTAGAGATAAAGAGACTGGGCCTGCGGTTGAGATAAGAAGACCTTGCACACCAGAGTTAACTAAGAAAAGCAGAAGACGCTGGCGCCAAAGTAATAATAATTAGCCAACGAAGTAATCCATATATGCATATGTATTAGCTGTAACCTGTTGAATATAAATTCGGTTATGTAACATGTAAAGAATAAAATGCAGTCGCGCTGTAACGGTTTCGGAACCAGATTTGGGTGCGAACCCCTGGTTCCCAGGGCCTCGAAATAAAGCACCACATAGAACCTCCCCCGCGTGGTTATGTGCTCGTCTCTCCGCTAACACTGCCTTCAGCAATAAATTAAATTTTGGTAATACGTAATATGCAGGGGATAAAACACACAGATTTTTTTCCTCAAATACCAATCCTTTTGAATTTTTTTTTTATCACGAGCCACCACAATTGTGGCTGACGTAGCTTCTTCTCTGTACGCTGCATTCAAATGGCAATTCCAATTCCTACAAGAGGAACTGCAAAAATCCAAGCTCAGAAAAGATAAGCTTTTCCTTAGAGTTCAGCGGCACTCAGCATTAACTGCTTTCCTCAGCAAGAAAGCATCTTTTCATTTCTATAATCTGTATTAATATGGGTTTGGGTTATAAACTTTCTAGGACCAAAAATCCACAATAAAAATACAAAAAATCCTTAATTACAAGATAAATCCGGGGAATTGTGAAAAAAAAAAAAAATCAATGTTCAGAATGCCTTTTATAGTCTTCATATTTTGAGAATTCAGCATTCGGAAGTCAAAGAGTGCTCGACTCAGGCAAAGTAATAAAACATGTGAAGATCTTTTTTCTTCTCTCTTTCTCTGCAGATCATCATCAGCAACCTGGGGCAGGGACACGCGGGCACGGACACGGGTGCGCACAAAGACACGCGAACGAGCACACGCGCAGACACGCACGCACACACACACACGAGTGCACACACGCGCACACACACCGCACCGTGCGGGACCGTGGTGCGGGTGAGGACACGCTCAGCACGTGGGGGGCTGTGGCTGCGGGACCTCTCGGCCCGGGGTTCCCCGGAGCCTCCCGGCAGCCCCATCCCGGTGTCCCCTTCCCCCTCCCCGGTGCCCCCGCACCCTCCCCGCTCTGTGCCCCGCACTAACGCTGGAGCAGGGGGTGTTTAACACCGCCGCAGCCCCGGCCGTACCTGCGGGCTGATCCATCGCACTCCTTTGCCAACGCAACCGCAGCTGCTCCCGCTCGCCACGCAAGATGTTCAATCCCAGCGCTGTCCCAGCGCAGCCGCTCCTGGCAGTAAAGCTCTGCCATCCCCTCCGGGCCCGGGGGACGTGCTCGGCCCTCGCCCCTTCTCCTCTTCGCTGCCGTTTTTGGCTTCTCCCCAGTGCCGAGGGTTCCCGGGGCTTCGCCCCCAGACCGGGCACGGCGCCGCGAGCGCTCGGGGCACGGGTGCGGTGCCTTCCTCCGAGAGAATCCAAGCCCCGCTTCCCAGTCCCCACCCGCTGTGTCCAGGGCCGGCACTTCGGCCTGGGAACGGCTGGAGGCGGGGGGGCGGATGGAGAGGGACCCTGCCCGGGCCGGGGGATCGGGGGAGCAGCCCCCCCGCGGCCCCCGCACCGCCCGCTCCCTCCCCCGCCCCCCCGCCCCGCTCGGTAACACCGGGAGCTCACTAAATATTGCCGGGAAGTTGATCCACGCCTGTGACTCTTACAGAGAGCAAAGGAAAAAGGTTCTGTTTCTCCGTCCGGCGGCAACCAGGCGCCCCCCGGAGAGCCCTCACCCTGCGGGCATCGCCGAGGAAAAGCCTCCCTTCTGCTGCCAGGGATGCGCTCCCCCTGCATCCACCGCTGAAGGCGTTTATCGGAAATCGAAGGCATCGCCCAGTACTTCCAAAGCGGTCACCAAGCTTTTCTGCCTCCAGCCAGAATCCTTCCAGGAGGAGCCTCGCTTTAAAAGCTGCCGCCGAGAGCATTCCGTGGTGGGGCAGGGCAGGGCAGAGCAGCCCCTGCCGCTGGGGATGGCCCATCGTGCATGCTAATGACCTGCGAGGAACGGGAGCGGAGGGATGAATACAGCTCCAGGGGCTTGGAATGGCACCTTTCGGATGCAAACGAGCACACGGAGGAGCAGAGAGAGGAGACGCGTTCAGAACCAGCGCAAAATGTGGTGAGTATACTGGGCTTTCTGGGTATTTTGTTTCTTTCTTCTATTTAAGCAGAAGATGTCTGGTCACCACCTATAACATTTACTTAAAAAAACCCAACGGATTCAAAGCCATACTGATACAAGAAGTGGTTGTTTTTGCAGAGACTGGAATATTTTGATTTAAGCAGAGTTGTTTTTCTGTAGAATTGGTTTTCTAACTAACTCCAGTCCAGCGATATCTAAGGGGCACTGTTTTTAAGTTAGACAGACACAGACTGTTCCTCTGATCCAGTATGTTTTTTTAAAAAGTGCTGTACCCAGTAAATGTTTTTATTTGTACTTCTCTAAAAATTCCAAGGCCAAACAGAGAGCTGGCTCCGAAACTCTAATTAGCGGAGACAGACTTGGCTTTGTTGAAGTTCGTAATGAAATTAGTCCTTGGAAAGTAGTAGAATTATGCAGGGAGAATTTATACACATCCATGTAAGGTGGATATATATCCTGTCCCCAGCCGCCCAGCGCTGAAATAATGCAGCTGCTTTCTAAAACTCCAGAACGAGTCTTAGCTTATCTGCCAGCATTTCCAGTATCATTTTGTGACCCAGGTGGGACCTGCTTTCAGGATTTCGAATCTGGGGGGTCGAGGACCCTCCAACCAGCAACCAGGAACTTCTCGGGGTGGGGGGGTGGTGGTGGTGGTGGGGGGAGTGATGGAATGTGCATTTCCACCCCCCACACCGTGTCTTGGGAGCAAGGGTTCCACTGGGAAGAATTAAAGAATTAAAACATCCTTTCTTGTTTTTTGGTTTGATTTGGTTGCCTGCTTGTAAGTCGGAGGCGAAAGTCCTGCAGTGTTGGGCTAGAAGGGTACCTAGTATGGAATTTGATATATAATCCAGATTTGGCGTTGGAATTTGATATTTGATATATAATACAGGTTTTGGGTTGGAATGTAATCGCGATTTTGGTTTCGATTTCCTTGTGATTTGTAATTGTCTGTGTGATTTGTGATTGTGTGAAGAGTTAAAGTAATTCTTTTAAGTTTGGAAAACTGACTTCGGCATGGTTTGCTGATTCGTTTTGTGTAAAGTGACTTTGACATGGCTTGCTGATTTGTTTTATCGGAGATCTTGAAACTTCAGGAGTCGTACTTGCAAGCTGTTTTCTTTTGAAATAAATACCCCCAGGTAAGAAAAATACTTTAAGAATCTGTAGGTTTACCAATCCTACAGTAACGCACTGTTAGTGCGACTCGGTCAGTGCACAGCATTCTCAATAGAGAGACATCTATATAAACTAGATCTGAACAAAAATGAAAAAATACATACATTGGCGGGTTTATAAACAAGCAATATCACTACAGTAACTTTAAAGTGCTCGTAATATATGCTTAAATACCTGTTGTGTTCATCGGATGCTTCCAAAACGTGCATAAAGTGATTTGCACTGAGAAATAATAAACATGACCATATATTTTTTACCTTTAATAATTGTTGTGGGAAGAATAAAATAGGCACTTGCTGAATAAACTTTGGTATTTTAAAAAACGCCATTGGCTCGGGAGAAGAGGCGGAGCTGCGCGGCGGAAAGGTGGCTCAGCCTTCTCCTCAGCTCAGGCTGCGGGGGGGGGCTGGGGACAGGTGAGCTGTTGTATCGGGGGGGGGGGGTGGGGGTTGGGGACAGGCGAGATGTTGTGTCTGGGGGGCTGGGGACAGGTGAGCTGTTGTGTCTGGGGGGCTGCGGACAGGTTGGCTGCTGTGTCCGGGGGGGCCTGGGGACAGGTGAGCTGCTGTGTCCGGGGGGGGCTGGGACAGGTGAGCTGTTTTGTCTGGGGAGCTGGGGACAGGTGAGCTGTTTTGTCTGGAGGGGGTGGGGACAGGCGAGATGTTGTGTCCGGGGGGGCTGGGACAGGTGAGCTGTTTTGTCTGGGGGACTGGGGACAGATGGGCTGTTGTGTCCGGGGGGAGCTGGGGACAGATGGGCTGCTGTGTCCGGGGGGCTGGGGACAGGTTGGCTGCTGCCCTCCCGGGGCCGGGGCTCGGACAGGTGGGCTGCTGTTGTCCTGGGGAGGGCTGGGGGCTGATTACAGGTGAGTTGCTGTCCTCTCTCAGCGGCGGGGGGTGAGCCGGGGGGCTCGCGAAGTCCCGCCGGGGTGTCCCCCTATGGGGTGGGAGCGGCTGCGGGGATGATTTTTACCTGAGCTGCTTCCCACCTGGTGGTGGCGGCGGCGGCGGATTCCATCACACGTATTTGTTTTCTGGGCACAGGAACAAATCAGCTTTGTGCGCTGTGAAATTTTCCTGAGTCAGAAGTTCGTGGAATCCTCGGATGGTTTGGCTTGGAAGGGACAGTAAAGATCGTGTGGTTCCAACCCCCTGCCGTGGGCAGGGACACCTCTGAGTGGATCAGGGTGCTCACAGCCCTGGAACACCTGCAGGGGTGGGCGTGGAGGATTCTGCCAAATACAAAATGCAACGCTCCCTAAAAACAAGCAGGTGAGAACTAGGGAGGAAACCAGACCGGAGCATAACTTAAATGTGACATTTTTGTGTGTTTTCCTTTTTAATCCCTAGGAGTGTTCTTCAGGAAGGGGCTCATGGACAATGGACGGTGTCTAGCAGTGATGAAAGTGCTGAGGACAATTCTGACAGTGGAAAACCATCTCCATCCTCACTATCAGATGCTGAATGCCACAGAACAAGTGGGCTGCAATATCCGTGCTCTGACACTGGGAAAGCTGCTCACAAGAGAAAAGCTTCTCCCCTGAAGTTCAGTGATCAGAAAGTTTCTACGGAAAAATCTCCAGCAGAAAAAACAGAGAACTGGCCAAAAAAAAGATGTGTCTGGTGTTTTTCTGGTAGTGATGAAGAGCCTGAAGATCAGGAAAAGCATGCCCAGAAAGAAATGCTGAAGGAAGAAAAGTGTGTTGCACCCAAAGAACATCCTCTGAATCTTTGCAAAGGTGATGAACTCTCAGAGAATCAGAAAGCAGAGGAGTACGATGAAATACTCGGTGAAATACCCAAGATAACCTGGGATCTGTTGAGTGAAAGAAACCCTGTTAGTTTTTTTTCTCACTGGAGGAATTGAGCAAAGCTGTAATTCTGGAGCACTGCACATAAAAGGTGAGCAAGTGGCTTCTACCAAATTGGACTTTTAGGACAGTTGTTTGCAAGAAAATGCTTATGTTTAGTTTGTGAGTGTTTTTCAATGGTTATGTTCCTTGGTTTAGCCAAGAACTCATATTCTAAATGTGCAAGTTGTACAAATGAGTGCAGTGCTGTTATCTTTGCATTTTCTTTTAGAAGTATAGTGTGTAAGTTGTTCATTTGCTGATACTGATGCTGTTGGAATTGTGAGTTATGCTGTGCAAATCTAATGTTTGTTTAGCCAGGGCAAACATTGGTGCTGCTTATTGCAGTTTTCTGTGTGAGTTAATCTAGGGAAAACTACTTACCTTCATGGCTCTTAAGGGGAAACTTTTTCTTAAGTGCCTGTACTTGTGATGTTCTGTGCCTGGGATTTATGGGCTTCATGAATCAACTCATCAATTCAATTAGTCGTAAGTGTAAATGAAGACGGAGTGAAGTCTTTGCGTGATACTGGTGCCTCATGAGGGAGGGCTGTGGAGTTGTATTGTCATTTGATGTAAAGGGGAACAGCTCTGGGCACCTGTAAACATCTCATTCAGAAATGAAGTCTCACATTACAAGACAGAATCAGAAACAAGCATTAATGGGAGGTTTACCCACAGAGATGCAGTAAAATGAGGTAGTTTTCTGAAGGAAAACAAGTGACTGAAGACCTATACAATTATACTGTAACTTTTCCTCCACCTCGCACGCTCCCTGTGAGCATTGATTTTTGGTGGCAGCCTGATGTCAGAAGCTTTGCTTGCTTTACTGCTCCAGGGCTTTATCTGCTCGGTGAATTTATTGTGGTGTTTGGCCTGTCCTCTCAGGAGTAGTTGTCCTGCTTGTCCTGCTTGAGCTGCTGGAGGGACTGAGGGGTTTTTTTGATTGTTTAGTCTGCAAACCCAGATTTCTGTAGAGACAGGGTGTGAAGTATTTTGTCTGTCCTAGAAAGTGTTTGTAGTATATTTCCAAGTTGCTACTGTGCTTCAGTTATTGAGGTTCTAAAACCTCAGTTGGATTAGTTTTCGGTGTTACTGTGAGTGAACTGAGGATACCCATGTGCTACCATCAGTCTGCAACAGAGAAGTTTTTAAAGCATTATTGCTTCTACCCTGCCACAGTTCTTCAAGCCCTCTCTACAGCAGAGAGAGAAGTTTGATGTCCCTTTCTCCATATGATCTCGGTCTTTCTCTGAAAGAGTTTTTCAACTTAGCTTTATTTTGGGAGTATCAATGCTTTTATAAACATAAACCTATAAAGATTTGACAGGAGAATTGCTGACTAGAATATTCCAAACAGTAAACTTAATTCTGAATGTCTCAGTTTCACCAGGTCTGTGAATAACCTGGCATTTGCGTTGTGGTCGTTATTACATTGTTCAAGATGTGAAATGCTTACTTGAACCTTTTTTTTCATTCAGCTGTGCTTTTAACGTTTTTAACAGATCTTTTGTCTCCTCTTTTGGGAACGCCTGGATCTTCTGGCCAGGTGACTTTCCTGTTTGCTAAATTGATTTCACTTGCTTTTTTCACTTACTAATATTAACCTTGGTAACTGATGTTTGTGCCACGTAGCTGATACTAGCACGGAACTGTTAAAATACAGAGGGAGCTCGAGATGTTTTCAACTGTACAACAGTTTCTTGAAATACACAAGTCATCTCATGTTCTGCTTACAATTCAGGCATTACAAGACTGCTTGCTCTCTCCTGTTTGTGGAGAATGTGCAACTGAAAAATGCATGTTTATGTGCATGCAACTGTTTTTTAAAGAAAAAAGGCTTGCAATCTGGAAATTATATTTTTGTTATTGCATAGAAGCTTTTGCTCTCATTCACGGTATAAGCACACGGAAAAGAGATGGTTCTTGAACCAACGCTTTTCCATTTCATGTCTGAATTATTCGGAGACATGAAAGAAAGCACGTTAAATTCAAAAATATACCTGTTTTTAAAACGTTTATTGTGTAAGTGGTATCAAGCAATGACTTTACTTAGCTTTTTTGTGATTCATTGTTCTGACAAGTCTGCTTTTTCTTTTAGAAGAGTCTGCTTTCTTTTTCTTATGTCCAAATTTAAGTACTGTATAGATGTGGGATGGCTTGTAAGACAGTGTCTGCAGGAATTCAGGTATGTTTATTTTTTTGGAAGATGAAAAGTTTCCAAAAGTTTCAAAATTATTCTGTTCATGCAAATTGCTGTTACACTTGTTTGCAGTTGCAAATTATTGTCGTCGCTTGTGTGTGTAGACTCTTAGTTCTCCTCATAGGCTTATTGTAGTTGTAGTTCTCTATTGCTGTCCTACCTCTTTTCAAGACTGTTAAATTATGATAGGTTATTTTTATTAATTAACACACAGGAGGTTCCATTGTGGGCCACAATGACAATGCAGTAGGTGACCTGTAATGGTGCAACAAGAAGCTTTTTGCCGTAGAGTTTACTGAGTCAAGAACAAGGTAATGCAAGAGAAAGCAGGGAATATAGGAAGGGCACAAGAAAAGTGTGCAAATGATCAGGATGATGCATCATGGTTATGATCCACTTGGAGCTGCTGGATATTGTCATGAAAGCAGTTCTAAGTTTGCTTTTAAATGCCATTCTCATAATTGCAACTTGCTGCAGATGAAGTAAGCCCCATACTTTTGAGAGCTTTTCTCTGTCTGTTTCCAGCTATTCAGACAAGAGTTCCTTACAAAGTCTTGTAGTATTACTTCCTATTTCGGCATCTGATTTACTCCACGCTTCCTGTTTTCCTTTTTTTCCATTAAAGTTTTCTAGTCTCTTCCTCTTAGAGCTTTTATCGTAGTTACTGCTTTTTTGAGCTAGTTAAGAGGGCATCTAGATTTTAGTGCCATCTTCCTCTGGGATATCAGGTTTAGGGGCCAGAAGTCATAGCTACATGCAGGAGTGATTTAGGCTCATTACTACTTCACTTTGTTTTAATTGTAATCTCCTTTTATTTAAGGAAGAAACCATTGTTGATAGTTCATGGTGAGAAGGGAACCCAAAGCTGAACTGATTGCACAAGCACACCCTTATGGGAACGCTAGCTTTTGTCAGGTAATTAATGTTTCTCTCATTCTCTGGTTGAAATTAAACCTCTCTTCATCCTGTTATGGATGAAGAGAAACACACCTTATGGGAAGTCAAGCATTTATTGTTATGCTTTAAGGACTCTCCTTACCAGGACCATAGGAACATGCAAGCAGTGCTCCTGCTCTTCTGTAGTCAGGGCACACTGCCACCCACAAAAGGTTTGCACAGAACAGCTGCCCACAGAAACGTCATGGGGCTCCCATGAGAGCTGCAGATCTCTGCCAACGTGTTGCACTCAGGTTCTGGCAATGGCTGAAAAGGAAGCACTTTTTGTGTAAAATGCAGAACTTGGTCGTAGTGCCACTGTAATCTTAAGTCTCATCAAAGAATTATTTGCCCAAATATGTTTTAAATGAGAAAATGCAGTTACAATTAGTCTCTATGATACTCCTAAATTGCTATGAGCTCCATTCCTGGCACATGCCATTTTCTTTCTGATGTTATGGACAGCAAAAGAATGAGCATAAGTTAAAATAATTGGCTTCAGCCTGGGAGAGGGATCTGGTTATGGTGACTTAACAGTGGTTCAGGATTTTTCCGGGCAGAGTATGCTACCCAGCGTACTTACTCTTTGGATATCTTACTCGTTGTTTAGGAGGAGGATCTTGGAATTTTCTTCCTTCTCAGGTAGTCTGGTGACTGTGATCTTCCTAGAGACTGCTGTGTTGATGCCAAACATAGTGAGTTCTCAAGGCCAGGATTTCTGAGCTGTTGGGTGCTGTGCTAATCAGGTGTTTGCACCAAGTTGTGAAGTTAGCAACGATTTTAGATAAAGATTTCAAGTATGCCAACAATAAATTCATGATTTTGCATCTAATGTTTCCTTTTTACGCAAGACAAGAATTTGAATGTAAGAGGTCCCATGCGACAAACTTGTTGGTGTAGTTAATAGTAAGTAGCAGACCAAAATAACATTTGTGATGATTTTCCTGTTTGGGTATACTTCTGGAAATCTACATGCCTTCCATGATATCAGTACCTCAAACTGTGATGCGAATGTTTCAATATTCTCATCCACACCCATATTAATTGGGCACAGTGTTGGACCTGTTGCTGCATGAAAGTATTTTCTTAGCACATGTAATTCATGTTCCGTTCCTGGAAACTGTGCTGTAAATACTCTTTTTAAAGAGTAGAGCACTGATAAAAAAGCGTTTCTGTCTGGCTTCTGTCCTTTGGATTTGTGGTGTCTGCATTAAGCTGTTCTAACAGTCATTGTATGCTTCTGAAGCACAGAGCGATTGACGTTGGAGGGGACTCCTGGAGGTCATCTGGTCCAGCCCTCCCTGCTCCAAGAGGGTCACTTAGAGCCAGTTGTCCAGGACAAGGTCCAGATGGGTTTTGAGTAACTACAAAGACTGGGAGACTTCATAACCTCTCTGGGCGACAGGTGCCAGTGCTCAGTTATCCTCGCAGTAAAAGTGTGTTTGAACGTGGTGAGGGAAAAAATGATGTGTTCTGTGATCTGTCCCCTAGAGAGCAGTGAAATGAAACAAAACGAAGCACCACTTCTCCTCTTTTAACATTCTTGCATATAGGAAGGCACAATAGGTGTTTGTATTGATCAATTTCTTAATTTTATAGGCTAAACTGGGTATTGCGTTTGGAACTCTCCACACATAAGTAACAGCTCTGAAGCAGAAGGTTCCACTTTTAAAGATGACCACAGAGTTGTGTGTGCATGAGTGCATGTGCATGTGTGCGCCTATGTGTATCCACATGTGTTTCTGTGCACATGTGTGCACATGTGTATGTTAGTGTGTGCATACATGCATGTGTGCATGTGTATGTGTGTGCATGTATGTGTTCTTGCATATGCATGCATGTGTGACTGTGTGCACACATGTTTTGTCTGTGTGTCCATGGGTGCATGCGTGCATACGCATTGGTGTGTACGTGTGCCTGTGCGTGCACCCTCCTGCACGCGTGTGCGCACATGTTCCTGTGTGCGCACGGGGTCACGTGCATGCGTGTGTGCATTTCCGTGTGCACCATTGCGTATGTGTGTGCGCGTGTGAAGCGTGAGTGTGCATCTGTGTCCATGCACATGTGTACGTGTCTGTGTGCATGCATATGTGCGTCCATGCACGTGTGTGCACATGCATATTTGCATGTGTGTGCGTGCCTATCTCTGTGCGAGGGTGTTTGTGTCTGTGCACGAGTGTTTGTGGGGCTGTGCATGTATGCGTGTCTCTGAGCACATGTGTGTGCGTGTGCACGCGGCTATTCTTGTGTCCTGTGTTCCGCTCTCCTTTCCAACGCTGGGGTCGGGCCGGGCCGCGGATTTTGCGCTCCCCTTTGAGGGTTTGTTGCAAAACCTGAATAAAACGCTCTCTCCCTCGGTGCTGCTGATCGGCTTTTGACCCCGCAGGCACCGGGCCCGCATTTCGGACCAAATCCCTGCCCAGCTCCATCCCCCTCATCCCGACTCCCCCCACCACTCATCCCGATTGCCGTGTCCCCCCTCCCTTATCCCGCCTCCCCGCCCCTTATCTCCACTCGTTCCTGTGCCCCCGCCCCCGGGGGCCCCGCCCGGCCCCGGCACAGCCCCACTGAGCTAAAAAATGCGAGGTCAAACAGAGAGCTGCCTCTGAAGCTCTCACTACCGGAGACTTGGCTGTGTTGGAGTTCATAATAAAATTTATCCTTGGGAAGCAGTAGAATATGAAGGGAGAATTTATACACATCCACGTAAGGGGTGTGTGTGTATATATATATATATATATACTGTGACCAGTTACTGTCTCGTCGTGCGAGATTGAGGAAAACCATTCTCTCATGTGAATAAAGGATGCTGCTTTCTAAAACTCCAAAACGAGTCTGAGGGAATTTACTTGTCGGCATTTTTGGTATCATTTGGCGACCCTGGTAAGACCTACTTTGAGGATTTCACCTCTGTAGGGGTGGAGGCACCTCCACACCACACACACCGCACCCCCGGACCGTGTCTTGGGAGCAAGGATTCCACTTGTAAGTGAAGAATGAAAGCATCCTTTCTGCTGTTTGGTTTGGTTTGCTTGTCCGCGCCTAAGTCGGGGGCAAGGAGCCCTGCGGGGCTGCGCTAGAACGGTACCTGATTTGGAATTCGGTACACAATCTGGATTTCGGTTTGGGATTTGGTATATTTGATATATAATCCGGTTTTTGGTTTGGGATGTAATCGCGATTTTGGTTTCGGTTTCCTTGAGATTTGTAATTGTGTAATTTGTTTTATACTTTGCGGAATCACTGAGTGTGGCAGAAAAAGTGTGGTATAAATTGGGTCCCTGGTGATCCCCTAGTATCATCCCTAGAAAAGGATAAAGAAAAGGTTTGAAAAAGATGCTGTTCTGCCTGTAGTATCTGTCCGAGATGTTTAAAATTGTGTGAGCAGCAGGAAGATGACGACGATATTAAATTACTGACTGCTCCCAGGCGCCGTCTCGGTGAATCCCCAGGTGGAAATGCTGAAGCGAGGGAAGCGAGTGATGCCCGGGGGGGGCGGGGGGCGGGGAGCTGCAGCTGGGGGTTCAGTGTGGCAGCCGGGCGGACAAGGGTCAGGCAAGGAGAAGGAATCCAGGCTCCTCTGCGGCAAGCCGGTGGGAGGGAAGGACCAGTAATTGTTAAGGGTCCCTTTTCAAATTACTGACCTTAGCGATTGGAAAGTGGCAGCTGGGAATTCTGGAGACGATCCGGATCGGGCAGCAAGTGCTGTCGAAATGATGGTTAGAACTCAGGGTCCAGACTGCAAAGACCTGGAGACAACAGCGCAGGTGCTGTTTGCACGGACAGAGAGAACGGGACCGAAGTCGCCGCGTCTCGGTCAGGGTCGGTGTGACCGAGGGCGCGCTTTGCAGCTCCGCGCAGCGGCTTTTGCGGTGCGGCGGGGGGGAGCGGGGAGCGCGGGGCGAGCGGCGCGGGGTCTCAGTGCGGCCACACGGCGAGCTGCATCTGCTCTCCCATTTCTATTCCATGGCGCTGGTGGCTTTAGGTTTCCCTTTTCATCCCTCTCCAAGACCAGTGCTTCACATCCTGCCAGTGTTAGAAGCTGCTGTGCCTGTTTGTGTAGGGCAACCCCAGATGGTCCTGTGCTTGTTGCTGCAGAATCAGCTGGGGACTCCACGGGTTTAGGTCCAGCTTCTTCCTACTCCCAGCCACAAGTGAGGGTGGCACTAACAAAAAGCTGCAGTGGCATGCGGGCTGGTTGGAATGAGCAATCTATTAAAATGAGAAATATCAGCCTTTTGGTGTAATGTATTGCCAAGCTCATGCTTCAGGGAGCAGCTTGAGTGCCACGAACACACCCTGCGGCGACGCCCAGAGCCCTTTGCTGGCCCTTTCCCTCCCTTAGTCAGTATTTAGAGCTAAATCAGCAGCTGGAATTGGAGAAGAGTTGGGATGCATTGTCACGTGTATTATGGAAAGGTTTTTGCAATGTTTCCATGCCCTTCCTAATTCCTTTTGAACAATACTTATTTGTACTGTGCCACCAGCTGCTCAAAGTGTCCTTACTAGAAAATGACAAAGAACACCAAATACAGCTGGTCTAGAAACATAATACATAGAAAGAGACTGAGATCAAGTGAATATGCAGAAGCCCTTGCTTCAGGATGTCCTAAACAATTAATGACATCCTGGAGAGCCTTATTCTACTCTTCACTAATTAAAGACTTAATGGATTTGAATCTAAAATTAAGACTGGCTGAATTTTTCGCTAGATACCAAATACATCTATTGATACACTTACTACCTTTTTTTTTCTCTTTGAAGTGTCACAGCAATGAAAACGTTGTGATTTGTTCATTAGTCAGGATTATTTTGCCAAGTGAATAGGAAAAGATTTTAGGCACTAGCTTGTTCTTTGTTCAGATCACATAAGTCACCTCAACTATCAACAGCAAAAAAGTCTCTTTAAAAAGACATCTTCATATTTTTCAGTTCCTATTGTGTAGCATTATTTCCCAGTCTACACTGTAGTTTAAAGGTTAGTGATGACATCATTTGAGATTTAGTCATCCTAATGTTTTGGTACTTTTAGATGACAAAAATGATTAAGAGTTTGAAGCTGTTGAAAACTATGAAAAAAAAAGTTTCTTCTATTTCTGTGTTCAGAACAGAATTTTTGTGGATATTATTTCACTGTTTGCTTTTGGGCTTTTTTTTTGTTTTATTTTCTGTTTCCTGATTTGGAAAGGGAAAAGGAGTTTTGGGGGCTTTCTCAAAATTCAGAAAGTACATTAGTTCCTAGTTCCTTTTAGATAATGTTAGAGTTCTTTTCCAAAACACTGGAAACTGGAAGTACACAATATTTCAACCATCTCCTTATGCTCCCACTGACATTTATAGCAGACACATAACTAAATTCCAGATTTTTGTATTAATCTTAAGCGTTGTTCTTTAGAACTTGTCTACAACCATTTTACAACTATTCTGTAAGAAACATAGGTAGAGAAAAAAGGGCACAGATGAGGGTACAAAATGGAAGGGAAGTGAGAGGACTAACGAGGGAGAGAGTTGGACCAACCAGCAAAGTTGATGTTTTGCAAGAGGCCAAGTGGATTGGAGGATTGCTATTAAATTCCCACCAATGTTGCATTATCACATTGTACCTCCATCTCTTTATTTGGGAAACGGAGAGAATATTATGGTTTTTTGCATAGCTAAAAAATAGCATCAACTTAGTGCACAGACAGCTCAGTTCCAATGAGGGTCATCAAAGGGAAGCTTTACCTCGCCTTTCCCAAAGTCTCAGCTGTTCCTGGGTTACCCCAGGCAAGGGTGAACAGCGCTGAAATTGCTGAGTTTGCCCCAGTTTCTTTGCCCCTTGCCGTTCTGCACCATTTCCGTTCGCTTGTCGTTGCTTCTTTTCAGGCTGTTACCATCTTCTGTGCTTTCTTCACGACTGGGCAATGAATTGCACAAAATGTTAACAGCAGTCTTTTTTTTTCCCTCAACAGCTAAACATGAGGGAGTACATGAATCCGTGAGTGAATCTGAATTTATTTCCCATACTTTTCTATTTTTTATATTACTCTCTGTCAAATCCTGATGAGAATTGTGAAGGGTTGTTAGAATGCCCTGATTAAGAGAAACCTAGAAGGATTTTTTTCCCTTTTACCTTGCTCATCTGTTACTTTAGATAACTCAGCAGAGCTCATTACCATAGCCAGGTGTACGTGCTAGGTTTTTTACTGTGGAGTTGTTGGAGTGCCAAGCCCTGGGAAAAGAACAGGCAGGCTTCAGGCTCCACAGTTCTTCCAGCAAATGCCTGATATTCGGCGCTGTTCTGAGAAGTTCATTACACAAAAGCACATCACATTTGCTGGGTCAGGTAAGGTAGAAAGCAAACCTTTAATTCTTTGCACATGAGCCAGTAAAGGAGAAAGAAAAGATCCCATGCTCTACTGAACGCTGATGTTCAATTATGCTGGGAAGAACAGCGCGTTTGGCCTCGAAATGAGAACGCTGTCTGCTAGGCAGCACTCTACACATTCCAGCCCAGCTTTTCATCTTGTTTATGCCAGTTTGCACCCAAAGTCCTTTTGTTGACTTTATTGACATTCCCTGAAGAACAGTAAAAGCTGAATTTGAAAGTGAGTTTCAACCTGTGTTTTGGAAGTACAGATTTTTCTCTTGGAAAGCACTGAAAATGCTTGGAAAGCATTGCCTGACTTCCCGCATTTACAAGCTGTAGCTGAAAATGATTGATAAGGATCTTTCCCAGCTCGAGCTGCAGGCACAGCACTCTGCTAATAATTTTACCACCCATCCAGCTTCCCTTGTAGCTGTCAATGACTTTTACAGCTTGGAATAGAAGGCAAACTCCTGTTATTGTTTTGTAAAATGGCCTTAACAAAACCTGCAATTCAAAATGTGAAGAAACAGCTGAAAGAGCTTCCTGAACCACCAAAGATCACCACAAATACTTTGTCACTCTTTAGAGCTGCTTTGTTACCTACAAATGCTTAGTTTCTGAAAGTACAATAGGTCTGATTATCTTCTGTTGACCGTTCTACATTGCTAAAGCCGAATGGAATAGAATTACCTATTTACTGAATGTGAGTGAGCAGAAAGCAGGTTCTGTATATTTAAAACAGGAGATTTTTTTTCATTCGTAAGAAAAGATTCCTGTTTGACCTGATTTACAGCAGTGAGGGCAGGTCTGGTAACTATCCAGGTTCGGTCTATAGCTCCTAGAATGGGTACATTATTATCTTCTTTTATTAAATTCATACATGGCTTGCTGTTGGAGCTGTATATGAAAAGAAAAACAAATACTGCATAGCCATATCCTGCTATCAATTCCTGCCACGCTGATCAGTGGGGAATTTGGTGTGAAATCAATGTCCAGCTCTGGCCCATGGCAGTCAGTTCTCCTGAGAACAGTATATCTATATGTTAATGTCACATTCAAATTCCTATTACCCCGGAAATCATTGACCCCTTTCCTGTTGATTTAGAGGTGGGGTGGCTGTGGGGGGTGAGGCCCTGACATTTTAAGTAGAGTTTAAAAGGCTGTAATTCTCTTTACCTTTAAAGGTATGACCACTTTGGTTTTGCAATTTGACAGAAAGCTGCAAACAGCTGCATCACAGATCTGTTCCTGCATGAAGTCAGGCAAAAGAAATAGAATGTCTCTCTGGTTGGTAATTTTCCAATATCTGCTTTACTTGCTGAATGTAAAAGGTTTTTCCTTTTCTAGATCCACACATCTAACAACACCTTTGATAACACAATTTTCTGTTAGTGGTTGGAGGGACTTGTAAGGCTTACATGTCAATACCTGCTTCATTTCTTTTCTGACCACATGCACCCTGCCTGATTGGAAACCATGGCAGCAGATGCAACCTTTCAGTCCTTGGTTTCTTTTGACAGGTTGCATCAGTGACAGATACATTAGATCATTCCTTAAGCTGTTCATTTCCTGCCTAGGAGAAACAGAGCAGGTAGGACTGCGAGGGAGTGGCTCATAGTCAGCTGGAATATCTTCTGCACATCTTCTGTTTCAAGGGACACCCTAGGCAGACTTGCACGTGTGTCATTCCTGGGACTGTAACAGTACAGGTGACAGGAATCCTGGAAAAGCTGACACAGCAGCAGTGAGAACGTGGCTTTCTAGACCTGTGCCTGTAGGATTAAATAGATTTCTTAGGCTCCCAAGATCAGCTATTTAGATATATATACGTGTGGCCTTTCCACTATCCCCTAACTCTCTGGTGTTCAAAGCACTATTGTGTGGGTTGAGTTGATTATGGTCCTGTAGATTTTAAGTGCTCTGCATTAGAATATATTTAAACAGCAGTAATCACGAGAGTGTTCAGTGATTTGGAAATACCAGAACTTCAGGGGAGGGGAAAGGAGAGAGACACAACGTTAAACTATTGTCTTGAGAGTGTTGAAAATAACTAACAAACATCTTTAATGGCAAAAGCTTGAAATCCTGGTGGTTTTACTCAGTGCTCCAGGTAACAGAGGAGACAGCAGTGAAGTTTCAGTTACCACCATATGAAAGTATAGGTAGTAGTCTATATATTGTTCTTTCTTTTTTTCTGTAGAGGAAGCTTAAATAACCTCCCCAGCAGATTTTCCCTCTGTTTCTTGACATGTAAATATGAAGGTTTGGGAAGGTGTGACAAAGGTTGCTCTAAAGCAGAAGCAGCAGGGATAAAAAAGGAGGTGGGAGAGGTTCAGGCAGAAGAGAACAGAGAAAGAGGAAAAGCAGTCACACAGAATGGAAATCAAGCTTTTAGTGAAGAAATCGGCAAAACAGTGGAAAGAAAAACAGTGAAACAGCCAGAGGAAAATACAGTACAGGTTTGCACTAAATGTACTTGTGTCCTTGTGTCTAGAAAAGGCATACAATGGGGTGTTGTGCTGCGTTGACCTTGGCTGGACACCAGGTGCCCACCAAGCTGCTCTGTCACTGCCATCCTCAGCAGGATGGGGACGGGAGAAAATGATAAGAAACACTCCTTGATCAATGTGAAGGCAGTTTTACAAAGCAAAAGCCAAGGCCTCATGTGAAAGCAAAAGGAGGCAGAAGACTTTTTCTCTGTTCCCATCAGCAGGCAGTGTCCAGCTGTTAGCAGAGAGACGAACACATAACCCCCCGGGGGAGGTTATATGTGGTGCTTTATTTCGAGGCCCCGGGAACCAGGGGTTCGCACCCAAATCTGGTTCCAAACCCGTTACAGCGCGACCGCATTTTATTCTCTGCATGTTACATAACCTAATGTATATTCAACAGGTTACAGCTAATACATATGCATATATGGATTACTTAATTGGCTAATTATTATTACTTTGGCGCCAGCGTCTTCTGTTTTTCTTAGTTAACTCCGGGGTGCAAGGTCTTCTTATCTCAACCGCAGGCCCAGTCTCTTTATCTCTACTGCAGGTGCAGACTTGGCTTGGATAAGTTTCGGGTACTTCACAGAGTTCTCATGAGAGAAGAAAGTCTAAATAACCGCTACTTCTAATAATCACTAACACACTTAAAGTAACAGGATTTAAAACCACTATAAAACACACAATTAAACCCACTATTCTTAAAACTATTATAATCACTATTTCTACCTAAATAATATCAGACTAATAAAATCTCACATGTCGGGGGTCACCATTTGTCGAAGACAGCGGGAGACTTAACGACACGCATATGGTGTTTGATTAACAAGTCTCAATCTTTATTAGCAGTACTCCTACCTAAATAGTTTAGTTAATGAGCTTCATACATATTACAAAACTTTAGCTCCTTATTGGTTACAGACTTTATCATTGCATAAGCGTCACATACATTCCTGCAGTTTTAGAAATCCATCTGGTCCCGTGGGAGACATCCTGTTATCTCCCTTGCCTAAGCTTCACTGCACAACAAGGGCCCGCTGACCTTGCTGGTCAGTAGTTTTTCACTTAGCTCAATATTTTTCCACTCAAGGCCTAAGCAGCTTGCTTTTGTCAGGCTCATGTCTGCTTTCAGTGAGCCAGGTTTCAGTAAGTCTCTCCACAATTCCCCCGTTTTCTTTATTTAAGGCAATGTGGCTTTGTAACATATTTTGCACTAGGTTTTCAAGTATTTTCTGCAAACATTTAAACATACAAGGGAGAATCAATAAGATGACAAAATTATAATTAATATGACTAGTCCTTGTTTCAACAATTCTGATACCCAGGGTCCAAATCCAAATTGGCCGATCATTCTCATAATGAGTCTGTCTGTAAGCTAAAGTCTTTTAAGTGTGTTTGCATTTCTGTTATTTGTTTGTGTATTGATGTTGAGTGATCAGACAGATTTAAAGAACACATACCTTTGATCAGGAGTGTTCTCAGCCAGCCTGTAATACCAAATTGAGAATCAATTTCCAAGAACATCATCTGTTTCCTTTAATTTGAGTCAATTGGGTCCACATTGTAAAGCAATCAATCTTGACTTCTTGGGTTGTTTAACTTGCTGGATGGCAAGTTTTAAGTACCAAATTGCTTGAGCTTGGCGAAAAGCACTTCCTGATTCAAAATAATAAAATTGTAGCTGATTATATATGATACCTGCTGCTATATAAAAATCCTCAAAATTCTGGTGAAAATGTGCAGTATAAAGACTACCTTCAGTTGCTACTACGTGACTATTTCTTATCAACCTATTGGCACAAACTCCACACTCTAAGAAAAGATTCAAAGCACAGTTACAATATACACAATTGCAATCACAATTAATAGCTATAACAGAATTCAATTCTCAAGCCCCCCCCTTTCTGTCCTTGTCAGTCAAGTATGTTCACAATTACATATCATGGGCTAAACCTCTCGCTTGATGTGTTAATTTCTGTTCAAAGTTGTTAAAGCAGAATGCTTATTGCTCTTTGCTGTCGCTCTCGTGTTCGGTTGACTGACTCGACTGCCAGGCATGTCCATTTACTGGGAATCCACAAGGGACCTTGATCTGTGAAAACACAAATATAACCACAACCAGTAAATAGCAACAGGCTCAGTCCTTCCCATAATTCTGTCGTAGGGTTCTTATAACACAACTGTATTTCAGGCGTAGCTTACATTTTCACACCACTATTATGAATTACTACAGATGCTTGTTCTAAACCTGCTACCAAACTAAGATAATTAAGCAATTAAGTGTAAACAGCACTTTACTTAACCTTATCTGTGGATCTAATTCTGTTACATCTTTCTGCTTTGCAAGGTATTCCTTAATAGTTCTATATGCTCGTTACACAATCACTAACCTACCAAACACCAGCTATGGTTATCCTAACACATAAGCAAGCTAAATATGGGAACTATGAAAGTCTGTTAAATATTCAACATTGAAACATCAATGTCTCCCATACTTCTGTTGTCAGCTTCTGCATCTTGTTCCTCACCACTCTGTGGGAAGATCTGGAATTTCCAGGGCTGCTTTTGTCCATCGGACAGGAACCCACAAGGGACCTGTGGGGGATGAGACACAAAGATAACCCCTCCCCCAGTAAAGTACTTTAGCAGGGTCTTGCCAAAGACCTGTTTTAGGATCCCTATATTTCACCCACACCTCAGGGCCCTGATTTTCCTTTTCTATCCTATAATGGATCACAGCAGCCGGTTGATCCTGTTCTCCAAAAATGCAAAGATGATTGAGTACAAACAGTACTTTACTTATTCTCTCTTTAATATCTTTTATCTCTCTGTGCTTATTTAGATATCTTTTTAAGGTTCCGTTGGCCCTTTCAATTATTGCCTGACCTGTGGGTGAGTGTGCTATCCTTGTGCCATGTTGTATTTTCCATTGCTTTAAAAAACAAGCTATTCTTTTACTTGTGTATGCCGGTCCATTATCTGTTTTTATCTGTTGGGGAATTCCCATAACTGCAAAACATTCACTTAAATGACGCTCTACATGTAATGTTTTTTCTCCTGATTGTGCTGTTGCCCAAATATAATGGCTATAGGTATCTATAGTGACATGTAGATATTTTAGTCTTCCAAATTCAGGTACATAGGTTACATCCATTTGCCAGATTTCATTAGCTTTCAGCCCACGTGGATTAATTCCAATTCCTAAACCTACACCACTATTGTGATGACTGCAAATAGCACATGACCTTACTATGGATTTGGCTTCAACTGATGAGATCTTAAATCTTTTCCTTAGCCCTTTAGCATTTGTGGTGAAACATTTCATGTTCCTTCCTTGCTTTATCAAATTCTTCCAGCTCTGCATCTGCTATTGACACTAATTGATCTGCCCTGTAATTTCCCTCACCCAGACCTATGTCCCATTTGTGGCTTCTTATATGTATAACCGCATATTCATGTTCCCTGCTGTTTACTGTTTGTAATAACTGTGTAAATAAGGTATACAATCTCTGATTTTGTATTTCTTTGACCATAGCTCCTTCGATTCTGGCTACCACCCCAGCAACATATATAGAATCAGTTACCACATTAAGTGACATATTCATATGCATCAAAGCCCAAATTACTGCTAAGAGTTCCAGTGTTTGTAAACTGTCATCACTTTGTCCTTTGAGTATTTGATGTTGCCATAAACCATTCTCTTTCCATGTAATTGCTGCTGTTTGTGACCGTTTTCCAGCATCTGTAAACACCGTCCTTGCTTCAGGTATAGGCTGCAGTCGTCTCCTGGGAATCTCGATCCAATGCCATTTCCCAATCCATGCCAACGGAGCATCGACCAATTTGTCTGATACAATGGGGCAGGAGAGCCCTGGTAAAGCTTCTTGCAGGGTTTCGCTGTTACGTAGAAACCATTCCAATGAGTCCTTTTTCATGGGTACTCTAATTAGTGCTGGCTCTGTTGCATCCACTTGAAGTACACGTTCTCTGCCCTTTTTTATGAGGATAGCTAACAACTCAATTTTTTGGAGCAAAGTTTTAGACTGCTGTATAGCAGGTGAGATCCCTTCTAGGACCCCTGTCTCCCCCGTTTTCTTTAAGGATTGTGTGATAGCACCTAATACATAGGTGGTCTCTGCCCAAAACGTAAGTTCAAGGGGTTTGTCCCAGCAACTACGGTGTACTTTTCCTTGTACAATACAGTCAGTAATTTGTTGGAGTACCTTTTGTTGCTGTGATGTTACCGTCCCTGGAGTCGTAGGATCAGTGCCTCGCAAGAGAGGGCGAAGGTCACTCAACAATTCAGAGGGTATTCCGACTATTGGTCTTAACCATTGTAAATCTCCAAGTAATTTCTGTGCATCATTAACAGTTTTGATCTCTGTCTGTAATTGTAGCTTTTGTAGAGTTATAAATTTTTGTGAGATTGTCCATCCTAAATATTTCCAGGGTGCTGTTTTCTGTACTTTTTCTTCTGCCACTACTAGTTGGTATCTGCCCAGGTGATTTCTTAGCTCCTGTATCTGTTGTTCTGTAAATGGTTCCATTTGTGCAAATAAGATATCGTCCATATAGTGCTATATTATACATGTTGGCCATTTCTTTCTTACTGGTTGCAAAGCCGCATCAACATACAGCTGGCATAATGTAGGACTATTTTTCATACCTTGTGGTAACACAGTCCATTCCAATCTCTGATCTGGCCTTTCTCGATTAATGGCTGGAAGGGTGAATGCAAAACGCTTTGTGTCACATTGGTGTAACTGTATAGTGAAAAAACAGTCCCTTAAATCAATTATTAAAAGATGCCAGTCCATCGGAATCATAGCTGGATTGGGTAATCCTGGTTGTAGTGCTCCCATGGGCTCCATTTGGTCCTTAACAGCTCGCAAATCATGTAGCAAACGGTATTTACCTGATTTTTTCTTTATCACAAATATTGGTGTATTCCATGGGCTTGTGGACAGTTGTAAATGTCCTTGAGCAAACTGCTCAGCCACCAACTGATGAGCAGCTATAAGGCTTTCCCTTTTTAGGGGCCATTGCTTTACCCAGACAGGATTATCATTTGTCCATGTAATTGGGATTGGAAAAGCCCAAGCAATGGCTATTCCCCTAAAGGGTGATCATTTGTCAAAACCATACCTAATTGAGACAGTACATCACGTCCAATTAAACATTGTACTGTCGGTGGCAGTTGCACAACAGAAAAAATTGCTTGAACTGTTCTTCCTTCTATTTCAACTGTTAACAAGGGTGTACGGCTTGCTAAGGTAAGTCCACCCACTCCTGTCACTGCTGTAGTTGTGGCTTTAAGCGGCCAGCAAGTCAGCCAAAACCCTGGTGATATTATGCTAGAATCTGCTCCCGTGTCAAATAAGGCATTCAAATTTCTGCTTTGTGATCCCAATATAATTCGTACCTTTTGCTTTGGGCGAGTGGACAAGTCCAAGGTTAACATTGTATTGTTAACATTGGATCCCTTTGTAGATCCAAATCCTTTTGCGCCCCGTTGGTTCTTTGGACAGTCAATTTTCATGCCTGCCGTCAGTTGTGGCAGTGGAATAAGCTGAGCAATCCGTTGGCCCTTTGTAATCCTGATAGGTGGAAATAAAGTGTAAACCATGATCATAATTTCTCCGGTGTAGTCTGCGTCTATAAGTCCGGGGAGCACAAAAAGTCCTGCTAGGCTGGCAGATGATCGACCTGGAAGCAATGCTCCCAACATTTGTCCATTAATAATCAAAGGTCCTTTTTCTCCGGTGGGGACCTTTTGTGGTTGAGTCGATATCAGGGTTACCTCTATTGCGGCTTCCAGGTCAAGCCCGAGGCTTCCACTTGTGGCCGGTCGCAGTTTGGGGGCTGATTGAGGAGAGGATCGTTGTTCGGTTTCTCCGACTGTTGAACAGCAGCGACGCCTTGTGTCTGAGCGCGGCCACTGCAATCCGACGCGCTCCTTCGGAAGTTTCCCGACCTGTTGTGCCAAGCTGCAGTGTTGTGGGAATCAGTTTTGCATTTCTGACACCAAATTTTTGCCGCTCGACAATCTCTTCGGATGTGCCCAGAGCCGCCACATCGATAGCATTTTAGCCGATTGTTATTTCCCACAGGGGGATTCATTAGCGACGCTTGAAGGGGCGCAAGAGCAGCTAACACTTGAGCCTGTGTGCTTTGCGCTTGTTCTTGTAACCCCTTCCCTAATTCCTTGGTGGCACTGACTAAAAAAGCTTGTTCCCCTGACGGCATTTGCAAAATTCTTTCTAAGGCTTCCTCTACTGTCCAATGTGGTCACACTTCTCCTACAACAGCAATTTCCCTTACCAGCATCTGGGGACCCCTCTGTGTCCCCCACTTCCTTTCCCAGCTCCCTCATAGCCTCCAGCTCTCATATCCCTGACACCATCCCTGGGGGTGTCTGGCGAGGGAGCAGGGAGGGGGCTGACACTGCCCCCCAGCACCGGTGCCCAGGAGCAGAGCCTATTTTATTTTAGGCCTGTTCCAAAATCAGCCCCTGCCACTTCACCACGTGACCTGTTAAATCCAGCAGCCATACTGCCAGAAACATCACAGTTGCAATGGGGATGTCTTGAAGACTGCCAAGAAACTCCATAATGGAAACCAACAGTGTTGCTAAATATCAAGGAAAAGCCCTTCAAGGACCCAGACTCGGTGTTATCCTGTGACGGAGCATCCTAGAGTTGAGATGTGGTACAAATGTTGGGTACAAATGTTGGTACAAATGCGCTGCGGCTGTGTGGCTGCAGAAGGTTTTCCTGCAGGAGGAGACACCAATGATCCAACCAGGGGCTCCAGGGCAATGACCCTTGGCAGGTTGGTGCCACCTGGAGTGGGGCAGAGGGGGCTGGGAAGGGCAGAAGGAGATGGGACACCGAGCAGCACCCACAGACTGTGGAACAGAAACAGGGTTTATTTCCTTTCTCCTGACTAACAAGTCTCTGGAGCCCTGCTAGTGCTGCCGACGGTTGGGCCTCTTGCTGGGCTGCGGAGAGTCCTGGGAGCCAGGGGCCCTCCTCTTCGGGGGGCGCCGGGGCCCCCTGGCTGAACGGTCCCTGCCCCGGCGGGTAGAAGAGGGGCTGTGGCTGCAACCCTGGGCAGAGGGACCTGGCACGGCCACCTCCTCTGGCTCCTGGGGCTGCTCCTGCTCTGCAGGGACAGCAGCTGATGGGGGCCGACTGGGACTCTGGCAGAGAGCAGCCTGAGATGTGTTGGGCTGCTCTTCCGTGTTGGAGCCTTCAGAAGTGCTGGAGGAGGCTGGGGGCTGGGTGGGAGAGCCCCCTCGAGAGGTGGTGGGGCTGGGGCTGCCTGCAGGGCTCTCAGTCTCATCCCCAGCAGCGTAGAAGCGCTGCAGCCACTGCGCCTCCTCGCCGCACAGCTCCACGATGGCACTGACGAGGCCTTGGACCAGCGGGGCTGTGTGTTCCTTGAAGTCAGGCTGCAGCTCCTGGACCAGAGCCTTCTTGTCCAGCCCACAGCAGCACAGGAAATAAAGGATCTCACTTTCTTCTTCCATGACCTGGTACCACAGCTGCTCAGACATTGCCTCCAACTCGCGGCGCAGCCAGGGCAGCACGGGGTCAATGAGATGCTGGTGTCGCTGGAAAAGTATTGCCCAGTCCTCAGGCAGGAGGCCACCCACAGTAGCCCTGGCATCTGTCCCAGTAGCCCCCTGCTCTCCCTGCAATGACATCCCCTCTGGAGGGGACACCGTGGGGCGCGGGGCGCTGCTGATCACTGGGGGCGGCGCCTGCGAGGTGACACACAGCGTGAAGGAGACACCTCCGTCCTCCACAGGAGCCCTGAACTTCTCCATCCGTCCTCGGCAGAGCGGGCAGAAGGGTGTCTTGTGTGCCCAGGTCACAATGCAATTCAGGCAGAAGCTGTGCTGGCACGGCTGTGCCAAGCCCTTGGCCCTCCAAGGGCGGCGACAGATGGGGCAGCTCCACTCTGTCCTCGTGGCCGTGTTGGTGCTCGGCAGCGCGTTCGGCAGAGCTGGGGATGAGGAGCTGTTCCTCATCGCTGGCGCCGGTGCTGCCAAAGGGTGTCGCGTGCTGTGAAATGGAGAGAGTGCAGGGTCAGTCGCCGTCCCCGGGGAGGAGAGGAAGAAATGCCCAGGCTCCTGGTGAAGGACACCCTCCCGGCCCCCCGAGCCCCGTCACCCCACGGCCACCCCAGGGAACGTTTCCCCACACAGCTCACCGGTGCTGCTGCAAGCGACCTCACAGGACCCGGCTGCCTGAGCCAGGCAGGGCCAGGGAACCTCAGGATGGCTCTGGGATGGGACCACGAGCTGCCGGCGGCAGCAACAAAGCACCACCCAGCACCAGAAGCCTGGATCGACTCTCCAGACCTGGCAGGCACGTGCGGCAGGAGTGCAGGCACGAGCCAGACTGGGCCAGGCTCTGCTGGCACCCAGAGACCAGCTCCAGATGCTCCAGGAGAAGATACAGGACCATTTCCTTCCCTCAGTAATGTTTCACCGCTCAGGTGTTAACTGCAGGGCTGAGTATTTCTCTTTCACAGGTACCATAAAAGAGGCAGCATTGGCTGCTCACTCTCAAAAGATTTCTCCATCTTGCATTGTGTGGCTTAATTGTCATGAACAACTCCGGTCTAGACCACCAAAGCTCTTAGGAAACAGCAAAGATTTCCATGTGCCCAGCTGTTGTCCATCATCCTGCTGAGTCCTGTCCCATGGCCTCTTCCTCTTAGATGGAGGAAACTGCAGTGCTCCCTGGATGGAAGTCTGACAGTGACCTTCCACTCTGGAAAGCCAACTATAGCAGCACCGTGCAGAGACACAGAGGAAGGACGAGGGAACCCTATCTGCAAGCATTGCTGCCCTTTGCTGGCAGAGCAAAGCCATCACCTCTGTAGGGGCAAAGGTGGTGTAAGCTGGGTGGGCTGATGGCAACTGCTCCCAGAAAAAGGCTTGAGAGCATTTCTGAAAGAGAGCATGAGCACAAAGTTTCTCTGGCACACTGCTCAGGCTCTGATTTCCTGGGAGGGAGCTCACCCTGCTGAGCACAGCCAGCCCTGGCCAGCGCTACCCATGTGTGCCATGGACTCGAGCTACGAGGTGACAATTCCCACACGTGCTGGCCAGAGGAGGTCCTTTCACAGACACCCAGCGCTCAGCAGGGCTCAGCCACCTACGATCCGGCAGCATCTGGGGAGTGGGAGGTGATCTGGGCTCTGGGAGCACAGTGGCCACTCAGCTCCCACCGTCTCAGGAGTCCGACGAAGCATCCACAAAACAAGGAAATCAGTCACCAGGAAAGTGCAACCACGGGACTTTGAGGATCCAGAATCCTGTTCATGGCAGACCCAAAAGAAAAGCCCTGGGTCTCCAGGATGTGCTACCCTTCCTAAGGGGGAACAGGAGGCCTCCCCACCCTGTTTCATGACCAGACCATGGTAAAGCTGCAGTAAAACCCCCGAGTTAGTTCTCCTCCTTCACCCAAGCAGCAACACTGGACAAACCTGTGACAAGCAGTGCGCGCTCCTGAAGCGCTCGGAACTCTGTCTGTTCCCACTCCTCAGGGGATGCAGGGACACACTCTCAGCACGTCCACAGCCAGAGAGATGGGGAACACAACTGACCTCGTTCCCAAGGCAACGGGGCCCCTAAGCCTGCCCGAGGCCACACAGCATTGTGACATGAGAGGGAGGCGGGGCTTCGGCACCTTCCCAGGTCCCACAGAGAAGAGGTGCCAGCTTGTAGACCCCAAAAGGGACAGGAAAAAGAGGGGGGTAAAAAACAGAGCAGAAGTGATAGCCACAGGGAAAACCAATACACTTGTAATCAAGAAACCTGGTGTCCCAGGAGATATCATTGCTCAAGGGAATCTGGACATTAATTACTGTTTGATACCTTTAAGAAAGCTTCTCCAGGGATTGAAGAAATTGGTGTTTATTAACAAATCCCTAGAGCTTGATATCCCAGCACGTCCATCCAGCAGGGAGACTGGGTGTGTATCAAGTCCTGGGATTCAGAACCATTAACTCCTAGGTGCAGAAGACCACACCAGGTACTTTCAGCTACAGACACAGGCATGAAGGTAGCTCAGAAAGGACCCTGGATTCATTCTTCACAGACTAAGAAGGTTCCTGCTGCATGGATGGCAGAACTGCGATCCCCAACTGCTCACCACCTGGGTACCAAGCTGGGACCAAAGCCTGAGTGGAAAATCCAACCGGACCCAGGGAACCCACTAAAGATGAAGATTCAAAGAATTCAATCACAATGAATTTTGGGGTTCTGTTTCTAATGACTATCATTACAATAATAACTGGGAGAAAAGGGGTGGATTGGACCGACAACAGCATATTGGAATTGAAGAGGCTTTGCTGAATAAAATAGACTCTCCAGCGTGACAGCTTGCCCACCTGTGCCCCCAGGGCCGGCGTCAGGCCTCTCCCTCCCCGCCTCCTCCCCGCCGCAGAGCCCCACCTGATCTCCCCACAGTGGGTTCACACTGCCCGACTCCAGCAGCTCTTGCCCTTCGGGGAGCACTGGATGCCAACACTGCCTGTGCCTGGCCTGGAGCAGCTTCTCCCTTGTCCTCCTGCTCCCTGGGCTCCACAGTCCCTGCACTTGGCCTTCAACCAACTCACTCAGGTGCTCTGAGCTTCTGTTCCCTCACAGTTTGTTCCCTGTAGCACTGACAAAGTGCTGCTGGTATTCTTAACACAGGCAAGGCACCACTCCTCCCACCAGACCAGGCTGCTCAAGGCCCCATCCAACCTGGCCTTGAACACCTCCAGGGATGGGGAAGACACAAGTTTTCTGGACCACCTGTGCCAGGGCCTTACCAGCCTCATCATGAAGAATTTCTTCCTAATGTCCAATCTAAATCTTCCCCCTTCCACTTTAAGTTGATTTCCCTCCATCCTGTCACTACAGGCCCTTGTAAAAAGCCCCTCCCCATTATTCCTGTAGCCCCTTCAGGTACTGGAAGGCCACTATGAAATCCCCCCAGAGCCTTCTCTTCTCCAGGCTGAACAAGCCCAACTCTCTCAGCCTGGTCCTCACAGCAGAGGTGCTCCAGCACTCTGAGCATCTTCGTAGCCCTCCAATGGACACGCTCCAACAGTTCTGTGGCCTTCTAAGATCATGGATTCCAGAACTGGACACATTGCCCCAGGTGGGGTCTCAGAAGAGTGGAAGAGAGGGGCAGATTCCCCTGCCTTGCCCTGCTGGCCACACTGCTTTTGATGCAGCCCAGGACACCGTTGGCCTTCTGGGATGCGAGCGCACGTTGCCAGCTCCTGTTGAGCTTCTCATCAATCAGCACCCCAAGTCCTTCTCTGCACAGCTGCTCCCAATCACATCATCCCCCATCCTGTACTGATGCCAGGGGTTGCCCCAACCCAGCTGTAGGACCTTGCACTTGGCCTTGTTGAACCTCATGAGGTTCACACAAACCCACTTCTACAGCCAGTCCAGGTCCCTCTCGATGACATCGCGTCCTTCTGATGTGACCACTGCCCCACTCAGCCTGGTGTCATCAACATTGTATGTCACCTCCTCTGCTCGGTGTCACCCCTTGTTTCCCTGTCCCCCCGCCCCAGTGTGACCCCTTGTCACTCTCCATCCCTCACTGTCCCCTGGTGTCACCGACTGTCACACTATGTCCCTCCCACTGTCCCCTGGTGACACTCGTGTCCCTTGTGTGTCCCTTCTGTGCCACCCCCTGTGTCACCCACCACCCTCAGTGCCACCCCCAGCGTCACCCATTGTCGCTCTCCACCCCTCCTGCCATCCCCTGGTGATGCTCCTGTCCCTGTGTGTCCCTTGGTGCCACCCCAAGTCACCTCGGGGGTCCTGGGTGTCCTCGGCATCCCTTCGGCTGTCCCCACATGTGGCGCTGTCTCTGTCTGGTGTCCGTGCTGTCTCTGTCCCCCCCCTTCCCACTGTCCCTGTTCCCCTGTTCACCTGTCCCCCTGTTCCCCCTGTCCCCCCCTGTCCTCGCTGTCTCTGTCATGGCTGTCCCTGTCCCCACAAATGTCTCCATCTCACCCTGTCCTCATCCCAGTCACCCCGTCTCTCGCTGTCCCCTGTCCCCCCTGTCCCCGTCACGGCTGTCCCCTGTCCCTGTCCCCACAGATGTCCAGTTGCCCCCCCATGTCCTCCCCCATCCCCCCGTCCTTGCTGTCCCTATCCCTGTCCCCTTTATAACTGTCCCTGCTGTCCCCTGTCCCTGTGCCTCTCCATCCCCTTCCCCCCTGTCCCTCTCCCCCCCGCTGTCTCCGTCACCCCTGTTGCTGTCCCGCAGATGTCCAGCTGCCCCCTGTCCCCCGTGTCCCCCATCCTCGGGGCTCGCGCAGGACGTCACGGGAATTGTAGTTCTGCTGCCCCGCCCGGCCGTGCTGCGGGAGGAGATCCCGGGAGATAAAAACTACCGCAATGGCGGGGGGGGGGGGGGGCCGCGGGGGGAGCAGCGCGGGGGTCTTCGAGTGAGCGGGGGAGGAGCAGTGCGGGGGTCTCAGAGTGAGCGGGGGGCGCGGGGGGAGCAGTGCGGGGGTCTCGTAATGAGCGGGCGGGGGGAGCAGTGCGGGGTCTCGGAATGAGCGGGTGGGGGAGCAGTGCGGGTGTCCCTGGAGTGAGCGGGGGGGGGGGGCGGAGCAGTGCGGGTGTCCCTGGAGTGAGCGGGCGGGCGGGGGGAGCAGTGCGGGCCCCACCCCTTCACTACCTCCCTCCTCGCATCGAAATCTCCCACTGAAAAGGCACCTTAATTCAATTCAATTCCGGATTACAGAAGCTACAAATTCTTTCAAATTTTCCATGGGGTCTTCATGTCCTCATAATTCATCACTTATTAAGTCCTCACAATTCTTCTTCCTTAACACACTTTTGTTTTTTTCCGTATGCACTTCAATCCATCTCACTTTGCCTCCAACCGATGCCACGCCAAGAAAGTCCCTCACTATTCCATTAATTGCTGATGCCCGGCTCGTACACAAGCACAGTTGCTTTAATTAATTTTTTACCTTCTGTCTAACTTGTTCTTCTATTTGATCATCAGGACTGGGTTTGAAAGCAGCCCTGGAAGGGTCTCTCCAGGGGGCAGAACTAAGAACTTTATCTTCACTCTTGGCAGCTCCCAGCAGCAGCTTTTAAAGCTTCCAACGCTGAACTTTTCACTGCCCCCACCCCGCAGCCCCTTCCCCCCTCCCCGCGCAGCCCCTGCCCCCCTCCCGGCCGGGACTCCTCTTCGGGAAGCCGGGCCGGGGTTCGCTGCCCACGGAGCCCCTGCTCCAGCCTGATCCCCGCGCCGCGGGCAGGAGCGCTCCCAGCCGGTGCTGCCGCCGGAGCGGAGCGGGACGAGGAGCTGCAGCGCCCGCGGCACGGCTGCCCGACCGGCCCGGGACCCTTCGGCTCGGCTCAGCTATGCGGGAGCCAGCAGCGCAGCCCCCGCCCAGGCCGATTGATCTTTGGCTAATTGAGTTCCAAAAATTATTGCACGCTTTTCAGATCATTGGGGTAGAACAGTCCATGGAGACTGAGGTTTTCTGCACGTTTCCACCTTTTCCCCGTTCAAAAGAAAGAAGGGGAATGCCGAAGAAGGCATCTCATAAGTCTGGCACTGTAAAGCAACTCTGTTTTTCAGTTAAAGCTCTTCAAAGAGCACACGGATTTGCAGCCACTGAATGTGTGTCCTGAACAATTTGATTTGTTACTCTCAAACTCTCTGCTAAATGGTAACCCTTTCCATTCGCCTTTTGATTGGTGAATCTGAGGTATTATATTTTCACTCCTATTCCACAACTACTTATATTTCAAGAATTTCTGAATTACCGATACTAACCCGAGCTTAGCTTCCAGCTTCAAATAACACTGTTTAATGCCTACCGGGACCGATCCTGGTTTCAAATCACCTCTTAGTGACTTTTTCTAATCACTGGATCTTCCTTTCCCACAGCCTGACACAAGGGAGATTGCTCAACTTCTCCCTCTTTACCTCTCGTTCACCGCTATCCGACTGAACCTGATACAAGAAGCGGTTGTTTTGGCAGGGAATGGAATATTTTGTCCTAAATAGAATTGCTTTTCTGTAGAATTGGTTTTCTAACGAACTTCACCTAAGTGATATCTAAGTGGCAGTGTTTCTTCAAGTTTGACAGATATACGGACAGAAACGGGCTGTTCTTCTGATCCAGTATGTGTGTGATTTTTTTAAAAAAATCTGTACGCAGACCATGATTTTGTCTTAGAACTGCAAGGTCAAACAGAGCTCTTAAGCTCTAACTAGCAGAGATTGGCTGTGTTGAAGTTTGTAATAAAATGAGTCTTTGGAAAGTAGTAGAATGTGCAGGGAGAATTTATACAAGTCCATATAAGGGGGATTATTTACTGTGACCAGTTACTGTCTCGTTGTCCAGGATTGAGGGGAATCATTCTCTCATATGCCCAGGCATGAATAAAGGATGCTGCTTTCTAAAATACAAAAAGGAGTCTGAGAGAATTAATTTGTCGGCATTTTCGGTATCATTTGGCGACCCTGATGGGACCTGCTTTCAGGATTTCGGACCGATAGGGGAGGAGGCACCTCCACCCCCGCTCCGGACCGTGTCTTGGAAGCAAGGATTCCACTCGTAAGTAAAGAATTAAAGCGTTCTTTCTGCTGTTTGGTCTGCTTTGGTTGTCCGCTCCTAAGCAAGGAGCCCTGCAGGGCTGGTCTAGTACGGTACCTAATTTGGAATTTGGTACACAATCTGGGTTGCGGATTGGAATTTGGTATGTTTGATATATAATCCGTTTTTTGGCTTGGAATATAATGGCGATTTTGGTTTCCGTTTCCTTGAGATTTGTAATTGTCTGTGTACTTCTCTGCGTGAGGGACTCTCCGTGTGTGGTTGTCTGTGTGATTCGGGGTTGTGTGTGTGAAGAGTTAAGAGTCCTCCTTTGTTTCTGTTTGGAAAACAGACCTAGATATGTTTTTTTATAAACGGACTTTGACATGATTTGCTGAATTTATTAAGGATTATTAAAGAAAATTCCCCGGAGATTATTGACAAATAGGTTTTACCGAGTTACACCGAAAAGAAGGTTATCAATACTTTCCAGATTTAGTAGATACCTTCTAAAACTCCAAACAAAGTCCGAGAGAGTTTGTTAGCTGGCACTTTTGGTATCGCTCCCGAACTGTCACGAGTGAAAACAACCCCGCCCCCAGATCCGTGGAATCAATAAATCCCCCGCCCCGGTGAATTTGGAGTTTCAGTCCTTGGAGTAACAAGTCTGGCACATTTTGATTACTAAGAATTAGCAAATTCCCTCACCATTCAGACAGCCAAGCCTTTCAATTGAGTGAATGGCACTGAGTAATGACTCGTGTAATCTTTTTCCTAGATTTTTTCTCCACTTACCAACAGACCCAGTCCAGGACTGTGGATCGTTTCACAACAGGGACAGCTTTCTAAGGCAGTGTTTGAAAATTGTGTGAACTCCACAGCTGCAACCAGACCATTTCCAACACGAATCGCTTTTAGAGTTAAAGACGCCCAAGCATTTTTTTTTTTCAGAAGAATGACGGGATAGAAGAGGAAATGGAACTCCTGGTAGCAAAGTGAAACCATCCCTTTCGTACTAGAAAGAAAGTGTTTGCACCTATTTTTAACCCTCCCTTCTCCAGAAGTCCTTCGTTTATGGAGAAAGAGTGGTTGGCAATTCAAAAAAAAAGTTAACGACTGCTGCCAGTGTTGTGACAAGAGGAGTAAAAAAGTCGGGAAAAGCTACCCCAGGCCATCAGCCTCTTCTGGGTCCCTAACACACAGCCAGAGAAGCTGACATCAGCATCGCTTCTGGGATAGAAGAGCAAAATCACAGCTTTTAATAAAATCAGTATTTCTGCACTTGTTGAGTTTTGTCAGTTCAGGCTCTCCAGACTTCTTTCTGTAAGAGCAGCTTTTTGCCATTGTACCTTCTTTCCACTGGGGATCCTGGGGGGGTCCCCGCAGAGAGGAGCGGCCGCGCGAGCCCCTCCCGCCTCGCTCCCCGCCGCCCCTCCTTGAGCCGCGCGCGCTGCCGGCCGGTGGGAACAGCCCCGCCCACGACCGCGTCCCAGCCAATGGCGCTTAGGCTTCCGGTTCGAAGCAGCCAATGGGAGGAGCGTCCGCGCGGGGTTCCAGCGCGGCCCTGGAGCGAGAGGGCTGCGCGAGCTTTTAACCGCAGGCGGAGGTGAGGAAGCGGCAGCGAGCGGCGCTGCGGGGGCTGCGGCGGGCTGGGGGGGGTCCCATGCGGGGGCGTCGGGGGGAAACGGAGCGGGGGAGCACCCCGAGAGAGACCCCGGTTACAAAAGAGGGCTTTGAGGCACCGCGGCGGGGAGAGGTTGTGGTGGAGTGGGCGCTGAGGGTCGGGGGGGTGCACTAGGGGGGTGCCCTGAGGGGCGAGGGCGTCCCTGAGGGGTTGAGGGGTGCGATGAGAGGGATCCCTGAGGGGCCGGGGCTGTGATGGGGGGGGGTCCCTAAGGGGCGGGAAGAGAAATGGGGGCGTGCCCTGACGGGCGTGGGGAGCGATTCGGGGGTGCCCTGAGGAGCACGGGGTGCGATGAGGGAGTGATCTGAGGGGTGGGGCGTGCGATGAGGGGGTGTCCCGAAGAGGCGGCGGGTGTGATGGGGGTGTGTGATGAGGGGCGGGAGGTGCGACACTGGGATTCCCTGAGGGGCAGAGGGTGGGATTGATGTGTGCCCTGAGGGGGGAGGCATGCGATGGGAGTTTCCCTGAGGGGTGGGGAGTGCGATGAGGCAGGGTCCCTGGGGAGCGAGGGGTGCAATGGGAGGGTGCCCTGAGGCTAGGGGGAGTGCGATGAGGGGGTGCCCTGAAGGGCGGGAGGTGCGGTGGTGGATTGCGACTGGGGGGTGCCCTGAGCGGCGGGGGGTGTGATTTGGGTGTCCCTGAGGGGCGGAGAATGCGATGAGGGGGTCGTGATGAGGGGTCGGGGGTGCCTTGCCGGGCAAGGGGTGCGATGAGGGGGTACCCTGAAAGGCGGGGAGTGCCATGAGGGGTCGGGGTTGCGGTGAGGGGGGCTTCCTGGGGAGCGAAGGTTGTGATGGGGGTGTGCGATGAGGGGCGGGATGTGCGGTGAGGGGGTGCCCTGAGCGGCGGGGGGTGCGATGAGGGGGTTCCCTGAGGGGTGGGGAGTGCGATGAATGGGTGCGATGGGAAGTCATTGGTGCGATGAGCTGGAGTTCCTGCGGGGTGAGGGGTGGGATGAGCAGGAGTCCTTGGGGGGCACGGGGGGCGATGAGGGGGCTCCCTGAGGGGCGGGGGGGTGCGGTGAGCAAGGGTTCCTGAGGGACAGGTAGTGCGATGAAGGGCTGCCCTGAGAGGTGGAGGGTGCGATTGGTGGGTGCTCTGAAAGGGTGGGTAGTGCAATTGGGGTTTCCCTGAGGGGTGCGATGAGGGGGTGCGACGAAGGGTCAGAGGATGCCCTGATGGGCCAGGGGTGCGATGAGGGGGGTGCTCTGATGGGCGTGGAGTACGATGAAGGGTCGGGGGGTGCCCTGAGGGGCCAGGGGAGTGCGATGGGGGGTGCGATTGGGGTGGTGGCCTAAGAGGCCAGGGGTGTGATGGGGGTGTCCGTGAGGGGCTCTGGGAGCGGCCCCGGGGGGTCCCTGGCAGGGAGGGCACAGCCCGGTCCCTTCACTGCCCCCGCTGATGCCCCCTCCCCCCCGCAGGCTATGGCTCAGCTCACGCTCCAGGCGGTCCCTCTCGCGCTACTGAACCTGTCCCCGACGATCCCCAAGGCGCTGCCCGTGTGGCAGCACCAGGCGAAGGAGAGCAGCGGCCGTGGGCGAAGCCCCTCCAGGGGCACGGCGCCCATGAGGCCGGCCAGTCGCTTCCCCGGCTCGAGCCAGACGCTGCCCAGCACGGCCGGTGAGCGGGGATGGGCAGCGGCACAGGGGGTGCGGGGTGCGTCGCCTGGGCTGCTTGCCTGGAGCCGAGGGGCTCTGGGCTCCGTGCCACGCTGAGGGTGGTGGGTGACATGGGGTGGCACGGAAGGGACACACAAGGGACACGAGTGTCACCAGGGGACAGTGGGAGAGACATAGGGTGACAGTCGGTGACACCAGGGGACAGTGAGGGATGGAGAGTGACAAGGGGTCACACTGGGGCGGGGGGACAGGGAAACAAGGGGTAACACCGAGCAGAGGAGGTGACATACAATGTTGATGACACCAGGCTGAGTGGGGCAGTGGTCACATCAGAAGGACGCGATGTCATCGAGAGGGACCTGGACTGGCTGTAGAAGTGGGTTTGTGTGAACCTCATGAGGTTCAACAAGGCCAAGTGCAAGGTCCTGGGTTGGGGCAACCCCTGGCATCAGTACAGGATGGGGGATGATGTGATTGGGAGCAGCTGTGCGGAGAAGGACTTGGGGTGCTGATTGATGAGAAGCTCAACAGGAGCCGGCAACGTGCACTCGCATCCCAGAAGGCCAATGGTGTCCTGGGCTGCATCAAAAGCAGTGTGGCCAGCAGGACAAGGCAGGGGAATCTGCCCCTCTCTTCCACTCTTCTGAGACCCCACCTGGGGCAATGTGTCCAGTTCTGGAATCCATGATCTTAGAAGGCCACAGAACTGTTGGAGCGTGTCCATTGGAGGGCTATGAAGATGCTCAGAGTGCTGGAGCACCTCTGCTGTGAGGACAGGCTGAGAGAGTTGGGCTTGTTCAGCCTGGAGAAGAGAAGGCTCTGGGGGGATTTCATAGTGGCCTTCCAGTACCTGAAGGGGCTACAGGAATAATGGGGAGGGGCTTTTTACAAGGGCCTGTAGTGACAGGATGGAGGGAAATCAACTTAAAGTGGAAGGGGGAAGATTTAGATTGGACATTAGGAAGAAATTCTTCATGATGAGGCTGGTAAGGCCCTGGCACAGGTGGTCCAGAAAACTTGTGTCTTCCCCATCCCTGGAGGTGTTCAAGGCCAGGTTGGATGGGGCCTTGAGCAGCCTGGTCTGGTGGGAGGAGTGGTGCCTTGCCTGTGTTAAGAATACCAGCAGCACTTTGTCAGTGCTACAGGGAACAAACTGTGAGGGAACAGAAGCTCAGAGCACCTGAGTGAGTTGGTTGAAGGCCAAGTGCAGGGACTGTGGAGCCCAGGGAGCAGGAGGACAAGGGAGAAGCTGCTCCAGGCCAGGCACAGGCAGTGTTGGCATCCAGTGCTCCCCGAAGGGCAAGAGCTGCTGGAGTCGGGCAGCGTGAACCCGCTGTGGGGAGATACACACCCAGTCTCCCTGCTGGATGGACGTGCTGGGATATCAAGCTCTAGGGATTTGTTAATAAACACCAATTTCTTCAATCCCTGGAGAAGCTTTCTTAAAGGTATCAAACAGTAATTAATGTCCAGATTCCCTTGAGCAATGATATCTCCTGGGACACCAGGTTTCTTGATTACAAGTGTATTGGTTTTCCCTGTGGCTATCACTTCTGCTCTGTTTTTTACCCCCCTCTTTTTCCTGTCCCTTTTGGGGTCTACAAGCTGGCACCTCTTCTCTGTGGGACCTGGGAAGGTGCCGAAGCCCCGCCTCCCTCTCATGTCACAATGCTGTGTGGCCTCGGGCAGGCTTAGGGGCCCCGTTGCCTTGGGAACGAGGTCAGTTGTGTTCCCCATCTCTCTGGCTGTGGACGTGCTGAGAGTGTGTCCCTGCATCCCCTGAGGAGTGGGAACAGACAGAGTTCCGAGCGCTTCAGGAGCGCGCACTGCTTGTCACAGGTTTGTCCAGTGTTGCTGCTTGGGTGAAGGAGGAGAACTAACTCGGGGGTTTTACTGCAGCTTTACCATGGTCTGGTCATGAAACAGGGTGGGGAGGCCTCCTGTTCCCCCTTAGGAAGGGTAGCACATCCTGGAGACCCAGGGCTTTTCTTTTGGGTCTGCCATGAACAGGATTCTGGATCCTCAAAGTCCCGTGGTTGCACTTTCCTGGTGACTGATTTCCTTGTTTTGTGGATGCTTCGTCGGACTCCTGAGACGGTGGGAGCTGAGTGGCCACTGTGCTCCCAGAGCCCCCACTCACCTCCCACTCCCCAGATGCTGCCGGATCGTAGGTGGCTGAGCCCTGCTGAGCGCTGGGTGTCTGTGAAAGGACCTCCTCTGGCCAGCACGTGTGGGAATTGTCACCTCGTAGCTCGAGTCCATGGCACACATGGGTAGCGCTGGCCAGGGCTGGCTGTGCTCAGCAGGGTGAGCTCCCTCCCAGGAAATCAGAGCCTGAGCAGTGTGCCAGAGAAACTTTGTGCTCATGCTCTCTTTCAGAAATGCTCTCAAGCCTTTTTCTGGGAGCAGTTGCCATCAGCCCACCCAGCTTACACCACCTTTGCCCCTACAGAGGTGATGGCTTTGCTCTGCCAGCAAAGGGCAGCAATGCTTGCAGATAGGGTTCCCTCGTCCTTCCTCTGTGTCTCTGCACGGTGCTGCTATAGTTGGCTTTCCAGAGTGGAAGGTCACTGTCAGACTTCCATCCAGGGAGCACTGCAGTTTCCTCCATCTAAGAGGAAGAGGCCATGGGACAGGACTCAGCAGGATGATGGACAACAGCTGGGCACATGGAAATCTTTGCTGTTTCCTAAGAGCTTTGGTGGTCTAGACCGGAGTTGTTCATGACAATTAAGCCACACAATGCAAGATGGAGAAATCTTTTGAGAGTGAGCAGCCAATGCTGCCTCTTTTATGGTACCTGTGAAAGAGAAATACTCAGCCCTGCAGTTAACACCTGAGCGGTGAAACATTACTGAGGGAAGGAAATGGTCCTGTATCTTCTCCTGGAGCATCTGGAGCTGGTCTCTGGGTGCCAGCAGAGCCTGGCCCAGTCTGGCTCGTGCCTGCACTCCTGCCGCACGTGCCTGCCAGGTCTGGAGAGTCGATCCAGGCTTCTGGTGCTGGGTGGTGCTTTGTTGCTGCCGCCGGCAGCTCGTGGTCCCATCCCAGAGCCATCCTGAGGTTCCCCGGCCCTGCCTGGCTCAGGCAGCCGGGTCCTGTGAGGTCGCTTGCAGCAGCATCGGTGAGCTGTGTGGGGAAACGTTCCCTGGGGTGGCCGTGGGGTGACGGGGCTCGGGGGGCCGGGAGGGTGTCCTTCACCAGGAGCCTGGGCATTTCTTCCTCTCCTCCCCGGGGACGGCGACTGACCCTGCACTCTCTCCATTTCACAGCACGCGACACCCTTTGGCAGCACCGGCGCCAGCGATGAGGAACAGCTCCTCATCCCCAGCTCTGCCGAACGCGCTGCCGAGCACCAACACGGCCACGGGGACAGAGTGGAGCTGCCCCATCTGTCGCCGCCCTTGGAGGGCCAAGGGCTTGGCACAGCCGTGCCAGCACAGCTTCTGCCTGAATTGCATTGTGACCTGGGCACACAAGACACCCTTCTGCCCGCTCTGCCGAGGACGGATGGAGAAGATCAGGGCTCCTGTGGAGGACGGAGGTGTCTCCTTCACGCTGTGTGTCACCTCGCAGGCGCCGCCCCCAGTGATCAGCAGCGCCCCGCGCCCCACGGTGTCCCCTCCAGAGGGGATGTCATTGCAGGGAGAGCAGGGGGCTACTGGGACAGATGCCAGGGCTACTGTGGGTGGCCTCCTGCCTGAGGACTGGGCAATACTTTTCCAGCGACACCAGCATCTCATTGACCCTGGGCTGCCCTGGCTGCGCCGCGAGTTGGAGGCAATGTCTGAGCAGCTGTGGTACCAGGTCATGGCAGAAGAAAGTGAGATCCTTTATTTCCTGTGCTGCTGTGGGCTGGACAAGAAGGCTCTGGTCCAGGAGCTGCAGCCTGCCTTCAAGAAACACACAGCCCCGCTGGTCCAAGGCCTCGTCAGTGCCATCGTGGAGCTGTGCGGCGAGGAGGCGCAGTGGCTGCAGCGCTTCTACGCTGCTGGGGATGAGACTGAGAGCCCTGCAGGCAGCCCCAGCCCCACCACCTCTCGAGGGGGCTCTCCCACCCAGCCCCCAGCCTCCTCCAGCACTTCTGAAGGCTCCAACACGGAAGAGCAGCCCAACACATCTCAGGCTGCTCTCTGCCAGAGTCCCAGTCGGCCCCCATCAGCTGCTGTCCCTGCAGAGCAGGAGCAGCCCCAGGAGCCAGAGGAGGTGGCCGTGCCAGGTCCCTCTGCCCAGGGCTGCAGCCACAGCCCCTCTTCTACCCGCCGGGGCAGGGACCGTTCAGCCAGGGGGCCCCGGCGCCCCCCGAAGAGGAGGGCCCCTGGCTCCCAGGACTCTCCGCAGCCCAGCAAGAGGCCCAACCGTCGGCAGCACTAGCAGGGCTCCAGAGACTTGTTAGTCAGGAGAAAGGAAATAAACCCTGTTTCTGTTCCACAGTCTGTGGGTGCTGCTTGGTGTCCCATCTCCTTCTGCCCTTCCCAGCCCCCTCTGCCCCACTCCAGGTGGCACCATCCTGCCAAGGGTCATTGCCCTGGAGCCCCTGGTTGGATCATTGGTGTCTCCTCCTGCAGGAAAACCTTCTGCAGCCACACAGCCGCAGCGCATTTGTACCAACATTTGTACCCAACATTTGTACCACATCTCAACTCTAGGATGCTCCGTCACAGGATAACACCGAGTCTGGGTCCTTGAAGGGCTTTTCCTTGACATTTAACAACACTGTTGGTTTCCATTATGGAGTTTCTTGGCAGTCTTCAAGACATCCCCATTGCAACTGTGATGTTTCTGGCAGTATGGCTGCTGGATTTAACAGGTCACGTGGTGAAGTGGCAGGGGCTGATTTTGGAACAGGCCTAAAAAAAAATAGGCTCTGCTCCTGGGCACCGGTGCTGGGGGGCAGTGTCAGCCCCCTCCCTGCTCCCTCGCCAGACACCCCCAGGGATGGTGTCAGGGATATGAGAGCTGGAGGCTATGAGGGAGCTGGGAAAGGAAGTGGGGGACACAGAGGGGTCCCGGGGCTGCCTGAGACTGCCCCCAGATGCTGGTAAGGGAAATTGCTGTTGCAGGAGAAGTGTGAGTGGGCGAGCAGCATCACTCTGGGCTGGGACCAGGGTTCCAGCCAGCAAGAACCTGGTGAGGGGAAGGAGCTGTGCTCCCTGCAGGGAGTCCCAGGGCGAGGAGGGAGCCTGGCCAGGGCAGCTCCGGAGGCCCAGGAGGAAGGGAGAGCACTGAGAGAGCATGGAAAACGCAGGGCATGGGGTTGGGGGTAGAAGAGAGCTCCAGTCCTGCACTGGTCCCACACCCTGGGGGTCCCAGCAAAGGGCCCTGAGGCACTGCCAAGGCTCAACCAGTGGCAAGAACATCCTCAGCCCAGGCTCACCCCCATTCTGGTGGGGACAGGCTCAGGCAAAGCTGGGGAGAAAGGGCAGGTCCTGCGGGGTGACCCCAGTTAGTGGGGGGGGGGGGGGGGGAGGTGCACCCAAAGCCCTTCCTCACCAGGGCTGGGCTGAGGATGCACTGAGGGCTCTCCTGGCTCCGTTGGAGCCAGCACCACCCAGGCAGGCTTTGCCATGCAGTCCAGCCACCCGGCACGGGGACAGAGTGACTGATCAGTCCCTGCACCCCTCCCCTGGCGAGCTGGGAGGAAGCCCCCAGGGTGAAAAATCCCAGGGGATTCAGCCCCCCCAAACCTGGCAGGAGCAGAAGATGGTGCTGGGTGGATGGAAATCACAGTGTGCCATAGTGGCTCTAAAGGGGACTCTCGAAGGGGGACACAGGCCGCTATAGAAGCTGGTTGGAACCTTGGTCCCAGCCCAGAGCGATGCTGCTCACCCACTCACACTTCTCCTGCAACAGCAATTTGCCTTACCAGCACCTGGGGACCCCTCTGTGTCCCCCACATCTTTCCCAGCTCCCTCATAGCCTCCAGCTCTCTCATCCCTGACCCCATCCCTGGGGGTGTCGGGCGAGGGAGCAGGGAGGGGGCTGACACTGCCCCCAGCCCCGGTGCCCAGCAGCAGAGCCCTGCCAGGACAAGATGGGTGAGGGGCTGCCCCATGGAGCACGGGGGGTCAGCAGTGCCGTGCTGGCAATGGTTCTGACCCCCGCGGCTGCAGAGGGGCACACGATGGGCCCAGCGCTCTGTGGGTCCCTGGTTCCCGGGGCCTCGAAATAAAGCACCACATAAAACCTCCCCCGGGGGGTTGTGTGTTCGTCTCTCCGCTAACAATGCCAGGGGTTGCCCCAACCCAGCTGCAGGACCTTGCACTTGGCCTTGTTGAACCTCATGAGGTTCACACAAACCCACTTCTACAGCCTGTCCAGGTCCCTCTGGATGACATCCCGTCCTTCTGATGTCACCACTGCCCCACTCAGCCTGGTGTCATCAACATTGTGCTTTAACTTTACGTCAGCACTGAAGATTGGGTTCTGGGCTTTCAAGGGACAGGAGTTTTGGGGCCAGGACAATGCTCGGGGCAGGTCAGCGTCCAAGGTAAGATGATGAGCAGCAGTGGCACCAGGAGCTGCGCCGTGCCATGCTGATGTCAACGGGACTGTGCCTGCCCAGGACCCAGAGCAGCTCCCACCACCCCAGCGGCATCACTGGGAGTGCCCTCAGCAAGGGGCTCAGCCCCTCCGGCCCCCAGCACTGGGCACTGCCACGAGGGAGACCTCATCCTGCACCTTCTGCAGGCCGGACACGCCAAGGGGACGCCGCTCCCCCACGCACTGCTGGCTGCGTTGGCCCCGCGGTGTGGATGGGAGATGGGCAATAAAGAGAGAGGGAGTTTCCACGCACTTTCTGGCCTGCACAGTGCCATTTTTTTCATTAGTATCGCGATTTTTTCACCTTCCTGTTTCTGCAGCTGCGCAAGGTGCAGCCAGACAGCGGGAAGAGTCCCAGCTGGACTCAGAGCTGAGTGCGGTGGGAGCTGAGGAAATCCGGTATTTTCTCGAGGCTCTGCTGGGCTTTGCCCCCAGCCCTGTCCCTGCTGCAGGGGACGCTGCTCATGGCCAAGACAAAGGCGTTGCAGACTTTGCTGTCAGGGGTGTCCACCCCCCCATCAGTCCCCAGCCCTGCCCTTGTCCCCAGGGCTCCGTGCTCCCTCCCCCTAACGAACAGGGCTGGAGCAGTTGGGGAGAAACAGCTTTAAACAAGAGAAAAGGAAACATCAAAGACACTTGACACCTCCCCACCCCCCCCAAAGCTACTCGACCCTCCTCCGCCCCTCAAAACACACCTCCCCTCAAACCTCCCCCAAAACACACCACCCCCTTCCCCACCGTCATCTCCATCCCATCCCATCCCTGCGATGGCTCTAATCCCACCAGGCCTCCTCTGCGCTACCTTTCAAAGCCCTGCGCTGGCTCCATGGTATTGGCGAGGGTCTCCTCCCATTCTTCTGCCCCCTCTCCTCTGCCCCAGCTGGCTGGGACGCTGCCAGCTCCATCCCTGCATCCCCCAGGACCCCTCGGGCAGCACAAAGGAGGGGAAGTCCCAGTGGGGGGCAGCTGTCCTGGTGACCCCCACTGTGTCCAGGGATCCATCCAAGGGCCGCAGGGTCTCATCACAAGGCAGGTCCCCGAGCAGGGCAAGGGCTCTGCAGGGTCGCCAGCGGCTCGGTCCGTGCTGGGGACACCCCTGCCCGGGCTGATGAGGGTGCCCGCGGCTGCTCCCGCGGTGGCTGTGGCTGTGCTGGAGCCGCTGCTCCGGCCAGAGCGCCCCTCGCTGCGCTGGGTGCTGGCAATGGGCGATGGCAGCACTGGGGGCGCTGGGCTCTCCCCTCCACTGGTCCCCGTGCACGGCGCCGCTGCCACGATGCTCCAGGCTGTCCCCCACCGCATCCTGGGCGCGTTCGAGGAGCCCCAGGTACTCCTGGAGAGGTTCCTCCCTGGGCAGGGCAAGGACAACTGCGGGGTCCCAGAGGGCGGGGCAGTGGGGGGCAGCAGAGGGGCTGAGGGAGCCGTGCTGGGTCAGCGGGACCCTCCAGGGGCACCCACCGAGCCGGCCCCATTGCCACCGTCCCCACGGAGCTGTCCCCGCGCCCCTCAGGGACCCCCCCTCGGCGGCCATTGCGATCCCGCCCCGCCCCCCCGCGCCCATCGCAACGGGAGGGGGCGGAAATGGCGCCGAGCGCAGGGGCTGACGGGAGTTGTAGTTCCTCCCTGCGCAGGCAGCGCGGGCGCATCGGTTTTACATCACTTCCGGGAGACGGCTCCGGGGCTCGCGCAGAGCATCACGGGAATTGTAGTTCTGCCGCCCGGCTCCGGCCGTGCTGCGGGAGGAGACCCCGGGGACAGAAAAACTACCGAAATGGCGGCGGGGGGGGGGCGGTGCGGGGTGTGCGGGAGCTCCGCGCGGGGACGGGGTCGTGTACCAGATAATCTCTCTGGTAATTTTAGGAACGTCACGTGCGTTCTCTGTGTTATGGGGGCTTTGTGCTATTTTGTCCAGTCTGGTGTATGTTGTTTGTCTGGTAGATGTTGTTTTAATTTGTGTCAAGAAAGAATTAAGATGTCACCAATACCTAAATCATCTCCAATACCTAAACCATCTCCGTTAGGGTGTATTCTAAGTCACTGGAAGGAGGGGCGGTTTGGGCAGGACATGCAAAAAGGGAAATTAATTGATTATTGTAATGTGTGGTGGACACAATATAAATTAGGGGATCAGGTCCAATGGCCAGAAAATGGAACACTGGACTAGAATACAATCCAGCAACTCATGTCAGTCTGTTGCCGCGAGGGTAAATGGCATGAAGTGCCATATGTAGATTTGTTTTTTTATTTGAGAAACAAAGATGAATGGAAAAAGGCGTGCGGGCTAATGGTTGTTGATCCGAGCTCGGGTGAGCTATGTGGGGGGTGCCGAACAGAAAGAAAATGCACGAAGTGTATGGCTGTGGAGAATGCGGCACAGCACCCAGAGGATGATTGTGATTTATTAATATCTCTGGTAATTCCATCGGCCCCACCGGCTCCGAGGAGTGTGGGGGAGAGAGATGGGGAGGATGAAGGCGAGGATAAGTGGCCCGGGTGGTAAAAATGATTTTAAAATCTCAGAACCCCGACTGGGATGATATTCAGGTATTGTTGGATATTTTGATGGATTCCACGGAGAAGGAAATGGTATTAAGGACTGCGCGTGATCAGGTCAAGGAGATATCAGGAATGGGTGGTAGTTGGGGTGCAGAATGCTATGCACAAGGCAATAAATTGGTCAAAATTGTATAATGTTAGACAAGAAAAAACAGAATCCCCGTCCGCGTTTTTGGAACGACTGAAGAAGGTGGCTAGGAAATATACTGACTTAGATGTGGAAACAGAGCAGGCTAAAGTGCAGTTGGCTTTGATTTTCTTAGGACAGTCCCAAGATGACATAAGGAAAAACTACAGAAGTTGGAGGACGCAGAGTTGCGCGATTTGGATAAGTTGTTAGAGGTGGCTTGGAAGGTTTATAATAATCGTGAGAGAGAGAGTGTTCAAAGGCAGCAACGGAGCCTGCTGGCAGTGGTACAAGGCAGAGACCAGAGTAATTTTAGAAGTCAGGGCAGAGGAAGAGGAATGATACGTGGGCGGGGAAGGGGATTAGGATCTTCACCTAGTGATTTAGGAGCCAGGTTCAGCAGGCTGGGCATAAATCAGTGTGCATATTGTAAACAGGAGGGGCGTTGGAAAAGCGAATGCCCACAAAGGAGACAGAGTCCAGCTGGAAATGCTGATATGGTAAGAATGATGGTTTTAGGAGAACACGAAAATCAGAGCTGACTAGAATCAGATGAGCCTTTAGTGAAAATAAGGCTTGGAGGAGAGGAAGTGGAATTCTTGATAGATACTGGTGCAACGTACTCGGTTTGAAATGATCTGTATGGAAAAATAGGGAATAGGACAACTACAGTAGTGGGAGCCACAGGGAAAGAGGAAATACGGCCATTTATGAGACCCCTGGAGTTACGATTTGGACACATGAGTTTTTTTGGGGATGGATCACATTAAAGCAATTTGTGCAATCCCAGAACTCCAAAACTTACATGAACTAAGAACATTTCTGGGAATGACAGGTTGGTGTAGGTTGTGGATACTGAACTATGGACTCATAGCTAAACCACTATATGAGGCACAGAAATTACCAACCTTTTTCTGGGAAGGACCCCAACGAAGAGCCTTTAAGGAACTGAAAGAGGCCTTGACCAAGGCACCAGCATTAGGCCTACCGGACTTAACTAAGGACTTTCAATTGTTTGTCCATGAGAGACAACAACTGGCACTGGGGGTCTTAACACAGAGACTGGGAAGCTGGAAACGACCAGTGGGATATTTTTCCAAACAATTAGACCCTGTAAGTGCTGGTTGGCCATCATGCCTAAGAGCTGTAGCAGCAACAGTGATTTTAATACAAGAAGCTAGGAAAATAACCTTGGGAAAACATATTGAGGTATACGTACCCCACATGGTGTTAACTGTCTTAGAACAAAAAGGGGGGCATTGGCTCTCCCCTGGCAGAATGATGATGTTCCAGGCCATACTCACTGAGCAAGATGATGTGAGCTTGAAAACAACTAATCTGTTAAATCCAGCAGCTTTTCTAGGTGCAACCACAGAAGATGGTCCTCTGGAACACGATTGTGTAGAGGTTATTGAGCACACCTATGCAACTCGGACGGACTTAAAAGATACTCCACTTGACCAACCCGACCAGGAACTTTGTACTGATGGCAGCAGCTTGGTGGAAAGTGGAACGCGATATGCAGGTTATGCAGTAACCACACAAAATACAGTAATAGAAGCCAAAGCCCTTCCTGCAGGGACTTCAGCCCAACGAGCAGAAATAATAGCTCTGACGAGAGCCTTAGAATTAAGTAAGGACAAATGAATAAATATATGGACTGATTCAAAATATGCATTTGGAGTGGTTCACATACATGGAGCCTTATGGAAGGAGCGTGGACTATTGTCATCACAAGGTACTAATATAAAATATCAAACAGAAATTCTAAATTTAATAGCTGCTGTACAATTACCCAAGCAGGTGGCCATCATGCACTGTATTTAATAATCAAATTGTTGCTTTTTCTTTGGTTTAAATAATACTAAGTAGTTATCCTTACAAATATCCTGTGGTCAGAGTTCCACAGGTCCTTATGATTTACATAAGGGAGAAGTATTTATTCCTTGGTCTCAGAAATGAATAGCTATTCATCAAGGAAATTCCACTGATGTCAGTGGAATTTGGATCAGGTCATTAATGCTGGTAAACAATACTAACAAAAATATTTATTGTTTCAATAATAAACATTAATTTCAAAGATGTCTGATTTGATTTGATGCACATATTATACACATTTCATAAATATATATAGTGTATGACAAGATAAAAAATCTTCAAATAAACCTAGGTAACATCATAGAGGAGAAAATTGCAATTTCAGACCTCAGATCTTCAGAACTGAAGGGGGGCAAAAAGTGGGGGGAGGCGTGGTGGAGCAATCCCCTCTATCTGCAGTGAGATTACTTGGAAAAGAACAATAAATTATTTCATTCTTTGATGACATTGTCCAGAATATGATCACTTTACTGCCTCGGAAGGATCTGTAGTGTAAGGGAACCAACCACGTTGACAAGGGTACGCAACGTTTGGCCATCTCAAAAGAATGTGCTCCCTTTGCAGGACTAAATTAAGCCTGAATGCAAAAGGATGCAAAGGAGGAAATGTGTCCTGTTCCGAGGATGAAGGCTGACTGAGGTAACCAATGATGACCCTTCAGCTGTCAGCAACCCCTGCAGGCACCACCCAGCTAAAGCACTGCTTGGGCACCAAATGGAACAAGTCTCCACAGTGTTAATGCACAGTGGGCCACGAATGGGAGGATAAGATAGTTCTGATAATATTAGATGGTAATTACCTGATCAATTGCTTGCTCGGGCCCAGATGTCTGCATAAGCCAGGTCAGGGTGGGAGCAGTGAGCGCTCAACAAAGCTGAATTCTGAGCTGCAGAGCACCTGGTGGTTCAGGAAATCACAGGGAGAAGTTTCCTGAAGTGAAGAATCCAGACAGAGTGATTTTCAGAGTGGAATTGCAGTTTTCCTTTCTTCCAAAAAGGCAGAAGTCCCACTCCTTTACCCAGGATATCATAGCCACATCTGATGAAACTCTCCCACCAAGTCCCTCAGGGTATCACACACAGGGTATCCTCTATGTAACAGCCAGCCATCCGGTCCCTTCCTTTGCTGTAGTTTTCTCACCTTTCCCCTGTCCTCTCTTACCCATCCTGGCCAGTAACACTCATCTGCCTGGATGCTCCACATGCCCTGCAATTCCTAAAAGCCCACCTCCAACTGCATTTACGGTGACTGCACTGATAAACTGTGATGCCAAGAACACATGAAAACTTAAACATCAGCCTGTGGTGTTCAAATTTATTTTGCTGAATGACATGGAGTATTTTGGGAGGATGACTGGTCGCAAAACATTGCAGTGACAGGAGGTTACAGAAACATAAATGGCAAAAAAAGTGCACATTTGCAGCAATATATAAATATCCATAAGTAATTACTCCTGTGTGATTATGGTGGATAAGGGAAGAATAACTGATATTACCTACTTGAACTTCTGCAAAGCATTCTACATTGTCCCACACAACATTCTGGTCTCAATTGGAAAGATGTCAGTTTTGACAGACGGACACCTTGGGGGATAAGGAACTGGCTGGATGGTCACACATAAAGACTTCTGGTCAACGGCTCAGTGTTCCAGTGCAGACCAGTCATGAGTGGGGTGCCCCGGGGCTCGGTGTAGGGCCGCTGTTGTTTAGCATCTTTGCCACAGACATGGACAGGGGGACTGAGGGCACCCTCAGCAAGTTTGCGAACAACACCAAACTGTGGCAGAGCTGACACACTGGAGGGAAGGAACGCCATCCAGAGGGACCCTGACAGGCTCAAGAGCTGGGCCTGTGCAAACCTTACGAAGTTCAACAAGGCCAAATGCAAAGTCCTGCACCTCGGTCGGGGCAATCCCAAGCACAACTGCAGGCTGGGCAGAGAACGGACTGGGAAGAGTCCTGAAGAGAAGCGCTCGGGGGTGCTGGTGGAGAAGCTCCACATCAGCCGGCAGCGTACGCTTGCAGCCCAGAAACCCAACCACATCCTGGGCTGCATCCCCAGAAACACAGCCAGCAGGGCCAGGGAGCGATTCTGCCCCTCTGCCCTGCCTTCGGGAGACCCACCTGGAGCCCTGTGTCCGGCTCTGGAATCCCCAGCACAGGAAGGACACGGATCTGCTCGAGCGACTCCAGAGAAGGACTGCAAAGATGATCCCAGGGCTGGAGCACCTCCCAGGTGAGCACAAGCTGAGAGAGTTGGGCTTGTTCAGCCTGGAAAAGAGAAGGCTCCCAGGAGGCCTCAGAGCAACCTCCCAGTACTTAAAATCATGAAACAAAAAAAACATGAAACAGAACTCCACCCAAAACAGATGTGTCTGTCAATTGGGGTGCTGAAATTCCCAAGGGAAGTGCAAACCTGGTATTTATGTCCCTATGCTTTTCACCTCCACACACAAAAATCTTTCCTTCTGCCTTCCTCATTTTCACACACAACTCACAGATCAAGTCAGCTGATGACAAACGATTCAAAAAAAAAACACCTGCACAGTATAAAAATACAGAACAGTGTAAGGACAAAGGGTTGTTATGCAGGATCTCCTTTTTTGTTTCATGTCCCCCTTTACCTCTTATCCCCCAAAGAAAGAGAAAATCATACCAAAAGCCCAGGAAGAAATAAAACCCAGCAGATGTATCCTGGGATGCTAGTAAGGAAAGGGAAAGAACGCACTTTTAGGCAATCTAAAACAGAGAAAACACAACTCCAGGCACAAATCTTTCCTTTAGGAAAGCAAACCAGCCAGTCCTCTGGCAGCACAAATTTAGGTTTTACAAGCCTGATGTTGTAATTAGATACCCCAAATTAGTCATTGTCCGGAAACTAATCAAAAGCTCTCCCCACTTAATTTTTTAAAGGTAATGGTAGCATTAGCTGTAGAGTTAAGGTTAAAACATTTGAAATTCACACAATTATTTCCAATTGTAAAAAAGATCCTCACCTGCACTATTGTGCTGGAAACACACGAGTACCACTATGGAATTGAAGTCTTATTTTCCTAACAGGATTTTTAAAAGCGCATCTCGTTGATGCTTTGGTTGGATGATGTACAAGCTGAGCGGTGATCTGCTGTGCTGCCTTCAGCAATAAATGAAATTTTGGTAGTGCGTAATATACAGGGGATACAACACACAGATCTTTTCCTTAAATTGCAATCCCTTCCAATTTTTCTTTATCACGAGCCACCACAATTGTAGCTCCTTTTCTGTACGCTGCATTCAGATGGCAATTTCAATTCCCACAAGAGGAACTGCAAAAATCCAAGTTCAAAAAAGGTAAGCTTTTCCTTAGAGTTCAGCGGCACTCAGCATTAACTGCTTTCCTCAGCACGAAGGGCATCTTTTCAATTTCTATAATATGTATTAATATGGGTTTGGGTTATAAATTTTCTACGACCAAAAATCCACAATAAAAATATGAAAAAAATCCTTAATTACAAAATAAAAAGGGGAATTGTGAAAAAAAAAAAATCAATGTTCAGAATGCCTTTTATAGTCTTCGTATTTTGAGAATTCAGCATTCGGATGTCAAAGAGTGCTCGACTCAGGCAAAGTAATAAAACATGTGAAGATCTTTTTTCTTGCTCTCTGCAGATCAGCAGCAGCAACCTGGGGCAGGGACAGGGGTGCACGGACACGGGTGCGCACAAAGACACGCGAACGAGCACACACACACGCACACACACGAGCACGCACACACACACGAGCACACACACGCACACACACGAGCGCACACTCACGCACACACGAGCACACACGCACACACACGAGCACACACGCACGAGCACACACACACACACGCGCGCACACACACACGCGCATGCAAACACACACGAGCACGCACACACGCGCGCATTCACCGCACCGTGCGGGACCGTGCGGGACCGGGGCGGTCGAGGAGGACACGCTCAGCACGTGGGGGGCTGTGGCTGCGGGACCTCTCGGCCCGGGGTTCCCCGGAGCCTCCCGGCAGCCCCATCCCGGTGTCCCCTTCCCCCTCCCCGGTGCCCCCGCACCCTCCCCGCTCTGTGCCCCGCACTAACGCTGGAGCAGGGGGTGTTTAACACCGCCGCAGCCCCGGCCGTACCTGCGGGCTGATCCATCGCACTCCTTTGCCAACGCAACCGCAGCTGCTCCCGCTCGCCACGCAAGATGTTCAATCCCAGCGCTGTCCCAGCGCAGCCGCTCCTGGCAGTAAAGCTCTGCCATCCCCTCCGGGCCCGGGGGACGTGCTCGGCCCTCGCCCCTTCTCCTCTTCGCTGCCGTTTTTGGCTTCTCCCCAGTGCCGAGGGTTCCCGGGGCTTCGCCCCCAGACCGGGCACGGCGCCGCGAGCGCTCGGGGCACGGGTGCGGTGCCTTCCTCCGAGAGAATCCAAGCCCCGCTTCCCAGTCCCCACCCGCTGTGTCCAGGGCCGGCACTTCGGCCTGGGAACGGCTGGAGGCGGGGGGGCGGATGGAGAGGGACCCTGCCCGGGCCGGGGGATCGGGGGAGCAGCCCCCCCGCGGCCCCCGCACCGCCCGCTCCCTCCCCCGCCCCCCCCGCCCCGCTCGGTAACACCGAGAGCTCACTAAATATTGCCGGGAAGTTGATCCACGCCCGTGACTCTTACAGAGAGCAAAGGAAAAAGGTTCTGTTTCTCCGTCAGGCGGCAACCAGGCGCCCCCCGGAGAGCCCTCACCCTGCGGGCATCGCCGAGGAAAAGCCTCCCTTCTGCTGCCAGGGATGCGCTCCCCCTGCATCCACCGCTGAAGGCGTTTATCGGAAATCGAAGGCATCGCCCAGTACTTCCAAAGCGGTCACCAAGCTTTTCTGCCTCCAGCCAGAATCCTTCCAGGAGGAGCCTCACTTTAAAAGCTGCCGCCGAGAGCATTCCGTGGTGGGGCAGGGCAGGGCAGAGCAGCCCCTGCCGCTGGGGATGGCCCATCGTGCATGCTAATGACCTGCGAGGAACGGGAGCGGAGGGATGAATACAGCTCCAGGGGCTGGGAATGGCACCTTTCGGATGCAAACGAGCACACGGAGGAGCAGAGAGAGGAGACGCCTTCAGAACCAGCGCAAAATGTGGTGAGTATACTGGGCTTTCTGGGTATTTTGTTTCTTTCTTCTATTTAAGCAGAAGATGTCTGGTCACCACCTATAACATTTACTTAAAAAAACCCAACGGATTCAAAGCCATACTGATACAAGAAGTGGTTGTTTTTGCAGAGACTGGAATATTTTGATTTAAGCAGAGTTGTTTTTCTGTAGAATTGGGTTTCTAACTAACTCCAGTCCAGCGATATCTAAGGGGCACTGTTTTTAAGTTAGACAGACACAGACTGTTCCTCTGATCCAGTATGTTTTTTTAAAAAGTGCTGTACCCAGTAAATGTTTTTATTTGTACTTCTCTAAAAATTCCAAGGCCAAACAGAGAGCTGGCTCCGAAACTCAAATTAGCGGAGACAGACTTGGCTTTGTTGAAGTTCGTAATGAAATTAGTCCTTGGAAAGTAGTAGAATTATGCAGGGAGAATTTATACAGATCCATGTAAGGTGGATATATATCCTGTCCCCAGCCGCCCAGCGCTGAAATAATGCAGCTGCTTTCTAAAACTCCAGAACGAGTCTTAGCTTATCTGCCAGCATTTCCAGTATCATTTTGTGACCCAGGTGGGACCTGCTTTCAGGATTTCGAATCTGGGGGGTCGAGGACCCTCTAACCAGCAACCAAGAACTTCTCGGGATGGGGGGGTGGGGGGGGGGGGGGGGAGTGATGGAATGTGCATTTCCACCCCCCACACCGTGTCTTGGGAGCAAGGGTTCCACTGGGAAGAATTAAAGAATTAAAACATCCTTTCTTGTTTTTGGTTTGATTTGTTGCCTGCTTGTAAGTCGGAGGCGAAAGTCCTGCAGTGTTGGGCTAGAAGGGTACCTAGTATGGAATTTGATATATAATCCAGATTTGGCGTTGGAATTTGATATTTGATATATAATTCAGGTTTTGGGTTGGAATGTAATCGCGATTTTGGTTTCGATTTCCTTGTGATTTGTAATTGTCTGTGTGATTTGTGATTGTGTGAAGAGTTAAAGTCGTAATCCTTTTAAGTTTGGAAAACTGACTTCGGCATGGTTTGCTGATTCGTTTTGTGTAAACTGACTTTGACATGGCTTGCTGATTTGTTTTATCGGAGATCTTGAAACTTCAGGAGTCGTACTTGCAAGCTGTTTTCTTTTGAAATAAATACCCCCAGGTAAGAAAAATACTTTAAGAATCTGTAGGTTTACCAATCCTACAGTAACGCACTGTTAGTGCGACTCGGTCAGTGCACAGCATTCTCAATAGAGAGACATCTATATAAACTAGATCTGAACAAAAATGAAAAAATACATACATTGGCGGGTTTATAAACAAGCAATATCACTACAGTAACTTTAAAGTGCTCGTAATATATGCTTAAATACCTGTTGTGTTCATCGGATGCTTCCAAAACGTGCATAAAGTGATTTGCACTGAGAAATAATAAACATGACCATATATTTTTTACCTTTAATAATTGTTGTGGGAAGAATAAAATAGGCACTTGCTGAATAAACTTTGGTATTTTAAAAAACGCCATTGGCTCGGGAGAAGAGGCGGAGCTGCGCGGCGGAAAGGTGGCTCAGCCTTCTCCTCAGCTCAGGCTGCGGGTGGGGGCTGGGGACAGGTGAGCTGTTGTATCGGGGGGGGGGGGGTGGGGGTTGGGGACAGGCGAGATGTTGTGTCTGGGGGGCTGGGGACAGGTGAGCTGTTGTGTCTGGGGGGCTGCGGACAGGTTGGCTGCTGTGTCCGGGGGGGCCTGGGGACAGGTGAGCTGCTGTGTCCGGGGGGGGCTGGGACAGGTGAGCTGTTTTGTCTGGGGAGCTGGGGACAGGTGAGCTGTTTTGTCTGGAGGGGGTGGGGACAGGCGAGATGTTGTGTCCGGGGGGGCTGGGACAGGTGAGCTGTTTTGTCTGGGGGACTGGGGACAGATGGGCTGTTGTGTCCGGGGGGAGCTGGGGACAGATGGGCTGCTGTGTCCGGGGGGCTGGGGACAGGTTGGCTGCTGCCCTCCCGGGGCCGGGGCTCGGACAGGTGGGCTGCTGTTGTCCTGGGGAGGGCTGGGGGCTGATTACAGGTGAGTTGCTGTCCTCTCTCAGCGGCGGGGGGTGAGCCGGGGGGCTCGCGAAGTCCCGCCGGGGTGTCCCCCTGTGGGGTGGGAGCGGCTGCGGGGATGATTTTTACCTGAGCTGCTTCCCACCTGGTGGTGGTGGCGGCGGTGGCTTCCATCACACGTATTTGTTTTCTGGGCACAGGAACAAATCAGCTTTGTGCGCTGTGAAATTTTCCTGAGTCAGAAGTTCGTGGAATCCTCGGATGGTTTGGCTTGGAAGGGACAGTAAAGATCGTGTGGTTCCAACCCCCTGCCGTGGGCAGGGACACCTCTGAGTGGATCAGGGTGCTCACAGCCCTGGAACACCTGCAGGGGTGGGCGTGGAGGATTCTGCCAAATACAAAATGCAACGCTCCCTAAAAACAAGCAGGTGAGAACTAGGGAGGAAACCAGACCGGAGCATAACTTAAATGTGACATTTTTGTGTGTTTTCCTTTTTAATCCCTAGGAGTGTTCTTCAGGAAGGGGCTCATGGACAATGGACGGTGTCTAGCAGTGATGAAAGTGCTGAGGACAATTCTGACAGTGGAAAACCATCTCCATCCTCACTATCAGATGCTGAATGCCACAGAACAAGTGGGCTGCAATATCCGTGCTCTGACACTGGGAAAGCTGCTCACAAGAGAAAAGCTTCTCCCCTGAAGTTCAGTGATCAGAAAGTTTCTACGGAAAAATCTCCAGCAGAAAAAACAGAGAACTGGCCAAAAAAAAGATGTGTCTGGTGTTTTTCTGGTAGTGATGAAGAGCCTGAAGATCAGGAAAAGCATGCCCAGAAAGAAATGCTGAAGGAAGAAAAGTGTGTTGCACCCAAAGAACATCCTCTGAATCTTTGCAAAGGTGATGAACTCTCAGAGAATCAGAAAGCAGAGGAGTACGATGAAATACTCGGTGAAATACCCAAGATAACCTGGGATCTGTTGAGTGAAAGAAACCCTGTTAGTTTTTTTTCTCACTGGAGGAATTGAGCAAAGCTGTAATTCTGGAGCACTGCACATAAAAGGTGAGCAAGTGGCTTCTACCAAATTGGACTTTTAGGACAGTTGTTTGCAAGAAAATGCTTATGTTTAGTTTGTGAGTGTTTTTCAATGGTTATGTTCCTTGGTTTAGCCAAGAACTCATATTCTAAATGTGCAAGTTGTACAAATGAGTGCAGTGCTGTTATCTTTGCATTTTCTTTTAGAAGTATAGTGTGTAAGTTGTTCATTTGCTGATACTGATGCTGTTGGAATTGTGAGTTATGCTGTGCAAATCTAATGTTTGTTTAGCCAGGGCAAACATTGGTGCTGCTTATTGCAGTTTTCTGTGTGAGTTAATCTAGGGAAAACTACTTACCTTCATGGCTCTTAAGGGGAAACTTTTTCTTAAGTGCCTGTACTTGTGATGTTCTGTGCCTGGGATTTATGGGCTTTATGAATCAACTCATCAATTCAATTAGTCGTAAGTGTAAATGAAGACGGAGTGAAGTCTTTGCGTGATACTGGTGCCTCATGAGGGAGGGCTGTGGAGTTGTATTGTCATTTGATGTAAAGGGGAACAGCTCTGGGCACCTGTAAACATCTCATTCAGAAATGAAGTCTCACATTACAAGACAGAATCAGAAACAAGCATTAATGGGAGGTTTACCCACAGAGATGCAGTAAAATGAGGTAGTTTTCTGAAGGAAAACAAGTGACTGAAGACCTATACAATTATACTGTAACTTTTCCTCCACCTCGCACGCTCCCTGTGAGCATTGATTTTTGGTGGCAGCCTGATGTCAGAAGCTTTGCTTGCTTTACTGCTCCAGGGCTTTATCTGCTCGGTGAATTTATTGTGGTGTTTGGCCTGTCCTCTCAGGAGTAGTTGTCCTGCTTGTCCTGCTTGAGCTGCTGGAGGGACTGAGGGGTTTTTTTGATTGTTTAGTCTGCAAACCCAGATTTCTGTAGAGACAGGGTGTGAAGTATTTTGTCTGTCCTAGAAAGTGTTTGTAGTATATTTCCAAGTTGCTACTGTGCTTCAGTTATTGAGGTTCTAAAACCTCAGTTGGATTAGTTTTCGGTGTTACTGTGAGTGAACTGAGGATACCCATGTGCTACCATCAGTCTGCAACAGAGAAGTTTTTAAAGCATTATTGCTTCTACCCTGCCACAGTTCTTCAAGCCCTCTCTACAGCAGAGAGAGAAGTTTGATGTCCCTTTCTCCATATGATCTCGGTCTTTCTCTGAAAGAGTTTTTCAACTTAGCTTTATTTTGGGAGTATCAATGCTTTTATAAACATAAACCTATAAAGATTTGACAGGAGAATTGCTGACTAGAATATTCCAAACAGTAAACTTAATTCTGAATGTCTCAGTTTCACCAGGTCTGTGAATAACCTGGCATTTGCGTTGTGGTCGTTATTACATTGTTCAAGATGTGAAATGCTTACTTGAACCTTTTTTTTCATTCAGCTGTGCTTTTAACGTTTTTAACAGATCTTTTGTCTCCTCTTTTGGGAACGCCTGGATCTTCTGGCCAGGTGACTTTCCTGTTTGCTAAATTGATTTCACTTGCTTTTTTCACTTACTAATATTAACCTTGGTAACTGATGTTTGTGCCACGTAGCTGATACTAGCACGGAACTGTTAAAATACAGAGGGAGCTCGAGATGTTTTCAACTGTACAACAGTTTCTTGAAATACACAAGTCATCTCATGTTCTGCTTACAATTCAGGCATTACAAGACTGCTTGCTCTCTCCTGTTTGTGGAGAATGTGCAACTGAAAAATGCATGTTTATGTGCATGCAACTGTTTTTTAAAGAAAAAAGGCTTGCAATCTGGAAATTATATTTTTGTTATTGCATAGAAGCTTTTGCTCTCATTCACGGTATAAGCACACGGAAAAGAGATGGTTCTTGAACCAACGCTTTTCCATTTCATGTCTGAATTATTCGGAGACATGAAAGAAAGCACGTTAAATTCAAAAATATACCTGTTTTTAAAACGTTTATTGTGTAAGTGGTATCAAGCAATGACTTTACTTAGCTTTTTTGTGATTCATTGTTCTGACAAGTCTGCTTTTTCTTTTAGAAGAGTCTGCTTTCTTTTTCTTATGTCCAAATTTAAGTACTGTATAGATGTGGGATGGCTTGTAAGACAGTGTCTGCAGGAATTCAGGTATGTTTATTTTTTTGGAAGATGGAAAGTTTCCAAAAGTTTCAAAATTATTCTGTTCATGCAAATTGCTGTTACACTTGTTTGCAGTTGCAAATTATTGTCGTCGCTTGTGTGTGTAGACTCTTAGTTCTCCTCATAGGCTTATTGTAGTTGTAGTTCTCTATTGCTGTCCTACCTCTTTTCAAGACTGTTAAATTATGATAGGTTATTTTTATTAATTAACACACAGGAGGTTCCATTGTGGGCCACAATGACAATGCAGTAGGTGACCTGTAATGGTGCAACAAGAAGCTTTTTGCCGTAGAGTTTACTGAGTCAAGAACAAGGTAATGCAAGAGAAAGCAGGGAATATAGGAAGGGCACAAGAAAAGTGTGCAAATGATCAGGATGATGCATCATGGTTATGATCCACTTGGAGCTGCTGGATATTGTCATGAAAGCAGTTCTAAGTTTGCTTTTAAATGCCATTCTCATAATTGCAACTTGCTGCAGATGAAGTAAGCCCCATACTTTTGAGAGCTTTTCTCTGTCTGTTTCCAGCTATTCAGACAAGAGTTCCTTACAAAGTCTTGTAGTATTACTTCCTATTTCGGCATCTGATTTACTCCACGCTTCCTGTTTTCCTTTTTTTCCATTAAAGTTTTCTAGTCTCTTCCTCTTAGAGCTTTTATCGTAGTTACTGCTTTTTTGAGCTAGTTAAGAGGGCATCTAGATTTTAGTGCCATCTTCCTCTGGGATATCAGGTTTAGGGGCCAGAAGTCATAGCTACATGCAGGAGTGATTTAGGCTCATTACTACTTCACTTTGTTTTAATTGTAATCTCCTTTTATTTAAGGAAGAAACCATTGTTGATAGTTCATGGTGAGAAGGGAACCCAAAGCTGAACTGATTGCACAAGCACACCCTTATGGGAACGCTAGCTTTTGTCAGGTAATTAATGTTTCTCTCATTCTCTGGTTGAAATTAAACCTCTCTTCATCCTGTTATGGATGAAGAGAAACACACCTTATGGGAAGTCAAGCATTTATTGTTATGCTTTAAGGACTCTCCTTACCAGGACCATAGGAACATGCAAGCAGTGCTCCTGCTCTTCTGTAATCAGGGCACACTGCCACCCACAAAAGGTTTGCACAGAACAGCTGCCCACAGAAACGTCATGGGGCTCCCATGAGAGCTGCAGATCTCTGCCAACGTGTTGCACCCAGGTTCTGGCAATGGCTGAAAAGGAAGCACTTTTTGTGTAAAATCACAGTATCACAGAATCACAAGGTTGGAAAGGACCTCTGAGATCATCAAGTCCAACGTATAACCTAACACTAACACCAACCATCATCTAGACCATGGCACTCAGTGCCTCATCCAGTCTCCCTTTAAACACCTCCAGGGTAGGTGACTCCACCACCTCCCTGGGCAGCCCATTCCAATGGCCAATCACCCTTTCAGTGAAGAATTTTTTCCTCACATCAAGTCTAAACTTTCCCTGACGAAGCTTAAGTCCATGCCCTCTGGTTCTGCCACTGGTCGCCTGAGAGAAGAGACCAACCCCTGCCCGACTACAACCTCCTTTTAGGTAGTTGTAGAGAGCAATGAGGTCTCCCCTGAGCCTCCTCTTCTCCAGGCTAAACAGCCCCAATTCCCTCAGTCGCTCCTCATAGGGCTTGTGCTCCAGCCCCCTCACCATCTTCGTTGCCCTCCTCTGAACACATTCCAGTATCCTAACATCTTTCCCATACTGAGGGGCCCAGAACTGGACACAATATTCAAGGTGAGGCCTGACCAGTGCCGAGTACAGGGGGACAATAACTTCTCTGGTCCTGCTTACTACACTATTCCTGATGCAGGCCAGGATTCCATTGGCCTTCTTGGCCACCTGGGCACACTGCTGGCTCATGTTGAGCTTCCTGTCCACCAGCACTCCCAGGTCCTTTTCTACCTGACTACTCTCCAGCCACTCTGTCCCCAGTCTGTAGCTCTGCATGGGATTGTTGTGTCCAAAATGAAGTACCCGACATTTGGATTTATTAAACATCATCCCATTAGAATCGGCCCAGCTCTCCAATCTGTCCAGGTCCCTCTGTAGGGCCATCCTACCCTCTAGCAGATCAACTCTTCCTCCCAGCTTGGTATCATCTGCAAATTTGCTGATGATGGACTCAATCCCCTCATCCAAATCGTCAATAAAGATATTAAACAGGACGGGACCCAATACCGATCCCTGGGGGACACCACTGGTGACCGGCCGCCAACTGGATGAAACACCATTTACCATCACTCTTTGGGCTCGGCCATCCAGCCAATTCCTAACCCAGCACAAAGTGCTCCCATCTAGTCCACGAGCTGCCAGCTTCCCTAGGAGTCTACTGTGGGGGACCGTGTCAAAGGCCTTACTGAAGTCCAAGTATACCACACCCACAGCTTTCCTCTCATCCACCAGGCAAGTCACATGGTCGTAAAAGGAGATCAGGTTGGTCAGGCAGGACCTACCCCTCCTAAATCCATGCTGGCTGGGCCAGATTTCTTGACCGTTCTGCAGGTGGTGCATGATTTCACCCAGGATTATCTTCTCCATGATTTTACCTGGGACCGAGGTCAGGCTGATAGGTCTGTAATTACCTGGATCATCCTTACGGCCCTTCTTGTGGATGGGCGTCACCTTGGCCAACTTCCAGTCTTCCGGGACCTCTCCAGAGAGCCAGGACCGCTGGAAGATGATGGAGAGCGGCTTAGCAAGCTCATCCGCCAGCTCTCTCAGCACCCTAGGATGGATCCCATCCGGCCCCATAGACTTATGAGGGTCCAAGCGGCTCAGCAGGTCTCTAACCTCCTCCTCATGGATTGCAGGAGGGCCATATTTCACCCTGCCCCCATCAACCACTTCAGAGGGCCAACTGTCAAGCGAGCTGACATCCTTGTTGTTAAAAACTGAGGCAAAGAAAGCATTAAGTACCTCAGCCTTCTCTGCATCTCTGGTTACTATATTTCCCTCCACAACCAACAAGGAGTGGAGGTCGCTGCCGCCCTTCTTTCTGCCATTGATGTATTTATAAAAACTCTTCTTATTGTCCTTAACAGAAATGGCCAATTTGAGCTCCAGCTGGGCTTTTGCTTCCCTGATTTTTCTCCTACACGACTTAACAACATCCTTGAACATGACCTGACATACATCCCCTTCCTTCCAACGATGATACATCCTCTTTTTCTTACTTAGTTCCTTCAGAAGTTCCCTACTCATCCAGGGCGGTCGTCTGCCCCTACGACTCTTCTTACAACACACAGGGACAGCCCGCTCCTGCGCCTGCAAAACTTCATTCTTGAAGTATATCCAAGCTTCCTGGACCCCCTTGCCACTAAGAGCTATTTCCCAGGGTACTTTCCTGACCAGTTCCTTAAATAATCCAAAATCTGCCCGCCGGAAGTCCAGCATTGATGTTCTGTTCCTGGCTTTTCCTATTACATTGTTCAGAGAGAACTCAATTATTTCATGATCACTAGACCCTAGACATCCTCTGACAACAACATCACTCACCAACCCATCTTTGTTTGTAAACAGCAAGTCAAGTAGAGCCTCACCCCTGGTGGGCTCAGAACTTGGTCGTAGTGCCACTGTAATCTTAAGTCTCATCAAAGAATTATTTGCTCAAATATGTTTTAAATGAGAAAATGCAGTTACAATTAGTCTCTATGATACTCCTAAATTGCTATGAGCACCATTCCTGGCACATGCCATTTTCTTTCTGATGTTATGGACAGCAAAAGAATGAGCATAAGTTAAAATAATTGGCTTCAGCCTGGGAGAGGGATCTGGTTATGGTGACTTAACAGTGGTTCAGGATTTTTCCGGGCAGAGTATGCTACCCAGCGTACTTACTCTTTGGATATCTTACTCGTTGTTTAGGAGGAGGATCTTGGAATTTTCTTCCTTCTCAGGTGGTCTGGTGACTGTGATCTTCCTAGAGACTGCTGTGTTGATGCCAAACATAGTGAGTTCTCAAGGCCAGGATTTCTGGGCTGTTGGGTGCTGTGCTAATCAGGTGTTTGCACCAAGTTGTGAAGTTAGCAACGATTTTAGATAAAGATTTCAAGTACGCCAACAATAAATTCATGATTTTGCATCTAATGTTTCCTTTTTACACAAGACAAGAATTTGAATGTAAGAGGTCCCATGCGACAAACTTGTTGGTGTAGTTAATAGTAAGTAGCAGACCAAAATAACATTTGTGAAGATTTTCCTGTTTGGGTATACTTCTGGAAATCTACATGCCTTCCATGATATCAGTACCTCAAACTGTGATGCGAATGTTTCAATATTCTCATCCACACCCATACTAATTGGGCACAGTGTTGGACCTGTTGCTGCATGAAAGTATTTTCTTAGAACATGTAACTCATGTTCCGTTCTTTTCCTGGAAACTGTGCTGTAAATACTCTTTTTAAAGAGTAGAGCACTGATAAAAAAGCGTTTCTGTCTGGCTTCTGTCCTTTGGATTTGTGGTGTCTGCATTAAGCTGTTCTAACAGTCATTGTATGCTTCTGAAGCACAGAGCGATTGACGTTGGAGGGGACTCCTGGAGGTCATCTGGTCCAGCCCTCCCTGCTCCAAGAGGGTCACTTAGAGCCAGTTGTCCAGGACAAGGTCCAGATGGGTTTTGAGTAACTACAAAGACTGGGAGACTTCATAACCTCTCTGGGCGACAGGTGCCAGTGCTCAGTTATCCTCGCAGTAAAAGTGTGTTTGAACGTGGTGAGGGAAAAAATGATGTGTTCTGTGATCTGTCCCCTAGAGAGCAGTGAAATGAAACAAAAGGAAGCACCACTTCTCCTCTTTTAACATTCTTGCATATAGGAAGGCACAATAGGTGTTTGTATTGATCAATTTCTTAATTTTATAGGCTAAACTGGGTATTGCGTTTGGAACTCTCCACACATAAGTAACAGCTCTGAAGCAGAAGGTTCCACTTTTAAAGATGACCACAGAGTTGTGTGTGCATGAGTGCATGTGCATGTGTGCTCCTATGTATATCCACGTGTTTGTGTGCACGTGTGTGCACATGCGTATGTTAGCGTGTGCATACGTGTGTGCATACATGCATGTGTGCATGTGCACATGTGTGCATGTGTGTGTGCTTGCATATGCATGCATGTGTGACTGTGTGCACACATGTTTTGTCTGTGTGTCCGTGGGTGCATGCGTGCATACGCATTGGTGTGTAAGTGTGCCTGTGCGTGCACCCTCCTGCACGTGTGTGTGCACATGTTCCTGTGTGCGCACGGGGTCACGTGCATGCGTGTGTGCATTTCCGTGTGCACCATCGCATATGTGTGCGCGTGTGAAGGCGTGAGTGTGCATCTGTGTCCATGCACATGTGTACGTGTCTGTGTGCATGCGTATGTGCGTCCATGCACGTGTGTACACATGCATATTTGCATGTGTGTGCGTGCCTATCTCTGTGCGAGGGTGTTTGTGTCTGTGCACGAGTGTTTGTGGGGCTGTGCATGTATGCGTGTCTCCGAGCACATGTGTGTGCGTGTGCACGCGGCTATTCTTGTGTCCTGTATTCCGCTCTCCTTTCCAACGCTGGGGTCGGGCCGGGCCGCGGATTTTGCGCTCCCCTTTGAGGGTTTGTTGCAAAACCTGAATAAAACGATCTCTCCCTCGGTGCTGCTGATCGGCTTTTGACCCCGCAGGCACCGGGCCCGCATTTCGGACCAAATCCCTGCCCAGCTCCATCCCCCTCATCCCGACTCCCCCCACCACTCATCCCGATTGCCGTGTCCCCCCTCCCTTATCCCGCCTCCCCGCCCCTTATCTCCACTCGTTCCTGTGCCCCCGCCCCCGGGGGCCCCGCCCGGCCCCGGCACAGCCCCACTGAGCTAAAAAATGCGAGGTCAAACAGAGAGCTGCCTCTGAAGCTCTCACTACCGGAGACTTGGCTGTGTTGGAGTTCATAATAAAATTTATCCTTGGGAAGCAGTAGAATATGAGGGATAATTTATACACATCCACGTAAGGGGTGTGTGTATATATATATATATATATACTGTGACCAGTTACTGTCTCGTCGTGCGAGATTGAGGGAAACCATTCTCTCATGTGAATAAAGGATGCTGCTTTCTAAAACTCCAAAACGAGTCTGAAGGAATTTACTTGTCGGCATTTTTGGTATCATTTGGCGACCCTGGTAAGACCTGCTTTGAGGATTTCACCTCTGTAGGGGTGGAGGCACCTCCACACCACACACACCGCACCCCCGGACCGTGTCTTGGGAGCAAGGATTCCACTTGTAAGTGAAGAATGAAAGCATCCTTTCTGCTGTTTGGTTTGGTTTGCTTGTCCGCGCCTAAGTCGGGGGCAAGGAGCCCTGCGGGGCTGCGCTAGAACGGTACCTGATTTGGAATTCGGTACACAATCTGGATTTCGGTTTGGGATTTGGTATATTTGATATATAATCCGGTTTTTGGTTTGGAATGTAATCGCGATTTTGGTTTCGGTTTCCTTGAGATTTGTAATTGTGTAATTTGTTTTATACTTTGCGGAATCACTGAGTGTGGCAGAGAAAGTGTGGTATAAATTGGGTCCCTGGTGATCCCCTAGTATCATCCCTAGAAAAGGATAAAGAAAAGGTTTGAAAAAGATGCTGTTCTGCCTGTAGTATCAGTCCGAGCTGTTTAAAATTGTGTGAGCAGCAGGAAGATGACGACGATATTAAATTACTGACTGCTCCCAGGCGCCGTCTCGGTGAATCCCCAGGTGGAAATGCTGAAGCGAGGGAAGCGAGTGGTGCCCGCGGGGGGCGGGGGGCGGGGAGCTGCAGCTGGGGGTTCAGTGTGGCAGCCGGGCGGACAAGGGTCAGGCAAGGAGAAGGAATCCAGGCTCCTCTGCGGCAAGCCGGGGGGAGGGAAGGACCAGTAATTGTTAAGGGTCCCTTTTCAAATTACTGACCTTAGCGATTGGAAAGTGGCAGCTGGGAATTCTGGAGACGATCCGGATCGGGCAGCAAGTGCTGTCGAAATGATGGTTAGAACTCAGGGTCCAGACTGCAAAGACCTGGAGACAACAGCGCAGGTGCTGTTTGCACGGACAGAGAGAACGGGACCGAAGTCGCCGCGTCTCGGTCAGGGTCGGTGTGACCGAGGGCGCGCTTTGCAGCTCCGCGCAGCGGCTTTTGCGGTGCGGCGGGGGGGAGCGGGGAGCGCGGGGCGAGCGGCGCGGGGTCTCAGTGCGGCCACACGGCGAGCTGCATCTGCTCTCCCATTTCTATTCCATGGCGCTGGTGGCTTTAGGTTTCCCTTTTCATCCCTCTCCAAGACCAGTGCTTCACATCCTGCCAGTGTTAGAAGCTGCTGTGCCTGTTTGTGTAGGGCAACCCCAGATGGTCCTGTGCTTGTTGCTGCAGAATCATCTGGGGACTCCACGGGTTTAGGTCCAGCTTCTTCCTACTCCCAGCCACAAGTGAGGGTGGCACTAACAAAAAGCTGCAGTGGCATGCGGGCTGGTTGGAATGAGCAATATATTAAAATGAGAAATATCAGCCTTTTGGTGTAATGTATTGCCAAGCTCATGCTTCGGGGAGCGCCTTGAGTGCCACGAACACACCCTGCGGCGAGGCCCAGAGCCCTTTGCTGGCCCTTTCCCTCCCTTAGTCAGTATTTAGAGCTAAATCAGCAGCTGGAATGGGAGAAGAGTTGGGATGCATTATCACGTGTATTATGGAAAGGTTTTTGCAATGTTTCCATGCCCTTCCTAATTCCTTTTGAACAATACTTATTTGTACTGTGCCACCAGCTGCTCAAAGTGTCCTTACTAGAAAATGACAAAGAACACCAAATACAGCTGGTCTAGTAACATAATACATAGAAAGAGACTGAGATCAAGTGAATATGCAGAAGCCCTTGCTTCAGGATGCCCTAAACAATTAATGACATCCTGGAGAGCCTTATTCTACTCTTCACTAATTAAAGACTTAATGGATTTGAATCTAAAATTAAGACTGGCTGAATTTTTCGATAGATACCAAATACATCTATTGATACACTTACTACCTTTTTTTTCTCTTTGAAGTGTCACAGCAATGAAAACGTTGTGATTTGTTCATTAGTCAGGATTATTTTGCCAAGTGAATAGGAAAAGATTTTAGGCACTAGCTTGTTCTTTGTTCAGATCACATAAGTCACCTCAACTATCAACAGCAAGAAAGTCTCTTTAAAAAGACATCTTCATATTTTTCAGTTCCCATTGTGTAGCATTATTTCCCAGTCTACACTGTAGTTTAAAGGTTAGTGATGACATCATTTGAGATTTAGTCATCCTAATGTTTTGGTACTTTTAGATGACAAAAATGATTAAGAGTTTGAAGCTGTTGAAAACTATGAAAAAAAAAAAGTTTCTTCTATTTCTGTGTTCAGAACAGAATTTTTGTGGATATTATTTCACTGTTTGCTTTTGGGCTTTTTTTTTTATTTTCTTTTCTGTTTCCTGATTTGGAAAGGGAAAAGGAGTTTTGGGGGCTTTCTCAAAATTCAGAAAGTACATTAGTGGGACTTTTTCAAACTTTTTTGTGAGCTTATCAGGATTTACCAAAACAAACCTGAACAGAAATCATATCTCTAAAGCAAATAAGGAACTCATGAGCTGCTAAAACAATCCTATATTCTGCACTCCTACTTCCTTTTAGATAATGTTAGAGTTCTTTTCCAAAACACTGGAAACTGGAAATACACAATATTTCAACCATCTCCTTATGCTCCCACTGACATTTATAGCAGACACATAACTAAATTCCAGATTTTTGTATTAATCTTAAGCGTTGTTCTTTAGAACTTGTCTACAACCATTTTACAACTATTCTGTAAGAAACATAGGTAGAGAAAAAAGGGCACAGATGAGGGTACAAAATGGAAGGAAAGTGAGAGGACTAACGAGGGAGAGAGTTGGACCAACCAGCAAAGTTGATGTTTTGCAAGAGGCCAAATGGATTGGAGGATTGCTATTAAATTCCCACCAATGTTGCATTATCACATTGTACCTCCATCTCTTTATTTGGGAAACGGAGAGAATGTTATGGCTTTTTGCATAGCTAAAAAATAGCATCAACTTAGTGCACAGACAGCTCAGTTCCAATGAGGGTCATCAAAGGGAAGCTTTACCTCGCCTTTCCCAAAGTCTCAGCTGTTCCTGGGTTACCCCAGGCAAGGGTGAACAGCGCTGAAATTGCTGAATTTGCCCCAGTTTTCTTTGCCCCTTGCCGTTCTGCCATTCTGCACCAAACCTTTAATTCTTTCCACGTGAGCCAGTAAAGGAGAAAGAAAAGATCCCATGCTCTACTGAACGCTGATGTTCAATTATGCTGGGAAGAACAGCGTGTTTGGCCTCGAAATGAGAACGCTGTCTGCTAGGCAGCACTCTACACATTCCAGCCCAGCTTTTCATCTTGTTTATGCCAGTTTGCACCCAAAGTCCTTTTGTTGGCTTTATTGACACTCCCTGAAGAACGGTAAGAGCTGAATTTGAAAGTGAGTTTCAACCTGTGTTTTGGAAGTACAGTTTTTTCTCTTGGAAAGCACTGAAAATGCTTGGAAAGCATTGCCTGACTTCCCGCATTTACAAGCTGTAGCTGAAAATGATTGATAAGGATCTTTCCCAGCTCGAGCTGCAGGCACAGCACTCTGCTAATAATTTTACCACCCATCCAGCTTCCCTTGTAGCTGTCAATGACTTTTACAGCTTGGAATAGAAGGCAAACTCCTGTTATTGTTTTGTAAAATGGCCTTAACAAAACCTGCAATTCAAAATGTGAAGAAACAGCTGAAAGAGCTTCCTGAACCACCAAAGATCACCACAAATACTTTATCACTCTTTAGAGCTGCTTTGTTACCTACAAATGCTTAGTTTCTGAAAGTACAATAGGTCTGATTATCTTCTGTTGACCGTTCTACATTGCTAAAGCCGAATGGAATAGAATTACCTATTTACTGAATGTGAGTGAGCAGAAAGCAGGTTCTGTATATTTAAAACAGGAGATTTTTTTCATTGGTAAGAAAAGATTCCTGTTTGCCATGATTTACAGCAGTGAGGGCAGGTCTGGTAACTATCCAGGTTCGGTCTATAGCTCCTAGAATGGGTAGATTATTATCTTCTTTTATTAAATTCACACATGGCTTGCTGTTGGAGCTGTATATGAAAAGAAAAACAAATACTGCATAGCCATATCCTGCTATCAATTCCTGCCACACTGATCAGTGGGGAATTTGGTGTGAAATCAATGTCCAGCTCTGGCCCATGGCAGTCAGTTCTCCTGAGAACAGTATATCTATATGTTAATGTCACATTCAAATTCCTATTACCCCGGAAATCATTGACCCCTTTCCTGTTGATTTAGAGGTGGGGTGGCTGTGGGGGGTGAGGCCCTGACACTTTAAGTAGAGTTTAAAAGGCTGTAATTCTCTTTACCTTTAAAGGTATGACCACTTTGGTTTTGCAATTTGACAGAAAGCTGCAAACAGCTGCATCACAGATCTGTTCCTGCATGAAGTCAGGCAAAAGAAATAGAATGTCTCTCCGGTTGGTAATTTTCCAATATCTGCTTTACTTGCTGAATGTAAAAGGTTTTTCTTTTTCTAGATCCACACATCTAACAACACCTTTGATAAGACAATTTTCTATTAGTGGTTGGAGGACTTGTAAGGCTTACATGTCAATACCTGCTTCATTTCTTTTCTGACCACATGCACCCTGCCTGATTGGAAACCATGGCAGCAGATGCAACCTTTCAGTCCTTGGTTTCTTTTGACAGGTTGCATCAGTGACAGATACATTAGATCATTCCTTAAGCTGTTCATTTCCTGCCTAGGAGAAACAGAGCAGGTAGGACTGCGAGCGAGTGGCTCATAGTCAGCTGGAATATCTTCTGCACATCTTCTGTTTCAAGGGACACCCTAGGCAGACTTGCACGTGTGTCATTCCTGGGACTGTAACAGTACAGGTCACAGGAATCCTGGAAAAGCTGACACAGCAGCAGTGAGAACGTGGCTTTCTAGACCTGTGCCTGTAGGATTAAATAGATTTCTTAGGCTCCCAAGATCAGCTATTTAGATATATATACGTGTGGCCTTCCCACTATCCCCTAACTCTCTGGTGTTCAAAGCACTGTTGTGAGGGTTTGAGTTGATTATGGTCCTGTAGATTTTAAGTGCTCTGCATTAGAATATATTTAAGCAGCAGTAATCACGAGACTGTTCAGTGATTTGGAAATACCAGAACTTCAGGGGAGGGGAAAGGAGAGAGACACAACGTTAAACTATTGTCTTGAGAGTGTTGAAAATAACTAACAAACATCTTTAATGGCAAAAGCTTGAAATCCTGGTGGTTTTACTCAGTGCTCCAGGTAACAGAGGAGACAGCAGTGAAGTTTCAGTTACCACCATATGAAAGTATAGGTAGTAGTCTATATATTGTTCTTTCTTTTTTTCTGTAGAGGAAGCTTAAATAACCTCCCCAGCAGATTTTCCCTCTGTTTCTTGACATGTAAATATGAAGGTTTGGGAAGGTGTGACAAAGGTTGCTCTAAAGCAGAAGCAGCAGGGATAAAAAAGGAGGTGGGAGAGGTTCAGGCAGAAGAGAACAGAGAAAGAGGAAAAGCAGTCACACAGAATGGAAATCAAGCTTTTAGTGAAGAAATCGGCAAAATAGTGGAAAGAAAAACAGTGAAACAGCCAGAGGAAAATACAGTACAGGTTTGCACTAAATGTACTTGTGTCCTTGTGTCTAGAAAAGGCATACAATGGGGTGTTGTGCTGCGATGACCTTGGCTGGACACCAGGTGCCCACCAAGCTGCTCTGTCACTGCCATCCTCAGCAGGATGGGGACAGGGGAGAAAATGATAAGAAACACTCCTTGATCAATGTGAAGGCAGTTTTACAAAGCAAAAGCCAAGGCCTCATGTGAAAGCAAAAGGAGGCAGAAGACTTTTTCTCTGATTCCCATCAGCAGGCAGTGTCCAGCTGTTAGCAGAGAGACGAACACATAAGCACCCGGGGGAGGTTATATGTGGTGCTTTATTTCGAGGCCCCGGGAACCAGGGGTTCGCACCCAAATCTGGTTCCAAAACCGTTACAGCGCGACCGCATTTTATTCTCTGCATGTTACATAACCTAATGTATATTCAACAGGTTACAGCTAATACATATGCATATATGGATTACTTCATTGGCTAATTATTATTACTTTGGCGCCAGCGTCTTCTGCTTTTCTTAGTTAACTCCGGGGTGCAAGGTCTTCTTATCTCAACCGCAGGCCCAGTCTCTTTATCTCTACTGCAGGTGCAGACTTGGCTTGGATAAGTTTCGGGTACTTCACAGAGTTTTCATGAGAGAAGAAAGTCTAAATAACTGCTACTTCTAATAATCACTAACACACTTAAAGTAACAGGATTTAAAACCACTATAAAAAACACAATTAAACCCACTATTCTTAAAACTATTATAATCACTATTTCTACCTAAATAATATCAGACTAATAAAATCTCACATGTCGGGGGTCACCATTTGTCAAAGACGGCGGGAGACTTAACGACACGCATATGGTGTTTGATTAACAAGTCTCAATCTTTATTAGCAGTACTCCTACCTAAATAGTTTAGTTAATGAGCTTCATACATATTACAAAACTTTAGCTCCTTATTGGTTACAGACTTTATCATTGCATAAGCGTCACATACATTCCTGTAGTTTTAGAAATCCATCTGGTCCCGTGGGAGACATCCTGTTATCTCCTTTGCCTAAGCTTCACTTCACAACAAGGGCACGCTGACCTTGCTGGTCAGTATTTTCTCACTTAGCTCAGTATTTTCCCACTCAAGGCCTAAACAGCATGGTTTTGTCAGGCTCGTGTCTGCTTTCAGTGAGCCAGGTTTCAGTAGGTCTCTCCACAATTCCCCCGTTTTCTTTATTTAAGGCAATGTGGCTTTGTAACATATTTTGCACTAGGTTTTCAAGTATTTTCTGCAAACATTTTTTAAACATACAAGGGAGAATCAATAAGATGACAAAATTATAATTAATATGACTAGTCCTTGTTTCAACAATTCTGATACCCAGGGTCCAAATCCAAATTGGCCAATCATTCTCATAATGAGTCTGTCTGTAAGCTAAAGTCTTTTAAGTGTGTTTGCATTTCTGTTATTTGTTTGTGTATTGATGTTGAGTGATCAGACAGATTTAAACAACACATACCTTTGATCAGGAGTGTTCTTAGCCAGCCTGTAATACCAAATTGAGAATCAATTTCCAAGAACATCATCCGTTTCCTTTAATTTGAGTCAATTGGGTCCACATTGTAAAGCAATCAATCTTGACTTCTTGGGCTGTTTAACTTGCTGGATGGCAAGTTTTAAGTACCAAATTGCTTGAGCTTGGCGAAAAGCACTTCCTGATTCAAAATAATAAAATTGTAGCTGATTATATATGATACCTGCTGCTATATAAAAATCCTCAAAATTCTGGTGAAAATGTGCAGTATAAAGACTACCTTCAGTTGCTACTACGTGACTATTTCTTATCAACCTATTGGCACAAACTCCACACTCTAAGAAAAGATTCAAAGCACAGTTACAATATACACAATTGCAATCACAATTAATAGCTATAACAGAATTCAATTCTCAAGCCCCCCCCTTTCTGTCCTTGTCAGTCAAGTATGTTCACAATTACATATCATGGGCTAAACCTCTCGCTTGATGTGTTAATTTCTGTTCAAAGTTGTTAAAGCAGAATGCTTATTGCTCTTTGCTGTCGCTCTCCTGTGTTCGGTTGACTGACTCGACTGCCAGGCATGTCCATTTACTGGGAATCCACAAGGGACCTTGATCTGTGAAAACACAACTATAACCACAACCAGTAAATAGCAACAGGCTCAGTCCTTCCCATAATTCTGTCGTAGGGTTCTTATAACACAACTGTATTTCAGGCGTAGCTTACATTTTCACACCACTATTATGAATTACTACAGATGCTTGTTCTAAACCTGCTACCAAACTAAGATAATTAAGCAATTAAGTGTAAACAGCACTTTACTTAACCTTATCTGTGGATCTAATTCTGTTACATCTTTCTGCTTTGCAAGGTATTCCTTAATAGTTCTATATGCTCGTTACACAATCACTAACCTACCAAACACCAGCTATGGTTATCCTAACACATAAGCAAGCTAAATATGGGAACTATGAAAGTCTGTTAAATATTCAACATTGAAACATCAATGTCTCCCATACTTCTGTTGTCAGCTTCTGCATCTTGTTCCTCACCACTCGTGGGAAGATCTGGAATTTCCAGGGCTGCTTTTGTCCATCGGGCAGGAACCCACAATGGACCTGTGGGGGATGAGACACAAAGATAACCCCTCCCCCAGTAAAGTACTTTAGCAGGGTCTTGCCAAATACCTGTTTTAGGGTCCCTATATTTCACCCACACCTCAGGGCCCTGATTTTCCTTTTCTATCCTATAATGGATCACAGCAGCCGGTTGATCCTGTTCTCCAAAAATGCAAAGATGATTGAGTACAAACAGTACTTTACTTATTCTCTCTTTAATATCTTTTATCTCTCTGTGCTTATTTAGATATCTTTTTAAGGTTCCGTTGGCCCTTTCAATTATTGCCTGACCTGTGGGTGAGTGTGCTATCCTTGTGCCATGTTGTATTTTCCATTGCTTTAAAAAACAAGCTATTCTTTTACTTGTGTATGCCGGTCCGTTATCTGTTTTTATCTGTTGGGGAATTCCCATAACTGCAAAACATTCACTTAAATGACGCTCTACATGTAATGTTTTTTCTCCTGATTGTGCTGTTGCCCAAATATAATGGCTATAGGTATCTATAGTGACATGTAGATATTTTAGTCTTCCAAATTCAGGTACATAGGTTACATCCATTTGCCAGATTTCATTAGCTTTCAGCCCACATGGATTAATTCCAATTCCTAAACCTACACCACTGTTGTGATGACTGCAAATAGCACGTGACCTTACTATGGATTTGGCTTCAACTGATGAGATCTTAAATCTTTTCCTTAGCCCTTTAGCATTTGTGGTGAAACATTTCATGTTCCTTCCTTGCTTTATCAAATTCTTCCAGCTCTGCATCTGCTATTGACACTAATTGATCTGCCCTGTAATTTCCCTCACCCAGACCTATGTCCCATTTGTGGCTTCTTATATGTATAACCGCATATTCATGTTCCCTGCTGTTTACTGTTTGTAATAACTGTGTAAATAAGGTATACAATCTCTGATTTTGTATTTCTTTGACCATAGCTCCTTCGATTCTGGCTACCACCCCAGCAACATATATAGAATCAGTTACCACATTAAGTGACATATTCATATGCATCAAAGCCCAAATTACTGCTAAGAGTTCCAGTGTTTGTAAACTGTCGTCACTTTGTCCTTTGAGTATTTGATGTTGCCATAAACCATTCTCTTCCCATGTAATTGCTGCTGTTTGTGACCGTTTTCCAGCATCTGTAAACACCGTCCTTGCTTCAGGTATAGGCTGCAGTCGTCTCCTGGGAATCTCGATCCAATGCCATTTCCCAATCCATGCCAACGGAGCATCGACCAATTTGTCTGATACAATGGGGCAGGAGAGCCCTGGTAAAGCTTCTTGCAGGGTTTCGCTGTTACGTAGAAACCATTCCAATGAGTCCTTTTTCATGGGTACTCTAATTAGTGCTGGCTCTGTTGCATCCACTTGAAGTACACGTTCTCTGCCCTTTTTTATGAGGATAGCTAACAACTCAATTTTTTGGAGCAAAGTTTTAGACTGCTGTATAGCAGGTGAGATCCATTCTAGGACCCCTGTCTCCCCCGTTTTCTTTAAGGATTGTGTGATAGCACCTAATACATAGGTGGTCTCTGCCCAAAACGTAAGTTCAAGGGGTTTGTCCCAGCAACGACGGTGTACTTTTCCTTGTACAATACAGTCAGTAATTTGTTGGAGTACCTTTTGTTGCTGTGATGTTACCGTCCCTGGAGTCGTAGGATCAGTGCCTCGCAAGAGAGGGCGAAGGTCACTCAACAATTCAGAGGGTATTCCGACTATTGGTCTTAACCATTGTAAATCTCCAAGTAATTTCTGTGCATCATTAACAGGTTTGATCTCTGTCTGTAATTGTAGCTTTTGTGGAGTTATAAATTTTTGTGAGATTGTCCATCCTAAATATTTCCAGGGTGCTGTTTTCTGTACTTTTTCTTCTGCCACTACTAGTTGGTATCTGTCCAGGTGATTTCTTAGCTCCTGTATCTGTTGTTCTGTAAATGGTTCCATTTGTGCAAATAAGATATCGTCCATATAGTGCTATATTATACATGTTGGCCATTTCTTTCTTACTGGTTGCAAAGCCGCATCAACATACAGCTGGCATAATGTAGGACTATTTTTCATACCTTGTGGTAACACAGTCCATTCCAATCTCTGATCTGGCCTTTCTCGATTAATGGCTGGAAGGGTGAATGCAAAACGCTTTGTGTCACATTGGTGTAACTGTATAGTGAAAAAACAGTCCCTTAAATCAATTATTAAAAGATGCCAGTCCATCGGAATCATAGCTGGATTGGGTAATCCTGGTTGTAGTGCTCCCATGGGCTCCATTTGGTCCTTAACAGCTCGCAAATCATGTAGCAAACGGTATTTACCTGATTTTTTCTTTATCACAAATATTGGTGTATTCCATGGGCTTGTGGACAGTTGTAAATGTCCTTAAGCAAACTGCTCAGCCACCAACTGATGAGCAGCTATAAGGCTTTCCCTTTTTAGGGGCCATTGCTTTACCCAGACAGGATTATCATTTGTCCATGTAATTGGGATTGGAAAAGCCCAAGCATTGGCTATTCCCCTAAAGGGTGATCATTTGTCAAAACCATACCTAATTGAGACAGTACATCACGTCCAATTAAACATTGTACTGTCGGTGGCAGTTGCACAACAGAAAAAATTGCTTGAACTGTTCTTCCTTCTATTTCAACTGTTAACAAGGGTGTACGGCTTGCTAAGGTAAGTCCACCCCCTCCTGTCACTGTTGTAGTTGTGGCTTGAAGCGGCCAGCAAGTCAGCCAAAACCGTGGTGATATTATGCTAGAATCTGCTCCCGGGTCAAATAAGGCATTCAAATTTCTGCTTTGTGATCCCAATATAATTCGTACCTTTTGCTTTGGGCGAGTGGACAAGTCCAAGGTTAACATTGTGAGACCCTTTGTAGATCCAAATCCTTTTGCACCCCGTTGGTTCTTTGGACAGTCAATTTTCATGCCTGCCGTCAGTTGTGGCAGTGGAATAAGCTGAGCAATCCGTTGGCCCTTTGTAATCCTGATAGGTGGAAATAAAGTGTAAACCATGATCATAATTTCTCTGGTGTAGTCTGCGTCTATAAGTCCGGGGAGCACAAAAAGTCCTGCTAGGCTGGCAGATGATCGACCTAGAAGCAATGCTCCCAACATTTGTCCATTAATAATCAAAGGTCCTTTTTCTCCGGTGGGGACCTTTTGTGGTTGAGTCGATATCAGGGTTACCTCTATTGCGGCTTCCAGGTCAAGCCCGAGGCTTCCACTTGTGGCCGGTCGCAGTTTGGTGGCTGATTGAGGAGAGGATCGTGGTTCGGTTTCTCCGACTGTTGAACAGCAGCGACGCCTTGTGTCTGAGCGCGGCCACTGCAATCCGACGCGCTCCTTCGGAAGTTTCCCGACCTGTTGTGCCAAGCTGCAGTGTTGTGGGAATCAGTTTTGCATTTCTGACACCCAATTTTTGCCGCTCGACAATCTCTTCGGATGTGCCCAGAGCCGCCACATCGATAGCATTTTAGCCGATTGTTATTTCCCACAGGGGGATTCATTAGCGACGCTTGAAGGGGCGCAAGAGCAGCTAACACTTGAGCCTGTGTGCTTTGCGCTTGTTCTTGTAACCCCTTCCCTAATTCCTTGGTGGCACTGACTAAAAAAGCTTGTTCCCCTGACGGCATTTGCAAAATTCTTTCTAAGGCTTCCTCTACTGTCCAATGTGGTCACACTTCTCCTGCAAGAGCAATTTCCCTTACCAGCATCTGGGGACCCCTCTGTGTCCCCCACTTCCTTTCCCAGCTCCCTCATAGCCTCCAGCTCTCATATCCCTGACACCATCCCTGGGGGTGTCTGGCGAGGGAGCAGGGAGGGGGCTGACACTGCCCCCCAGCACTGGTGCCCAGGAGCAAAGCCTATTTTATTTTAGGCCTGTTCCAAAATCAGCCCCTGCCACTTCACCACGTGACCTGTTAAATCCAGCAGCCATACTGCCAGAAACATCACAGTTGCAATGGGGATGTCTTGAAGACTGCCAAGAAACTCCATAATGGAAACCAACAGTGTTGTTAAATGTCAAGGAAAAGCCCTTCAAGGACCCAGACTCGGTGTTATCCTGTGACGGAGCATCCTAGAGTTGAGATGTGGTACAAATGTTGGGTACAAATGTTGGTACAAATGCGCTGCGGCTGTGTGGCTGCAGAAGGTTTTCCTGCAGGAGGAGACACCAATGATCCAACCAGGGGCTCCAGGGCAATGACCCTTGGCAGGTTGGTGCCACCTGGAGTGGGGCAGAGGGGACTGGGAAGGGCAGAAGGAGATGGGACACCGAGCAGCACCCACAGACTGTGGAACAGAAACAGGGTTTATTTCCTTTCTCCTGACTAACAAGTCTCTGGAGCCCTGCTAGTGCTGCCGACGGTTGGGCCTCTTGCTGGGCTGCGGAGAGTCCTGGGAGCCAGGGGCCCTCCTCTTCGG